>CM038681.1:339946038-340291800 GCA_021605205.1 Aegilops longissima | reverse complement strand
CGATTCGATAAATGAGCGAAAAGTTATACTAAAACGAAAATCGGATCTCGAATCGCGATCGAAAAATCGCGGATTAAATCCGAGAAAAGAAAACGACGAACGGGTTAACGAACGAACGCTCGCTAACTAAACTAATTCGACGAACTCGTTCGTTAAACGAACTAACGGATTTAACGTCCGCTAATTAACCTAAACCGAAAAAAACCGAAACTAAAAACCGAAAAAACCAAAATAAAACCGCCGGTTTTATAAAAAACGGCACGTAACACGAGGTGGCGGCGAACCTCGCGGCGGCGAACTCGGCGAGGCTCGCCACGGCGGCGGAGTCCGGCGGCGGCGGGCGGCGGCGATTAGGGTTAGGGTTTGAGGGGCGAGTGGGCTGCTGGCGGGCGACTTGGGCCGGGAGGCGCGGTCATTTGGGCTGGCGGCGGGCGGCGCTTTATATAGCGCCGAGCGGAGTCCCGCTGCACGGCCCCGTAGAGCTGTAGCGTTTTTAAAAAATTACGCTGAAAAAAAACAAAAGAAGTACTAAACGGACTCAAAAATCCCGAATAAAATTTCCCGCTTCTAAAATAAAGCCGATTTAATGAACATTTATTTGGGGCCTAAATGCAATTTTGAAAACGCGATTTTCCTAAATTCAAATAAAAGGCTAAAAACTCCAAAATAAAATCTTATTTGATTTTATTATTAAATCTTCATTAGTCCTTTATTTTGGGAAAGTCAGTTTATTCCCTCTCTCATATTTTGGTAGTAGAAATAATTGAAGATAAAATAATTAAAATCAAATGATCCTATTTTCAAAATTTGAGAAAACTCAAATATGAAAATAATGAAATTCCCCAACTCTCTCCGTGGGTCCTTGAGTTGTGTAGAATTTCTAGGATCGAGCAAAATGCAATGAAATTGCAATGAAAAATATGATATGCAATGATGCTCTATGTATAACATTCCAAATTGAAAATTTGGGATGTTACAAACCTACCCCCTTAAGATGAATCTCGCCCTCGAGATTCGGGTTGGCTAGAAAATAGGTGAGGGTGGTCTTTAAGCAAATCTTCCTCTCACTCCCAGGTGGCTTCATCCTCTGTGTGGTGGCTCCACTGAACTTTGCAAAACTTAATGACCTTGCTGCAGGTGACTCTGCTGGCATACTCCAAAATCTTAACCGGTTTGTCCTCATAGGTCCATTCATCATCCAACTGAATCGCTTCTAGTGGCACTGTATCTCTCAGTGGTATATCAGCCATCTCTGCGTGACACTTCTTCAACTGAGAGACATGAAACACATCATGAACTCCTGACAATCCTTCGGGTAATTCCAACTTGTATGCAACTTCTCCCATGCTCCAAAACACGATAAGGTCCTACAAATCGAGGTGCTAACTTCCCTTAACTTCAAAACGCTTAACTCCTCGAAGTGGCGATATCAAGATAAACTCGCCTCCGACTTCAGATTCGCCTCCTTGCGTTTTGAATCCGCATAGCTTTTCTGTCTTGACTGGGCTACCTTGAGCCTATCGCGAATCAACTTTACTTTCTGTTCGCACTCCTTAATCAAATCCGTCCAAACAACCGGCGGTCTCCAACTTCATCCCACAACAACGGGTCCTGCACCTCCTTCCGCATAAGGCTTCGAAGGTGCCATCTTCGACTGGTTTGGTAATCTGTTGTTGTAAGAAAACTCCGATACGGCAAATTATCATCCCAACTTGATCCATAATCCAAAGCACAAGCTCTAAGCATATCCGCCAAAATCTGGTTGACTCTCTCGGTTTGTCCATCCGTTCAGGATGAAAAGTCGTGCTAAACTCCAGCCTGGTTCCCAAAGTTTCGTTGGCCGCTTCCGAACTTTGAGGTGAATTGGGTTCCTCTATCCGACACGATACTCCTCGGAACCCCATGCAAGCATACAATCCTTGTAATGTATATCTTAGCCAATTTGGCACTCGCTGTTGGTAGTCTTCTATCGAATGAAATGAGCTACCTTCACAAACGATCGACTATAACCCAAATCGAGTCATAGCCCGAACGAGTCCCGGGCAATCCGTGATGAAATCCATACCTAGTTTATCCCACTTCCATTCGGTATAGGCAATGGTTGTAATAATCCTGCCGGCTTCGATGTTCCGCCTTCACCTTCGACATACATCACAAACTGCTACGTACTCGCAATATCCTTCTTCATTCCGTCCACCGTAAAGTATTATTCAAATCCAAATACATCTTGGTATTTCTGGGTGAATCGAATATGGTGAATCATGTGCCTCTTGTAGGATCAACTTCACGATCTCCGGGTCATTGGGCACATAAACACGGTCTTCAAACCATAGGGTATCGTGCTCATCCTCACGAAATCCCTTAGCCTTTCCTTCGCCATTTTATCCTTTATGGAGGCAATCTTTGTCGCCTTCCGAGGTTCCCTGATCTTCCATCAAAGTTGATCAATCTCCAATGCGATACATAGCCTCTCGGAACTATTTCCAAACATAGCTCTCAAGATCCTCGGCTAACTCCTTTGGTATTTCTCCGCCATTAATGTGTTGACGTGACTCTTGCGGCTCAACGCTGCCGCTACAACGTTAGCCTTCCGGTGGTAATGCAATCTCATATCATAATCTTTGATAAGCTCCAACCATCTCCTCCGCTCGAGATTTAGCTCCTTCTGCGTGAAGATGTACTTCAAACTCTTGTGATCCGTATACACCTCACAATGATTTCCAATGAGGAAATGTCTCCATGTTTTCAACGCATGCACTACGGTTGCTAACTCCAAATCATGCGTAGTATAATTTAGCTCATGAGGCTTAAGCTGTCGTGAAGCATACTGAAACAACTCTTCCCTCCCGCATAAGCACTGCTCCAAGTCCTCGACGTGAAGCGTGCAATACACCTCATAATCCTTGGTCCGATCCGCAGAATTAACATCGGTGAGGTAACCAATCGCTTTCTTCAACTCTTGGAAACTAGCTTCACACTCCTCACCCAAATGAACTTGGTATCCTTCTTCAACAATTTTGTCATAGGCTTCGCAATCCTTGAGAAATTCTCAATGAATCTCCGTAGTATCCTGCTAGTCCAAGGAAACTCCGGATCTCTCAACTGTTGTTGGCGCTTCCCGATTTTACAAAGGACAACTTTAGTGGGGTCTCTCGCTATACCTTCTCCGGATATAACATGTCCAAGAAATCCAACTTCCTTCAACCAAAACTCACACTTGCTGAACTTGGCATACAACCGGTGTTCTCTCGAGCTTCTCGAGCACCAAACGCAATGCTCCTTATGTTCCTCTTCATTCTTCGAGTAAACCAAAATATCATCAATGAACACCACGATTTAACTTATCCAAAACTCCATAAACACTTTGTTCATCATGTTCATAAAATAGGCAGGTGCGTTAGTCGGACTAAATGACATAACGGTATACTCATACAGCCCGTGCACTGTGGTAAAAGCCGTCTTAGGTATATCCTGCTCTCGAATCTTCAACTGATGGTACCCTGATCGCAAATCGATCTTTGAAAACACCTTAGCTCCTTGCAACTGGTCAAACAAGTCATTGATCATCGGCAGCGGGTACTTCAAGCTGATGTGCGGCAAATTTCACCCTTTCTCCATCTGTACATCCTGTAGTGGTCAACTCCCTCCCTATCTTACGGAGCCAATCATCTGCAACAATCGGCTCGGTGCTCTGGAAAACACCGGCGGATTCAGCCTTAAGAAACGGGTCAGATGGTCAACAGGTGGTGGTGGCGGTGTGTTGTTGTTGTTGTTGTTGTTGTTGTTGTTGTTGTTGTTGCCTTGGTTCTGTACCAATGTTTGAATCAAGGCATTCTGCTGCTGAATCAACTGAGTGATCTCTGGCGGGAAAACAAATCCGGGGTCGCGTCTCGGAGGCATCTGAGGGTTTAAGAAAAGACGAGAATTTAGAATAGAATGAGGTCTAGAGAGAAACACTACCCATATGCACATGAGACAAATCACACAATATCACTCCAATCAATTCAAACAAGGGCATACAACGGTCTATCTATCGTTACAAAGTGCTGAAACTAAAAACTACAATAACATGGGGGTAATCTACTACTGTTTGGTGGTCAACTAGAAAACCGCTGCCGATGAAGACTCCATGATATCTGCTCCACTTCATCTTCAAATCATCATCACTAGGATCGGAATCGGTGTCGCCGATGATGATGTAGTTCTCTAGACAGTGCTATCTTCATCTTCTCCTCCGGTGCTGAATTTCCCATGAGTTCTTCAATCTTCTCCTTAAGATCGCTGCTTTGTCCCACTAGCGCTACAATCTCCTCCATGTAGTCCTTGCGAGTGGCCTTCGCCTCCTTCTAGTTCGATAATCTTGGCTTTTGCCGTCTTCAACTCCATCATGTCTGCAAGACATCCGGTTCTCCCCGACGTCGATGTGCTGGTTTAACTCTGGATGAAAGCGCAATGGATCGATCCTTCTTAGTGCCAACTATCTCCCATTGTTCATCTCGGCGTCCGCAAATCTGGTAGATAGTATCCTTGAGGTCTTCTTTGTAAACTTCTCTAATGCGTCCCATGGTTATGTGGGCTGCCATACTCTTTCCCAGACTCCAGGTTGGTGCATTGAAAACACACTCTATGGGCTCCGTGATTGGCGCAAACGTCCTTCCGGGAACTTGAGCTTGAATCTTCCAGCGCTCTTCTTCGTGTAAAGTGGAATTGTAGGTCCCGTGAAGCTTGGTAATCCAATGTTAAGGTACTTAGTGACTTCCTTCGTGTGTCGCCCAAAGGGTGTATCCTCATCCGTTGGGTGAACTTGATCCTCGCTCGCCATCCTAAAAGAGTAGAAAAGATGAGGAGTTAGAAATGAGAAGAGAGAGTAGTGATCTAGGGCTTTAGCTTAATGGTCGTGTCCTCTACCAACGCGTGTGCTCGATACCATCTTTGTAGCGACGAGACCTCAAATATCGATCTCTGTGCTCGGTGTCATCCTGGATCAAGAATGCCGACACCACACAAGACTCAAGGATTTATAACAGAGTAGCAATCACACACTTATTACAATCGGATGTCTCAAGAGAGAACTTAATAAAATAAATATGGCTTAAGGCCATCTAATACGATAACAATGAAGGCTTGGAAGAATAAGCGAGTCCATCAACTCCAATGGCATCACCGAGTATAGAACCACGACCTATGCACCTTACTGTCGTTCAAAAAGTCTCAGCAACATGAAACGTTGCAGCCCGAAAACGGGTCAGCACATGGAATATGCTGGCAATGTAACACATAGAGAATAATGGAATGAAAAGCTTATACTACATGCATATATGGCTGGTGGAAAGCTCTATGGTTACAGTTTTGCATAAAGCCAATTTTTTCGTACGGATGACCGAGACATAGTCTTTTAGAAGCGCTAGCACCTTACATGTGGGTAGACCGTACCAACCTACATCCCCTACATCTGCTAGTCTACCCGTAAGAGTTCGCACAACTTAATCAACTATGCCAGAGCCCATAATGGCTTGTGGCTGCACACGGAAGTTTCTAGTTTGAATAATCTCATGATCCCTTTGAGCCTGGGTGGCGGTCCGAAGAAATACAGGCAAGTCCTGATAGAAACCAGGTGCCTCAATCCACCCAGATGTGTGTTTAAGTTGCCACCTTAAATAAACCATTAATTAACACTCCCACATCTATCATGGATACACTCACCCAATCCACGTCTACTAGCATAGCATGGCATAATAAGCAAACGTAGAAGTAACTCCCAAGGGTTTATAATAAAACAGGTAATAGGTTCTACCTCATCTACTTCCCATAACCCACAATTGAATTAGATCCTAATCATGCAAGTGTTTGAGGATAGATCTAATGCATAACAACTGGGTATGAGAAAAGGTATGATCAAAGTTGTACTTGCCTTGCTGATGATCCGCGAAACCTAGAGACTTGAAGTAACAGGCGACGCACTCAGGGTAATCTATCGCAGACAAACAAACAAGCATACAATAAATACTCATCTAATGCACAGGTAAAACTCAAATAGATCTAACCAGATAGTTCAACTTAAGAACTCCGGTTTGCAAAAAGAATCAAATCAAACGAAGCAACGAAAGTCAAACGGCGGAAGAAAACAGCTTCATTTTACTAATCTGGATCTAAGTCAAATTTTACAAAAGCAAAAACTTGATTAAGTAGATTATTCGGAAAGAGGGTTTCGAGAAGAAACTCCAGCGCTTGAATCGCCGATTCCGATAAACGAGCTTAAAAGTTATACTAAAACCAAAATTGATCCGAATCGCGATCGAGAAAAATCGCGGATTAAATCCGAGAAAAGAAAAAGCGACGAACGGTTAACGAACTAACGCTCGTTAACTAAACTAATCGACGAACTCGTTCGTTAAAACGAACTAACGACGAACGCTCGCTAATTAACCTAAACCGAAAAAAACCAAAACTAAAAAACGAAAACAAAAACCGAAAAACGTAAATAAAACCGCCAGTTTTTATAAAAAATCGGCATGTAACACGAGGCGGCGGCGAACCTCGGCGACGGCGAACTCAGCGAGGCTCGTGACGGCCAAGGCGGATTAGGTTAGGGTTTGGTGCGGGGTGAGTGGGCGGTGGGGGCGACTTAGGCGGGAGGCGTGGTCAAGGGTGGGCAAGGGCGGCCAGATATATAGGCGCCTGAGCGGAGTCCCGCTGGCACGGCCGTAGTATGGCGCGCATGTTTTTTAAATTACGCATTTAAAAAACAAAAGAAGTACTAAACGGACTCCAAAAATCCCGAATAATTTTCCCGCTTCTAAAATCAAGCGGATTTAATGAACATTTATTTGGGGCCTAAATGTAATTTTGAAAACGCGCATTTTTTCTAAATTCAAATAAAAGGCGAAAAACTCCAAAATAAAATCTTATTTGATTTTATTATTAAATCTTCATTATTCCTTTATTTTGGGAAAGTCATTTTATTCCCTCTCTCATATTTTGGTAGTAGAAATAATTGAAGATAAAATAATTAAAATCAAATGATCCTATTTTCAAAATTTGAGAAAACTCAAATATGAAAATAACGAAATTCCCCAACTCTCTCCGTGGGTCCTTGAGTTGTGTAGAATTTCTAGGATCGAGCAAAATGCAATGAAATTGCAATGAAAAATGTGATATGCAATGATGCTATATGTATAACATTCCAAATTGAAAATTTGGGATGTTACACTTTTTCATTATCAGTAGGTGAGTGTTCACTACCAGATTGAGTTTCAACATCAAATATAGAAACTTCACTATCATTATCAGGAGATTTTTCTACTTCAGGTTCACTAGAGGCATCCAAAGTCCTATCATGTTGTTTATTCTTTTTCTTTTTAGAAGGACTATGTGTATCAGTATTAACCCTTCGAGAGTCTTGTTCAAATCTTTTTGGGTGTCCCTCAGGATAAAATGCTTCCTCAGTCATTCTACCTCCTCTAGTCATTACTCTAAAAGCATGATCATTGATATTATTATTCATCTCATCTAACAACTCTCTTTGAGATTTAGCAACTTGTTCTAACTGAGTTTGAACCATAGAAGCATGCTTCCCTACACCTCTAACATCATTTGAGATTCTAAATAACAACTCACTCAAGTGAGCAATCATATCAGAATTATATTTCAATTGTTTCATAACATTTGCATTGAAGTGATCTTTCTTTCTAATGTAATTTTCAAGCTCATAAAGGCATTGGCAAGGGTGCATATTGTGAGGATTATCATTATCATTTAATTTCATTAGGGAATTTACCTCTACCACCTTGGGTGGTGGTGCTTTATCAAACCCACGTATTTCTTCAATAGCAGGTAAATTTTTGACATCCTCAGCTTTAACACCCTTTTCTCTCATAGATTTATTTGCCTCTTGCATATCTTCAGGACTGAGATATAAGATACCCCTCTTCTTCGGAGTGGGTTTAGGCGGTGATTCAGGAAGAGTCCAATCATCATAATTTTTCAATATTTTATTCAATAGTTCTTCAGCTTGCCCAATAGTTCGTTCCCTGAAAACACAACCAGCACAACTATCTACGAAATCCCTAGAAGCATCAGTTAGTTCATTATAGAAGATGTCTAGTATTTCATTTTTCTTAAGAGGATGATCCGGCAAAGCATTAAGCAATTGGAGAAGCCTCCCCCAAGCTTGTGGGAGACTCTCTTCTTCAATTTGCACAAAGTTAAATATTTCCTGTAAGGCAGCTTGTTTCTTATGAGCAGGGAATTTCAGAGAAGTAATAAATCATGTCTTGGGGACTACGCACACAACAAGGAGCAAGAGTATTGTACCAAGCTTTAGCATCACCCTTTAATGAGAACGGATAATTTGAGAATATAATAATAGCGAATTTTCTCATCATGAGCAAAAAGGGTGGCTATGTCATTCAACTTTGTAAGATGTGCCACAACAGTTTTAGTTTCATGAAAGGATCAGATTCAACCAAAGTAATCAACTCTGGGTCCACAGAGAATTCATAAACCTTATCATCAACAAAGATAGGTGAAGATATACTCTGTTGATGATGTGGCACGCAGTATGAATTGCCTCAATCCAGAAGTGACGAGGCGTCTTGTACTCATCAAGCATAGTGCGAGCCATCTCAATAAGAGTTCTGTTTTTGTGCTCCACAACGCCATTCTGTTGAGGAGTATAAGGAGCAGATAATTTATGAGTAATACCAAGTTCATCAAGATAGTCATCAAGACCAGAATTCTTGAACTCAGTTACATTGTCACTTCTGATGTGCTTGATCTTCACACCAAAGTTGGTTGAAGCCCTCGAGGAAAATCGTTTGAAGACTTCCTGCACTTCATGTTTGTAAGTAACAATGTGTACCCATGTGTATCGAGAGTAATCATCAACAATAACAAAGCCATATTGAGATGCATCATTTGAAACTGCAGAATAATGGTTAGGGCCAAAGAGGTCCATGTGAAGCAATTCGAATGGTCGAGTAGTGGTCATGATAGTCTTCGCTGGATGCTTGGCCTTGGTCATCTTCCCAGCTTCACAGGTTCCGCATAAGTGATCCTTGAGGAATTTGACATTCCCAGTGCCAATGACATGCTTCTTCTTCACAAGCGTGTGCAAATTCCTCATGCCTGCATGACCAAGTCGTCGATGCCATAGCCAGCCTTCTGAAGCTTTTGCAAGTAGGCACATGGCTGGTTGCGGTCCCAGAGAGAAATCAACAATATACAAGTCTCCTCTCCTAAAGCCTTCAAGACTTTGGAATTGTCAGCTTCCATAACCACAACACAACGACACTTGCCAAAGACAACAACCATATCAAGATCGCAAAGCATTGAGACAGACATGAGGTTGTATCCTAAGGACTCGACAAGCATGACTTTGTCCATGTGCCGATCCTTTGTGATCGCAACCTTACCTAGACCCAATACCTGAATTTTGCCTTTGTCAGCGAAGATGATATGCTTCAGATGAGATGGAGATAAGGGAGCATCCATCAATAGATTCTTGTCACCAGGCATGTTATTTGTACATCCACTATCGAGGACCCACTCAGTGGCTTTGGGTTGATCATCCTGCAGATGAATCAGTGCAGCTTAAGAACTTCATATACTTCATCAATGAAGAATATGACATCACAATTCATCAGATCAATTTCATCAAGCAATAGAACAGATAAAGCAATATGAGGACGTGAGAAATGAAAGTTCATTTCTTCATGATTAGCTGCGCCCTTCGAGCACTTTTCGTGTCTCCAAAGAAATTCTTCAGACGTTTACGCACGTCTGGAGACCTGACCCTGCAGAAGAGATTAGTTCTTTTTCTTCACCACCCACATCTGAAGGGGTGGCAAAGAGTTCATCACTCTGTGAGCTCCATATGAGAAAGGTGGCATATAAGCCAATCCATTTCGTTTCACATAAGAGGAGTTAGGGTAAGCATATGAATAAGCAGATAAATTCTTCGAGGACTTATGAACATAATGATTAGAAGAATAATCCTCATATTCATAGCCCTTAGCTCTTCCCTGCGAAACAGAGTTGTTAGCACGATGATATTCATATGAGGACTTTGATCCTTTTGAGGAATATGATCCACGTGAGGAATTTGGTCCGTATGAGGATTTGGATCCATATGAAGAATTTGGTCCATATGAAGAATTTGATCTGGGGTTCCTTTTCTTCACAGGTGGTGTCATGAGGACATTCACTTGAAGACTTTCAAGGCACCTTTTGGGAACCCAGATTTTCTTCATAGGGGAACCGTTCCTGCAGTTAGTACCAACATATCTAGCAAATACTTCACCATTCTGCTTTGCAGCAAATACATAGTTGGAGTCAAATGACTCATCAGAAGAATGAGGAGATTCACATGTAAAGCCAGATAGATTAGATGGATCAATCGGAGGTCCCTTTGCAAAGAACCCATGAGGTTTTGGGGTACCGCTTTCGCTTCCAATATGTACCATCAGCATTGAGTTTCTCTCAAAGGCAATACCCTCTTTCCTAGGGTACCTTGTTGAAGATCTGCTTTTAAGCACATCACAAAGAGTCTGATGCCCTTTGAGGCTTTTGTACATGCTCGTCATGTACAATTCCTTCACCCTGCATCGTCAAGGATACTAGCAATGTCCTCGATGAGGAATTAGTGATAGCAGAGGCAGGTGAAGAATTTGTAACATTAGAAGCATTTGAACATTCAGGTGAAGAATTAGCAGATTCACGTTCAATGCATATCAAACATGGAGGAACAAATTCTTCCTGAGAAGCACTGATTTGTTGAGCAAGTAATGAATCGCGCTCCTTCTAAAGATCTTCATAACTCACTCTTAGCTTCTCAAGATATTGCTTTCTTTGAAGAAATTTATAAGAAAGCTTCTCATGATCAGATAAGAGAGTGTTATGATGACCTTGAAGGTTGTCAAACCTAGTCTGAAGTCTCTGAAGATTTTCAGTCAAGGTTTTAGTGTGATCCATTTCTTCACCCAACATATCACCACTTTTGTCTAGCATGTTTTGAACCTTTTCAAAAGCCCTTTGTTGTTTCACAGCAATCTTAGCAAGTTTAGAATAGCTGGGCTTGAGATTTTCATTAGATTCATTCTCACTTGATTCAGAGGAGGTATATTTGAGTACCTTGGCACCCTTTGCCATGAAGCAATAGGTGGGAGCATAGTCATCATTGCCTTCATCAGCCTTATTGGTGAGGTCATTTTCTTCAATGTTGAAGATAGACTTGCTGACGAATGCAGTAGCGAGGGCTAGGCTCGCCACACCGGATTCTGACTCCTCAGATGCCTCCTCTTCCTCATTTTCTTCAGATTCAGCCTCATAGCCATTTCCTTGCCAATGAATGCCTGAGCCTTCTTGGAGCTGCTCTTCTTATGAGATGAAGACTTTGAGGATTTTGATGGTGAAGATTTTGAGGATTTCTTCTTTTTCTTCGCATCATCAGAACTGTAATCCTTGTATTTCTTCTTCTTTGATTCCTTTTCTCACCGAGGACAATCTTGAATGTAGTGTCCAAGTTTCTTGCATTTGTGACAAAGCCTCTTCTTGTAGTCACTGGATGAGGAATCATTGCTCCTTGAGGGTCTTCCAAAGCGACCACGTCTTGAGAACTTCTGGAATTCTTCACGAGCAGTGCTAGCTCGTGACTCAGTTCTTCAGGGTCACCAAGGCTGCTACCAGAATCTTCATCTTCAGACTCAGAAACTGCCTTGGCCTTCAGTGCACGTGATCTGACATAGCTCGAGCCATAGAGATCTCTCTTTTCAGCAAGCTGGAACTCATGAGTTCAGCCTCTCGAGGATATCAGCGGGATCAAGTGACTTGTAATCAGCACGTTCTTGTATCATCAATGCCAGAGTATCAAATGAGGAATCAAGCGATCTCAGCAGTTTCTTCACTACCTCATGGTCGGTGATGTCAGTGGCACCAAGTGCTTGAAGCTCATTTGAGATGTCAGTGAGGCGATCGAAGGTTTGTTGAACATTTTCATTGTCGAGTCTTTTGAAGCGGTTGAAGAGATTGCGGAGAACATCAACTCGAGAGTCATGCTGAGTTGAGACTCCTTCATTCACTTTGGACAGCCTATCCAAGATAAGCTTAGCAGTTTCCAAAGCACTCACTCTTCCATACTGTCCTTTGCTCAAATGGCCACATATGATATTCTTCGCTTGAGAATCTAGTTGCTTGAATCTCTTCACGTCAGCAGCATTCAAAGAAGGTGTGACTGACGGAACACCATTTTCCACAACATACCAGAGATCGTTATCAATTGCCTCAAGATGCATTCGCATCTTATTCTTCCAGTAGGGGTACTCCGTCCCATCGAAGGTAGGACACCCAGGAGAGACCTTGATCATACATGCGGTCGACATAACTAAAACTCCAGGCGGTTAAACCAAAATCACACATAACAAGGGAGTACCTTGCTCTAATACCAATTGAAAGTGCGTTATATCAACTAGAGGGGGGGTGAATAGGCGATTTTTATGAATTCTTCACTGAGGAATTTGCTCCTGAGGAAATTTCTTAGCGAAGAACTACTTGCAGCGGAATAAGTACTCAGAAGTAAACATAACAGAAGACAAGCATAGTCATCATGATGAAATGAAGACAAGCGCAGAGTATAGAAAGCATAATCACAGGATAACACAGGATGAAGACAAACAGACGGAAGAAATTAAACTGAGGAAATTGAGAAAGTCTTCAGTCAAAGTCTACAAACACAGATATGAACAAGCAAACAACACAGTTATGAGGAAATGAAAGAGTTGAGGAAATAGAACCAGTAGGCTTGGTGAAGACAATGATTTGGTAGACCAGTTCCAACTGCTATCTCAATTGTACATCTGGTTGTAGCGGCTAGGTATTTAAACCTGAGGACACACGGTCCTCACAGTATTCTCCTTGAGCTAAGGTCACACAGACCTTGCCCAATCACTCGTGGTAAGTCTTCAGGTGACTTATGAACCTTCACAAACTCGGTCACTCGGCGATCCACAATTCCTCTTGGATGCTCTAGACCATGACGCCTAACCGTCTGGAAGAAGCACAATCTTCAAAGGTAACAAGCATCGGATCCACGCAGGATCAATCTCTTCAGTGATGCTCAATCACTTTGGGTTTGTAGGTGTTTGGGTTTTCCTCACTTGATGATTTTCACTCAAAGTCCTCGGAGGATGGGATGCTCTCAGATGACACGTGTCAGTTTCTCTCGGAGCAGCCAACTAGCTAGTGGTTGTAGGGGGCAGCTATTTATAGCCTAGGGAGCAGCCCGACATGATAAGACATAAATGCCCTTCAATGATATGACCATTAGGTGGATAAGATATTTTGGGACAGCTGGCGCGTAGGACAACAACGGTCGGAAATTTGAGGTTCAAATTCCTCGGGGCTATCATGTTCCTCATCGTAGGCAATTCAGATCATGCGAATTCCTAACTCCTCAAAAAAAAATTCTCAACACGGAAGAACTCCGTCTCACATCAAGAAATTGACTAAACTGTATGAGATTTCCAATGGCTTCACTCGAAGGGATTGGTAGGTGTAGGATTTTGAGTTGAGCATCACATGGAAGTTTTTCCTTATTATTTCCTCGAACCCCTTTAACAGTATGGTGTTTCCTGTGACTCAAGAAATAGAAAATGAAACTACGAAAACAAAAGTCTTCACGCTTCATGTTCCTCGAACGAATGCCAAGTCTTCATGGTCACACCAATTTCTTCACTTTCAAAGTCTTCAGAAAGTCTTCAATATCCAAAGTCTTCAGTCGAAGAACTTCATTTTTAGGGGCCGACTTTCTCTGTAAATATCAAACTCCTCATAGACTTATAGACCTGTGTACACTCACAAACGCATCAGTCCAACCTATATGTCTTCAATACACCAAAATCACTAAGGGGCACTAGATGCACTTACATCCCTTATCACCATCGCATCTGAAGCATATCATCTTCGCTTACAAAAGGAAAAGTCAGGTATTGGGTATAGGTAAGGTTACGATCTCAATGGATCGACACATGGACAAAGTCATGCTCGTCAAGTCCTTAGGATACAACCTCATGTCTCTCTCAATGCTTTGCGATCTTGATAAGGTTGTTGTCTTTGGCAAGTATCTTTGTGGTGTGATCATGGAAGCTGACAATTCCAAAGTCTTCGAAGGCTTTAGGAGAGGAGACTTGTATATTATTGATTTCTCTACAGGACCACAACCAGCCTTGTGCCTACTTGCAAAAGCTTCAGAAGGCTGGCTATGGCATCGTCGACTTGGTCATGCAGGCATGAGGAATTTGCAGCTTGCGAAGAAGAAGCATGCCATTGGCATTGATAATGTCAAATTCCTCAAGGATCACTTATGCGGAGCCTGTGAAGCTGGGAACATGACAAAGGCTAAGCATCCAGTGAAGACTATCATGACCACTACTCGACCATTTGAATTGCTTCATATGGATCTCTTCGGTCCTAACCATTATTCTGCAGTTTCAAATGATGCGTCTCAATATGGCTCTATTATTGTTGATGATTACTCACGTTACACATGGGTACACATTGCTACTTAGAAACAAGAAGTTCAGGAAGTCTTCAAACGATTTTCCTCGAGGGCTTCAACCAACTTTGGGGTGAAGATCAAGCACATCAGAAGTGACAATGGAACTGAGTTCAAGAACTCTGGTCTTGATGACTATCTTGACGAACTTGGTATTACTCATGAGCTATCTGCCCCTTATACTCCTCAGCAGAATGGCGTCGTGGAGCGCAAGAACAGGACTCTTGCTGAGATGGTTCGCACTATGCTTGATGAATACAAAACGCCTCGTTGTTTCTGGATTGATGCAATTGATACTGCATGCCACATCATCAACAGAGTATATCTTCACAAATTCTTCAAGAAGACTGCCTAGGAACTCCTCACTGACAAGAAACACAATGTGAGTTATTTCAAAGTCTTCGGTGCTAAATGTTGGATTAGAGATCCTCATCACAACTCAAAATTTGCACCGAAAGCACATGAAGGTTTTATGCTTGGTTACGGAAGGACTCAAGACACCTCTGAGTCTTCAACAACGTTCTTCACAAGGTTGTTGAAACTGTAGATGTGCGGTTCGATGAAACTAATGGCTCGCAAAGAGAGCACCTACCTTCTGTGATAGATGAACCAACACCCGAGGAATCTATTAAGTTCAAGGCTACCGAGGATGTCATTCCTACCAAAGAATCTGCTGAAGAATTCATTCCAGAACGTGAAGAACATCGAGCTAATGCACCTGAAGAAAATGCTGAAGAAAATGGTGCTGAAGAAAATGCTGATCAAATTCCTCGACGACAACCAGCTCATCCTCGCGTTGCAAAAGAAGTGCAAGTTGAAAATATCATCGATGATATTGAAGCACCAGGTCCTCTCACACGCTCAAAAGCTTCACATTTATCTAACTTTTGTGGGCACTATGCTTTTGTCTCTATCACAGAGCCCACTAAGGTAGATGAAGCATTTCTGGAGCCTGAGTGGATTCAGGCCATGCAAGAAGAATTACATCCGTCTGGGAACAGGTCAAACGTCCAGATCCTGGCAAGCACAATATCATTGGCACAAAGTGGATCTACCGCAACAAGCAAGATGAAAATGGCCTTGTGGTGAGGAATATGGCACTGCTAGTAGCTCAAGGCTACACACAGGTTGAAGTAATTGATTTCAATGAAACTTTTGCACCTATTGCTAGACTTGAGGCTATTCGCATATTACTTGCTTATGCTAACCATCATGATATCACTTTATATCAAATGGATGTGAAAAGTGCATTCCTCAATGGTAAGCTTGAGGAAGAAGTATATGTTGCTCAACCCCCAGGTTTTGAAGATCCAAAGCATCCTGACAAAGTCTTCAGACTCAATAAGGCCCTCTGTGGCCTCAAGCAGGCCCCTCGGGCGTGGTATGATACTTTGAAGGAATTCTTCATGAAGAAAGGCTTCAAATCCGGTTCACTCGACCCTACTATTTTCACTAAATCTTATGATGGTGAACTGTTTGTGTGCCAAATATATGTTGATGATATTATCTTTGGCTATACTGACCAACGTTATAGTGATGAATTTGCCTATATGATGAGTGAAGAATATCAAATGTCTATGATGGGAGAATTGAAATTCTTCTTAGGTCTTCAAATTCGTCAACAACGCAATGGCATATTCATATCTCAGGAGAAATACCTCAGGTATGTACTGAGGAAATTCGGCATGCAAGATTGCAAAGGCGTCAAAATTCCAATGCCTACAAATGGCCATCTATGCACTGATGACAATGGTATTGACTTCGATCAAAAGGTATACCGCTCCATGATTGGTTATTTATTGTACTTATGTGCATCTAGGCCAGATATTATGCTTAGTGTTTGCATGTGTGCCCGATTTCATGCTACACCGAAGGAATCACACCATAAGGCTGTGAAGCATATTCTTCGATATCTAGCTCACACACCAACACTTGGATTATGGTACCTGTCGGTGTCAAAACCGGCGGATCACGGGTAGGGTGTCCCGAACTGTGCGTCTAGGCGGATGGTAACAGGAGACAAGGGACACGATGTTTTTACCCAGGTTCGGGCCCTCTCGATGGAGGTAAAACCCTACTCCTGCTTGATTAATATTGATGATATGGGTAGTACAAGAGTAGATCTACCACGAGATCAGAGAGGCTAAACCCTAGAAGCTAGCATATGGTATGATTGTTTTTCGTCCTACGGACTAAAACCCTCCGGATTATATAGACACCGGAGATGGTTAGGGTTACACAGAGTCGGTTACAATGGGAGGAGATCTACATATCCGTATCGCCAAGCTTGCCTTCCACGCCAAGGAAAGTCCCTTCCGGACACGGGACAAAGTCTTCAATCTTGTATCTTCATAGTCCAGGAGTCCGGCCAAAGGTTATAGTTCGGCTATCCGGACACCCCCTAATCCGGGACTCCCTCAGTAGCCCCTGAACCAGGCTTCAATGACGATGAGTCCGGCGCGCAGATTTGTCTTTGGCATTGCAAGGCGGGTTCTTCTCCAAATTCTGTGTACCTGTTGAATAGTGTCCGGCTTCTCGTGAATATTGTGCTCCTTGGCTTCCATGCCCAATAATGGTCGTCTTCCACATGTCAAAAGAATGCGAAAAGCCAGGGTGTTTTTACTTTTACCCCCCTAGCTGCGCAAATAAGCTGCCTTATAAAAGAGACGAGGATTTAGATCCGAACCACACCATCTTCCCTTCACGAGCATTCATCGGGGCATCCGACAGAAATCCATTCCATCATGGCCAGTCTACGCAGCTCCTCCTCTCGCCCTCCCAGCCCTCAGCCTGGAGATTGGGAGAGATGTTCCGTCCCACACAGCGAGCTAGTGACGCTCCAAACCAAGGGATTTCTTCCCCCAGCCTTCATGGTCCCGGTTCGAGCCGGACTCGCCACCTATAATGGCGGAAAGCAGGCGGAGAGCATCCCCAATCCCTCCAAAGGAGAGCGGGTATGCCTTGTCCCTTATTTAATAAGAGGGCTCGGATTTCCAATTCATCCGTTTCTCGAGGGGCTCCTGGAGTTCTACGGCCTCCAGCTGCACAACCTTACGCCTCCCTCCATATTGCATATTGCGGGCTTCGCAGCCCTTTGCAAGCTGTTTTTGGGCGTCGAGGCTCATTTTGCGCTGTGGAAGAAGTTGTTCTGCCTTGTGCCCCGTTCTCAGGAGGGGTCGATATATCAAGTGGGCGGAGCCGAACTATGGCGCATCGCCGGGACCGGATATCTATCCGGAACCCCAAAGAAGGCGTCCGAAGACTGGCCTTCAGAATGGTTTTATATAGAAGATGTCCCCCTGCCGGACCCTGTTTGGATCGGCCTTCCTGAGTTCAATAATGCTCCTTTGAAGAAGCGCCTAAGCTGGCGCCCACGGATCCCTCAGAAGGAAAACGACAGGGAGGTCCTTTACCTGATGAGCCAGATAAGATTATTAGCTCATTCGGATGACCATGATCGGGTCATGGCCACATGCATTATCTTGGGTGCAGCCGCTTGAAGATAGAGGCCACCCCATGTGGGATTTCAACGGGGAGGATGATGCCACCCGCTGCGGCCGTAAGGGGCCGGGATCGGTTGCTGCTCTGACGAAGGCCTTGTCCGCATTGTACTAGGGAGAAGAGGAGGAGTTCCTCCTCGTCAATCCACAGGGCGGATTTTCTATGTACAATCCTCCAAGCTGGGTAAGCGGACACTTCTTTATGCCCATCAGTTCCATATTCCCATAGTTAAGTACCTTATCTTGTGATTTCGACGCAGGAATTGCGCCGGGCCGTAAAGGATATAAACAGCCCTCTTCCACAACCCGAGGATCCGGAACGGTCCCTTGATCCGACCTCCCAAGAGGATCCGGACATCTCCGTGGAGTTGATCGATGGGTATTTTACCAAGTGAGCATCGACAATGCCTTGGTCGCCATTACGACCGATTACCCCGGAATATTTCCAGCCTCACAGGTAACTGAGACCAAAGTCCCAATACTTTGAAAATGATACATCCGTGCTTATCGTTGATCACCGTATATAAATGGTGTTTTGCAGGGGGAGCCCTTGAGGCGGAAGGCCGAGCTGCGGTGGCTAGCCAACAAGGCGCAAGGCCAAAGAGTGAAAAGAAGTGCGGTCCAGATTGAGACGCCGGCGCAACGGTATAGCGTGCCATCTTATTCCCAGGTTTTATTCCCGGAAGGTACTAACGCTCGTGCTCCCTTCAGGAAAAAGAGCGCTCGTCGGACTATATCCGGCGAGGCTGCCAATCAAGCCTCCACCAGCCAGGCTCCAAAGCCCGGTCCAGAAGCGGAGGCGAACACGAGGCGTGCGTCGGACACTCCTCCGACAGAGGATGCCGACGGACTATCTACCACCAATTCCGAGGTGGAGAGTTCCATGAATCACAGGCGTCGCCGGACAGTTCTTCCTGACGCATGTTTCTCCCAAGAGGCATTAGATGCCTTCAATTCGGGAGATGCGCACCTCCGTGCCGCTCAAAATGGTCTAGGCAGAGCCACGGAGCAGTATGTGAAAGACATACGGGTGAGAAAATTTGATGGTTATATATACTACTAGCCCACGAGACTTGAAATAGTTAGAATAACTGATTTAAGGATCATTTGTTATGCAAGATCTTACAACCAACTGTCCCAGGAGCTGGAAGAGTGCAAAGCCCAACTTGAGGCCGCACTAGCCGCTGCAGGGGAGGCCAAGGAGACCCCCTCTGGTAATATAAGCTTCGAAAGATAAGTATGTTGTGAAGTGCGGCGTGTGTGTAAATCTGACAATATCATTGCAGATGGCACTGGAGTAGATCCAGACAAGCAACAACTCTTGCGCCATTAAAGTCCGGGGAGAGCGTGCTTACGAGGGTGAGGCAGGAGAAGAATAATCTCCAAGATGCCAACACCCAGCTGGGCGAGGAACTAAAGGATGTTCGTGCCCAGCTGTCGGACTCCGAGAAGGAGAATCGACGACTTCGATGCGGCATTTTTAGTAAGTGCTTGAACGAACTTTGAAAAAGAGTTCGGCGAGGAAGTCGGCTAACGAGTTATGTCTCAGAGGTATGCTCACGTGTCGTCCCATCTGAGAAATGCCCATTCTACGGGTGACCTTCTTCCCGAGCTCTTACAACCGCATTTAACGAGTTCGGCAGTGATGAAAGGCGTCGCCTGTGCCTTGTGGCCATCTGTCTCCCTGCCCAAGGCCTTGGAGAGCTTGCAGAGAGGCTTAAGGGGCGGCGGCAAATCCGATTATGGAAGATATCGGCCTGCCGTCAAGGTGCCGTGGAGGCTGGGCCATGGTGAAGACGCTGCACACGGCGGCAGCATCAAACCACATGGCCGAGGTCGACTGTGGGGCCCGATGGGAAGGAGATCCTGTGAGCTTAGTGTACGGCCAAGTAGAATTGGCATAAAGTATTCCCAACAGGATCAGAAACTAGACAGCATATTAGATGGTATTGAGGAGGAATACCCCGATCAAATTGACTATGTAATTGAAGATGACATGTAAAATGCCTTCTAGCCGATTGTCGATCGTTTGTCATGGCGGACCTTTTCGCTTCAACCTCGGGACCCTATAGTCCGAGTGTGTCCGAATACCCTCACGGTTATGTAAGAACCGGGGCATGCGTGGAGACCGGGCGTAGGGGTCATTAGTGCTTGAACATACAAGTGCCCAACTAGTTATGTTATATTACATGGTTAGTAAGAAACATCTTCCAGGGAGAATAGTTCCATTAGGGGTTCCTTTCCCTGGGAGGCATGCCTTAAAGTGCATGTCCGGACTACTAAAAAAGCGTAAAAGCATCCGGGGCAGATAAATAAATAAGTGAGAAATCATCTTTAGTTCACCGACCGAATATTCCCTTAAGAACGCTAGCCTTCGCTTCACCCACCGAGGTACACATCCGGTGACCCGCAGTAACAATTGCAAAGGTGCTCCCTTTACCACCTAGCAGAACAATCGGGAACGTAGGGGTAAGCACAGGAGCCAGGCACTCATCCACAAATTCAAACCATGAGTGGGGCAATCACGTATCATTTATTTCATCCTCTCCCAAGCTTGTGCAACATGTTCATGATCAAGTTGCTTAAAATTCATAATATCTTTTCTAAGAGAGATGATCTTAGCGGGAGGAAAATACTTACAGATAAAAGCATCTTTGCACTTATTCCAAGAATCAATACTATTTTTAGGCAAAGACGAAAACCAAGCTTTAGCATGATCTCTAAGCGAAAAAGGAAATAGCTTCAATTTAACAATATCATTATCCACATCTTTCTTCTTTTGCATATCACACAAATCAACGAAGCTATTTAGATGAGTAGCGGCATCTTCACTAGGAAGGTCAGCGAATTGATCTTTCATAACAAGATTCAACAAAGCAGCATTGATTTCACAAGATTCAGTATTGGTAAGAGGAGCAATCGGAGTGCTAAGGAAATCATTATTGTTGGTATTGGTAAAGTCACATAATTTGGTATTATCTTGAGCCATCGTGACAAACAAACAATCCAACACACAAGCAAACAAAAAGCAAGCAAAAAAGAGGCGAACGAAAAAGAGAGGGCGAATAAAATGGCAAGGGTGAAGTTGGGGAGAGGAAAACGAGAGGCAAGTGGCAAATAATGTAATGCGGGAGATAAGGGTTTGTGCTGGGTACTTGGTATGTTGACTTTTGCGTAGACCTCCCCGGCAACGGCGCCAGAAATGGCTCGTTGTCGGGAGTCCAAATCTTCACTTGACCTTGCGTAAGACTCCCCGGCAACGGCGCCAGAAATCCTTCTTGCTACCTCTTGAGCACTGCGTTGGTTTTCCCTTGAAGAGGAAAGGGTGATGCAGCAAAGTAGCGTAAGTATTTCCCTCAGTTTTTTAGAACCAAGGTATCAATCCAGTAGGATGCTACGCGCGAGTCCCTAGCACCTCAAAACAAATAAATCCTCGCAACCAACGCGATAAGGGGTTGTCAATCCCTACACGGTCACTTACGAGAGTGAGATCTGATAGATATGATAGGATAATATTTTTGGTATTTTTATGATAAAGATGCAAAGTAAAATAAAAGCAAAGTAAAAAAGCAACGGAAATAACTAAGTGTTGGAAGATTAATATGATGAAGATAGACCCGGGGGCCATAGGTTTCACTAGTGGCTTCTCTCAAGAGCACAAGTATTTTACGGTGGGTGAACAAATTACTGTTGAGCAATTGATAGAATTGAGCATAGTTATGAGAGTATCTAGGTATGATCATGTATATAGGCATCACGTCCGAGACAAGTATACCGACTCCTGCCTGCATCTACTACTATTACTCCACACATCGACCACTATCCAACATGCATCTAGAGTATTAAGTTCATAAGAATAGACTAACGCCTTAAGCAAGATGACATGATGTAGAGGGATAAATTCATGCAATATGATAAAAACCCCATCTTGTTATCCTCGATGGCAACAATACAATACGTGCCTTGCTGCCCCTACTATCACTGGGAAAGGACACCGCAAGATTGAACCCAAAGCTAAGCACTTCTCCCATTGCAAGAAAGACCAATCCAGTAGACCAAACCAAACTGATAATTCGAAGAGACTTGCAAAGATAACCAATCATACATAAAAGAATTCAGAAGATTCAAATATTGTTCATAGATAATCTTGATCATAAACCCACAATTCATCGGTCTCAACAAACACACCGCAAAAGAAGATTACATCAAATAGATCTCCACGAGAGAGGGGGAGAACATTTTATTGAGATCCAAAAAGAGAGAAGAAGCCATCTAGCTACTAACTATGGACCCGAAGGTTTGAGGTAAACTACTCACACTTCATCGGAGGGGCTATGGTGTTGATGTAGAAGCCCTCCGTGATCGATGCCCCTTCTGGCGGAGCTCCGGAACAGGCGCCAAGATGGGATATCGTGGGTACAGAAGGTTGCGGTGGTGGAATTAGGTTTTTGGCTCCATATCTGATCGTTTGGGGGTACGTAGGTATATATAGGAGGAAGAAGTACGTCGGTGGAGCAACAGGGGGCCCACGAGGGTGGAGGGCGCGCCTGGGGGGGTAGGCGCGCCCCCCTACCTCGTGGCTTCCTCTTTTGTTTCTTGACGTAAGGTCCAAGTCTCCTGGATCATGTTCGTTCCAAAAATCACTTTCCCGAAGGTTTCATTCCATTTGAACTTCGTTTGATATTCTTTTTCTGCGAAACTCTGAAATAGGCAAAAAAACAGCAATTTTGGGCTGGGCCTCCGGTTAATAGGTTAGTCCCAAAAATAATATAAAAGTAAATAATAAAGTCCAATAATGTCCAAAACAGAAGATAATATAGCATGGAGCAATCAGAAATTATAGATACGTTGGAGACGTATCATTCATCAAATAGGAATGGCGGAGGGTCGCCGCGGGGATCTATAGCCCCGCTCCACAGCCGGAGGATCATAACCGGGACCTTGATCCCGGATTCGAAGAAGATCCGGACATATTCATAGAGCTCAAGGAGAGAGTCTTCTACCAGGTGAGCTATGATGGCACAGAAGTGGCCATCACGACCAATTATCCCGGCCTCCTTCCTGCCACAAATGTAAGTAACCAGGAGATATTTCCTCCGAAGGAGCTTCCCCATTATGCCTCACCCACCGCACTATCTTGTGCTCCAAAGGGGAGGCGCTCGACGCGTTATATTGCACCAGAGCCGTCTCAGAAGGGAGCGGTGCCTACGCCAGGCGAGACTTCGAAGAGAAAGGCAAATGTCAACATGGCCGAACCTTCCTCAAAGAGGTATGGCTTTAAATATGCCCTATGGCAGTCTCATCGAACCATGACATTGTCCGCTGTGTTTGATCAAGAAGAGCATTCGTCGGATTGTGTCCGAGGAGCCTGTCGGTCGCGCCCCCACCAGTCAGGTTCTATACCCTGCTTCTAGGGCGGGGGCAGACACGGGAGTAACGCTGGATTGTCCTCCTTCAGAGGATTCGGATAATGTATCCGTCATGAATTCTGAAGTAGAGAGTGCCATGAATCATCGGTTCCGGAGGGCCGCTCTTCGCGACCCCGACTTTGCTAAGGAGGCGCTTGACGCCTTCAGCTCGGCTGATGCGTACATCCGAGCTACTCGGAATGGGCTTACCAAAGCCACTGACCATTATTTGAAAGATATGCGGGTAAGTACGCATTGTACAGATTTGGTAATCATGTACCAGTAGCCCCCAAGACTTGAATCAGTTGAAACAACTGATTTAAGGATCATTGTATAATCAGGTACTCATAGAGAAGAACAACATGCTGTCTCATGAGCTGGAAAAGTGCCGGACTCAGCTAGTTGTTGTTACCGCCGAACTGGAGAAGTCCAAGGAGGGACCGCCTGGTAATGTTCCCCTCCATCTAGAAAAAGTATAATCATGTACCAGTAATGTTACTACTGTTGCATTTCCGATGTCAGGATTAGTAGATCAACTGAAAGAGGAACTGAAAGTCGTGCAGGCGGGTAAACAACAGGCCAAAAGGCAACTGGCCACAGGAAAACGTGTGTTGACACGGGTCAGGGATGATAAGAACAAGTTGCAGGATTCCAACACCCTGCTGGGCGAAGAGCTAAAAGATGTACGAGCCTGGAAAATTATTTAACATCCCTGAGCCTGGCGGCATTCTGGCGGCATTCCACGGGTTCGGCTCTAAGCGATTGTCCGATGCCTGGGGGCTTCTATTACAGAAGCTTATTATTATTTTCCGAGCATCAAGCTCACCACATATGTGTCCTTTCCTCATATGTACCTTTTTTTTGCCATTATATGCACCGTTCTGAATTAAGTTTTTGCCAAGCTGGGTTGCCTGGCTCCTGTGCTTATGCCCTACGTTCCCGTTTGTCCGGCTAGGGCATAAAGGGAGCACCTCTGCGATTGTTACAGCCGGGTCATCCGGACTTGTACCTCAGACTGGGTGAAGCCGAAAGCTAGCGTTCTTAAGGGAATATTCGGTCGGCGGACTAAAGACGTTATACCCTAATTACACTGTGAACCCCAAATGTTATGTATACTGCGATTTTTCAATCACAGTTCGGGCATGCATACTCTCAGACTGGGTGAAGCCGAAAGCTAGCGTTCTTAAGGGAATATTCGGTCGGCGGACTAAAGACGTTATACCCTAATTACACTGTGAACCCCAAATGTTATATATACTGCGATTTTTCAATCGCAGTTCGGGCATGCATACTAACGCATGTTCACCCAGGGAAAGGAACCCTTAACGGAATTATTCTCCCTGGAAGATGTTCCTTACAATCAACAAGTAATATAACATAGCTAGCCGGATACAACTTGTCTGTTCAAGCAACTATGACCCCTACGCCTGGTTTCCACGCATACCCCGATCTATATTGCCGCTCCGGTATTCGAAAATACTCCACACCTACGGGTCCAGATGTCGAAGCGAAAAGGACTGCCATGACAATCGTTTTACAATCCAGCTAGGGACAAATTTGTCAATTGAAGTACATAGTCACTTGGACTCAAAAACTTCTTCCTCTATGCCGTCTAACAGGCTGTCTAGCTTACAATCCTGTTGGGAATACTTGGCGGCTATCTTTACTTGGTCATATAGCAAACTAACAAGAATTTCTTGTCCATCCGACCCCCGAGGTCCGACCCGGGCCATATGATTCGGATCAATCTTGGTGTACCGTGTTTTCAACATGGCCCAGGCCTCTCGCGCACCTTCTCGGCAGGCCGATATCTTCCATAATCAAAAGTGCCGCCAAGCTCCTTGGAACAGCTTCACAAGCTCCTCCATACTTCCTGGAGGGGAGGCGGGTGGCCACAAAGCCTTGGCAACGCTCCGCATTGCTTGCCGAGCTCGCTCGTGCACTAGGGACAACTCTTGCAGCAGATCACCTTGAGATCTGGACATTTCCTCTTCGGAACGGCAAGTCAGCATACCTGCAGACATAAATCTGTCAGCTCATTTCTTTGATGAATTACACGGAGGTAAGTTCAAAGGCATACTGAATATGCCGCCTCGTAGCCTCCTATTTTCCTTTACACGTCAATCCCTCTACATCATGTCATCTTGCTTAATGCATTACTCTGTTCTTATGAACTTAATACTCTAGATGCATGCTGGATAGCGGTCGATGTGTGGAGTAATAGTAGTAGATCCAGAATCGTTTCGGTCTACTTGACACGGACGTGATGCCTATGTTCATGATCATTGCCTAGATATATTCATAACTATGCGCTCTTCTATCAATTGCTCGGCAGTAATTTGTTCACCCACCGTAATATATGCTATCTTGAGAGAAGCCACTAGTGAAATCTATGGCCCCCGGGTCTATTTTCCATCATATAAGTTTCTGATTTATAATTCTAGTTTCCTATTTATTTTATTTTGCAATCTTTACTTTCCAATCTATACAACAAAAATACCAAAAATATTTATCTTATTATATTTATTAGATCTCACTTTTGCGAGTGACCGTGAAGGGATTGACAACCCCTTTATCACGTTGGTTGCAAGGTTCTTGATTGTTTGTGTAGGTACTAGGTGACTTGCGTGTTATCTCCTACTGGATTGATACCTTGGTTCTCAAAAACTGAGGGAAATACTTATGTTACTTTGCTGCATCACCCTTTCCTCTTCAAGGGAAAACAAATGCATGCTCAAGAGGTAGAAAGAAGGATTTCTGGCGCCGTTGCCGGGGAGATTTGCGCCATGTCAAGTCAAGATTTGATCTCCCGTCAACTAGCCATTTCTGGCACCGTTGCCGGGGAGATCTACGCTCAAGTCAAGACATACCAAGTACCCATCACAAACTCTTCTCCCTCGCATTACATTATTTGCCATTCGCCTCTCGTTTTCCTCTTCCCCACTTCTAAAATGATTTTCAAAAACCTTTGCCTTCTCTTTGCCTCTTTTCCGTTTGCCTCTTTTCACTTGCTTCTTGTATGCTTGTGTGTTGGATTGATAGTTTTTCACGATGGCTCAAGATAATACTCAACTATGTGACTTTTCCAATACCAACAACAATGATTTTATTAGCACTCCGATTGCTCCTATTACCGATGCTGAATCTTATGAAATTAATGCTGCTTTGTTGAATCTTGTCATGAAAGATCAATTTTCCGGCCTTCCTAGCGAAGATGCCGCTACCCATCTAAAAAACTTTGTTGATTTGTGTGATATGCAAAATAAGAAAGATGTGGATAATGATATTGTTAAATTGAAGCTATTTCCGTTTTCTCTTAGAGATCGTGCTAAACCTTGGTTCTCTTCTTTGCCTAAAAACAGTATTGATTCATGGAATAAGTGCAAAGATGCTTTTATCTCTAAGTATTTTCCTCTCGCTAAGATGATCTCTCTTAGAAATGATATTATGAATTTTAAGCAACTTGATCATGAGCATGTTGCACAAGCTTGGGAGAGGATGAAATTAATGATACGTAATTGTCCTACACATGGTTTGAATTTATGGATGATTATACAAAAAAATTATGCCGGACTGAATTTTGCTTCTAGAAATCTTTTAGATTTGGCCGCGGGAGACACTTTTACGGAAATCACTTTAGGAGAAGCTACTAAACTCCTAAATAATATTATGGTTAATTATTCTCAATGGCACACCGAAAGATCCACTAGTAAAAAAGTTCATGCGATTGAAGAGATTAATGTTTTGAGTGGAAAGATGGATGAACTTATGAAATTGTTTGCTATTAAGAGTGTTTCTTCTGATCCTAATGATATGCCTTTGTCCACTTTGATTTATAATAATAATGAATCTAGGGATGTGAATTTTGTTGGTAGGAACAATTTTGGAAACAACGCGTATAGAGAAAACTTTAATTCTAGGCCGTTCCCTAGTAATTCCTTTAATAATTATGGTAATTCCTACAACAACTCTTATGGAAATTTTAATAAGATGCCCTCTGATTTTGAGACTAGTGTCAAAGAATTTATGAATTCGCAAAAGAATTTCAATGCTTTGCTTGAAGAAAAAATGCTTAAGATTGATGAGTTGGCTAGGAACGTGGATATGATTTCTCTTGATGTTGATTCTTTGAAACTTAGATATATTCCACCTAAGCATGATATCAATGAGTCTCTCAAATCCATGAGAATTTCCGTTGATGAGTGCAAAGAAATAACCGCTGAGATGCGTGCTAAAAAAGATTGTTTTTTGAAAGCGTGTTCTTCTAGTTTTCATGATAATAATGATGAAGATCTAAAAGTTATTGATGCGAATCCTATTAAATCTTTGTTTTCCAATACGAATCTTGATAAATATGGGACTGGAGATGAGTCAAATTTAGTTAAAAGGCGTCCCAATGATTCAGAGTTTTTAGATCTTGATGCTAAAATTTATAAAAGTGTGATGGAAGAGGTCAAAACTTTACATGGCAATGAACCCACTATTTTGGATTTCAAGGAATTTAATTATGATAATTTCTCTTTGATAGATTGTATTTCCTTGTTGCAATCCTTGTTAACTTCTCCACATGCTTATAATCAAAATAAATCTTTTACTAAACATATCGTTGATGCTTTAATGCAATCCTATGAAGAAAAGCTTGAACTAGAAGTTTCTATCCCTAGAAAACTTTGTTATGAGTGGGAACCTACTATTAAAATTAAGATTAAAGATTATGAATGCTATGATTTGTGTGATTTGGGTGCTAGTGTTTCCACGATTCCAAAATCTTTGTGTGATGTGTTAGGTTTCCGTGAATTTGATGATTGTTCTTTAAATTTGCACCTTGCGGATTCCATCATTAAGAAACCTATGGGAAGGATTAATGATGTTATTATTGTTGCAAATAGGAATTTTGTGCCTGTAGATTTCATCGTTCTTGATATAGATTGCAATCCTACATGTCCTATTATTCTTGGTAGACCTTTCCTTAGAACGATTGGTGCAATTATTGACATGAAAGAAGGAAATATTAGATTCCAATTTACGTTAAGGAAAGCCATGGAACACTTTACTAGAAAGAAAATTAAATTACCTTATGAATCTATTATGAGAGCTACATATGGATTGCATACCAAAGATGACAATACTTAGATCTATTTTTATGCCTAGTAGCTAGGGGCGTTAAATGATAGCGCTTGTTGGGAAGCAACCCAATATTATTTTTCTTTTTTTTTTCTTTTTTGTTCTTGTTTATTAATAAATAATTCATCTAGCCTCTATGTAGATGTGATTTTATGTTTTAATTAGTTTTTGTGCCAAGTAAACCTTTGGGAAGACATGGGTGAAGTCTTTGCAATCTTGCTGTAAAAAACAGAAACTTTTTCGCTCACGAGATTAGACGCCATTTTTACTAGAGAGTTTTTTAGGTTGATTCTTTTTGCAGATGATTAATAGAAAAATGTGTCACGTCCACCAATTTATTTCAGAATTTGTTGAGTTACAGAAGTTTGTGTATGAATCAAATTGCTACAGACTGTTCTGTTTTGACAGATTCTGTTTTTCGTGTGATGTTTGCTTATTTTAATGAATCTATGGGTAGTATCGGGGGTATGAACCATAGAGAAGTTGGAATACAGTGGGTTTAAAACCAATATAAATAAGGAATGAGTTCATTACAGTACCTTAAAGTGGTGGTTTGTTTTCTTATACTAACGGAGCTCACGAGATTTTCTGTTAAGTTTTGTGTTGTGAAGTTTTCAAGTTTTTGGGTAAAGATTTGATGGATTTTGGAATAAGGAGTGGCAAGACCCTAAGCTTGGGGATTCCCTAGGCACCCCAAGGTAAAAATTCAAGTACAACCAAAAGCCTAAGCTTGGGGATGCCCTGAAGGCATCCCTCTTTAAATCTTCGCTCTATCGGTAACTTTACTTGAGGCTATATTTTTATTCACCACATGATATGTGTTTTGCTTGGAGCGTCTTGTATGATTTGAGTCTTTGCTTTTTAGTTTACCACAATCATCCTTTCTGTACACACCTTTTGGGAAAGACACACATGAATCAGAATTCATTAGAATACTCTATGTGCTTCACTTATATCTTTTGAGCTAGATAATTTTGCTCTAGTGCTTCACTTATATCTTTTTAGAGCACGGTGGTGGTTTTATTTTATACAAATTATTGATCTCTCATGCTTCACTTATATTATTTTGAGAGTCTTTTAGAATAGTATGGTAATTTGCTTTGGTTATAAAATTAGTCCTAATATGATGGGCATTCAAGATGGGTATAATAAAAACTTTCATATAGAGTGCATTGAATACTATGAGAAGTTTGATACTTGATGATTGTTGTGAGATATGAAGATGGTGATATTAGAGTCGTGCTAGTTGAGTAATTATGAAACTGAGAAATACTTGTGTTGAGGTTTGCAAGTCCCGTAGCATGCATGTATGGTAACCGTTGTGTGACAAATTTGAAGCATGAGGTGTTTCTTTGATTGCCTTCCTTATCAGTGGCGGTCGGGGACGGGCAATGGTCTTTTCCTACCAATCTATCTCCCTAGGAGCATGCGCGTAGTGCTTGGTTTTGATGACTTGTAGATTTTTGCAATAAGTATGTGAGTTCTTTATGACAAATGTTGAGTCCATGGATTATACGCACTCTCACCCTTCCACCATTGCTAGCCTCTCTTGTGCCGCGCAACTTTAGCCGGTACCATAAACCCATCATTTACCTTCCTCAAAACAGCCACCATTCCTACCTATTATGGCATTTCCATAGCCATTCCGAGATATATTGCCATGCAAATTTCCACCGTTCCGTTTATTATGACTCGCTTCATCATAGTCATATTGCTTTGCATGATCATGTAGTTGACATTGTATTTGTGGCATGGCCACCATTCACAATTTTTCATACATGTCACTCTTGATTCATTGCCCATCCCGGTACACCACCGGAGGCATTCACATAGAGTCATATTTTGTTCTAAGTATCGATTGTAATTCTTGAGTTGTAAGTAAATAAAAGTCTGATGATATTCATTATTAGAGCATTGTCCCACGTGAGGAAAGGATGATGGAGACTATGATCCCCCACAAGTCGGGATCAGACTCCGGACGAAAAGAAAGAGGCCATAAAAAAGAGAAGGCCCAAAAAATATAAAATGAGAGAAAAAGAGAGATGGGACAATGTTACTATCCTTTTTCCACACCTGTGCTTCAAAGTAGCACCATGATCTTCATGATAGAGAGTCTCTTATGTTGTCACTTTCATATACTAGTGGGAATTTTTCACTACAGAACTTGGCTTGTATATTCCAATGATGGGCTTCCTCAAATTTCCCTAGGTCTTCGTGAGCAAGCAAGTTGGATGCACACACACTTAGTTTCTTTTGTTGAGCTTTCATACACTTATAGCACTAGTGCATCCGTTGCATGGCAATCCCTACTCACTCACATTGATATCTATTAATGGGCATATCCATAGCCCATTGATACACCTAGTTGATGTGAGACTATCTTCCTCTTTTTTTGTCTTCTCCACAACCACCATTCTATTCCACCTATAGTGCTATGTCCATGGCTCGCGCTCTTATATTGTGTGAAAGTTGAATTTTTTTAAGAAAACTAAAGTATGAAACAATTGCTTGGCTTGTCATCGGGGTTGTGCATGATTGGAGCATTTTGTATGACGAAAATGAAGCATAGCCAAACTATATGATTTTGTAGGGATGAGCTTTCTTTGGCTATGTTATTTTGAGAAGACATAATTGCTTGGTTAGTATGCTTCAAGTATTATTATTTTTATGTCAATATTAAACTTTTGTCTTGAATCTTTCGGATCTGAACATTCATGCCACAATAAAGAAAATTAATTGAAAAATATGTTAGGTAGCATTCCACATAAATTTTTTTGTTTTTATCATTTAGCTACTCGAGGACGAGCAGGAATTAAGCTTGGGGATGCTTGATACGTCTCCAACGTATGTATAATTTTTGATTGTTCCATGCTATTTTATTATATGTTTTGGATGTTTAATGGGCTTTAATATGCTCTTTTATATTATTTTTGGGACTCACCTATTAATCGACGGCCCAGTGCCAGTTTATGTTTTTTGTGCCTATTTCAGTGTTTTGCAGAAAAGGAATACCAAACGGATTCCAAACATAATGAAACCTTCGCGATGATATTTCTTGGAACGAAAGCAATCCAGAAGACTTGGAGTTGAAGTCTGGAACTCCGTGAGGCGGCCACAAGGCAGGAGGGCGCGCCCAGGGGGGTAGGCGCGCCCCCACCCTCATGGGCCCCACGGAGCTCAACCGACGTACTTCTTTCGCCTATATATACTCTTATACCCTAAAAACATCACGGGGAGCCATGAAACCACTTTTCCACCACGGAAACCTTCTGTACCCGTGAGTTCCCATCTTGGGGCCTTTTCCGGCGATCTGCCGAAGGGGGAATCGATCACGGAAGGCTTCTACATCAACACCATAGCCTCTCCGATGATGTGTGAGTAGTTTACTGCAGACCTTCGGGTCCATATTTATTAGCTAGATGGCTTCTTCTCTCTCTTTGATCCTTAGTACAAAGTTCTCCTCAATGTTCTTGGAGATCTATTCGATGTAATACTCTTTTGCAGTGTGTTCTCCGGGATTTAATGAATTGTGGATTTATGATCAAGTTTATCTATGAATAATATTTGGTTCTTCTCTGAATTCTTATATTCTTGATTTGATATCTTTGCAAGTCACTTCGAATTATCGGTTAAGTTTGGCCTACTAGATTGATCTTTCTTGCAATGGGAGAAGTGCTTAGCTTTGGGTTCAATCTTGCGGTGTCCTTTCCCAGTGGTAGTAGGGTCATCAAGGCACGTATTGTATTGTTGCCATCGAGGATAGAAAGATGGGGTTTATATCATATTGCTTGAGTTTATCCCTCTATATCATGTCATCTTGCTTAATGCATTACTCTGTTCTTATGAACTTAATACTCTAGATGCATGCTGGATAGCGGTCGATGTGTGGAGTAATAGTAGTAGATGCAGAAGCGTTTCGGTCTACTTAACACGGACGTGATGCCTATATTCATGATCATTGCCTAGATATTCTCATGCGCTCTTCTATCAATTGCTCGGCAGTAATTTGTTCACCCGCCGTAATATATGCTATCTTGAGAGAAGCCAGTAGTAAAACCTATGGCCCCCGGGTCTATTTTCCATCATATAAGTTTCCGATCTAAAATTTTAGCTTCCTATTTATTTTATTTTGCAATCTTTACTTTCCAATCTATACAACAAAAATACCAAAAATATTTATCTTATTATCTTTATTAGATCTCACTTTTGCGAGTGACCGTGAAGGGATTGACAACCCCTTTACCGCGTTGGTTGCAAGGTTCATGATTGATTGTGCAGGTACTAGGTGACTTCTGTGTTATCTCCACCTGGATTGATACCTTGGTTCTCAAAAACTGAGGAAAATACTTACGCTACTTTGCTGCATCACCCATTCCTCTTCAAGGGAAAACCAATGCATGCTCAAGAGGTAGCAATATGCGGTATTCTTTGGCCATTCTAGGCAAATTTGTATCTGCCATCTCTAATTTTCAAAATAAACTTCTCTTTTGTGTGTTTGTACTGCTCGCGGAGCGGTGAGGGGTGGCTAATATTTTCCATGCTAGATGTGTTATTCTCACGATGAGGGTTTATTCACTTGTCATTGCACGAGAGTAAGGCAAAGGTATTAGGGATGCCTAGTCCTAAAATGAAAAATGAATTTACTTTATGTTGTCAAATAATAAATTCCTTGGAAAGTGTGGGTATGGAAGGCACCCGTGGATACGGTTAGCCATGGGAAGTGAAAGTATGGTGGAAAAAAGAATGAACTTTAATTTCTGTTCGGGAACCGCCTATGATATGTCTAGCATGGAAAGTGTTGGGAACTCTAAGTCGTTTTCGTTGGTGGGAAAGACACACCTCCCAAAATGTTTTTGTCTCTAATTTTTTCGCTTTAAGCTCTGGCACCTCTACAAATCCCTACTTCCCTCTTCGAAGGGCCTTTCTTTTACTTTATGAAATTTTTATTTTTGAATTTGAGTCTCCATCTTCTCTTATAAAAACACCAACTAGGAGGCAATATGATCGTACTTGAGCATTGGGTGTAGCTAATATGCGAGTGTGTTTCACGAATGGATCAATGATTAAGCATAATGGGCTAGGGATAACTTATTTTAGCGTTGATATTTTGAAAGACATGGTTGTTTATTGATATGCTTGAGTATTTAAGTTATCATGTCAAAACTAGACTATTGCTTTGAACAATATAAAATTCCAAATGTCCATGCTATAAAGAAAAGAAATATGATATGACATGTTAGGCAGCATTCCACATCAAAAATATTGTTTTTATCACTTACCTACTCGAGGACTAGTAGGAGTTAAGCTTGGGGATGCTGATACGTCTCCAACGTATCTATAATTTTTGATTGTTCCATGCTGTTATATTATCAATCTTGGATGTTTTATAATCATTTTATAGTCATTTTTTGGTACTGACCTATTGACATAGTGCCAAGTGCCAGTTGCTATTTTCTGCATGTTTTTTACATCTCAGGAAATCAATACCAAACGGAGTCCAAATGCAACAAAACTTTACGGAGATTTTTTTGGACTAGAAGACACCTAATGGGCCAAGGCTGCGCCTGGGGGTGCTCCGAGGAGAGCACAACCCAGCAGGGCGCCAGGAGGCCCAAGCGCCCTGGTGGGTTGTGCCCACCTCGGGTGCCCCCCGGACCACCTCGTTGCTCTATAAATACCCCAATATTCCAGAAACCCTAGGGGAGTCAACGAAAATCAATTCGAGCCGCCGCAGAGTCCAGAACCACTAGATCCAATCTAGACACCATCACGGATGGGGTTCACGACTTCCATTGGTGCCTCTCCAATGATGCGTGAATAGTTCTTTGTAGACCTTCGGGTCCATAGTTAGTAGCTAGATGGCTTCCTCTCTCTCTCTCTCGCTGAATTCTCAATACAATGGTCTCTTGGAGATCCATATGATGTAACTCTTTTTGCGGTGTGTTTGTTGGGATCGGATGAACTTTGAGTTTATGATCAGATCTATCTTTTTATATCCATGAAAGTTATTTGAGTTTCGTTGATCTCCTATATGCATGATTCTTATAGCCTCGTATTTCTTCTCTGATATTTGGGTTTTGTTTGGCCAAGTTGATCTATTTATCTTGCAATGGGAAGAGGTGCTTTGTAGTGGGTTCGATCTTACAGTGCTTGATCCAGTGACAGAAGGGGAACCAAGACGTATGTATCATTGCTACTAAGGATAAAATGATGGGGTCTATCTCTACATAGATAGATCTTGTCTACATCATGTCATCGTTCTTATTGCATTACTCCGTTTCTCTATGAACTTAATACACTAGATGCATGCTTGATAGCGGTTGATGTGTGGAGTAATAGTAGTAGATGCAGGCAGGAGTCGGTCTACTAAACTTGGACGTGATGCCTATGTAATGATCATTGCCTGGATATCATCATGAGTATTTGATGTTCTATCAGTTGCCCAACAGTAATTTGTTTACCCACCGTTTGCTATTTTTCTCAAGAGAAGCCACTAGTGAAACCTACGGCCCCCGGGTCTCTTTCTCATATTATTTGCATTTGCGATCTATTTTCCTATGCTTTTATTTTCAGATCTATTAAACCAAAAATACAAAATACCTTTATGCATTTTATTCTTATTTATTTTATTTGGTGTTCGATCTATCAGTCTACTACAATTTTATCTCACATCCGTTTGCCTATCTTGAGGCGCCGCTCCTCGAAAGGGATTGACAACCCCTTTTACACGTCTGGTTGCGAGTAGTTGTTATTTGTCTGCAGGTGCTGTTTACATTGTGTTGCTTGGTTCTCCTACTGGTTCAATAACCTTGGTCTCATAACTGAGGGAAATACCTATTGCCGCTGTGTTGCATCATCCCTTCCTCTTTGGGGAAATACCGACATAGCTTCAAGCCGCAGCAGGGTGTATGGTGCGGAATATTGATGCTTGATCCCCTCATCACTATGAAACTCATCCAAGGTGTAGTTCTTGAACTCGGTGCCGTTGTCACTTCTAATTGTCAAGATCTTTGCATTGTGTTGACGTTGAGCTTCATTTGCATAGTCGATGACGGTTTGTTGGGTCTCATTCTTCCTCTTGAAGAAATATACCCAAGTGTATCTTGAATAATCATCCACAATCACCAAGCAATACTTTCTACCCCCAAGACTATCAAAGGATGGAGGCCCAAAGAGATCCAAGTGAAGAAGCTCCAAGGGCCTCTTCAAGTAGATGATATATAGTCGTGGGAGGGTGAGCTTTCCTTCGATACAAGCACTGCAAGCATGATCTTTGGCAAAACTAACATTTGTTAGTCCACGGACATGGTCCCCCCTTGAGAAGACTTTGTAAAGATCTCATATTGACGTGGGCTAAATGGTGATGCCAAAGCCATCTCACGTCAACTTTAGCCATTAGGCATGTCCCAGTCTTAGTGGGTCGCTCCGAATAGTTAATCACATAACGACTGTTCTCGACATGCCCAACAAAGACTACTTTAAGAATCTTGCTCCACAAGAGGGCCACGGTATCAATATAAATGAAAGTGGAAAAGCCCATGAGTGCAAGCTGACGAACGAAAAGTAAATTGTATGCAAGGGACTCAACAAGCATGACTTTCTCGATTGCGAGATCATGAGAAATGACAACCTTGCCAAGACCCAATACCTTAGAATATGAAGCATCACCCCATTTGATATTGGTGGGCATAGATGAAACTTTTTGCACGTACACCACCAAGTCCTTGCTTCCGGTCATATGATTTGTGGCTCCACTATCGAGCAACCATGATCCCCCACCGGAAGCAAACACCTACAAGAGATCAATGCTTGGTTTTAGGTACCCATTTTGTAATGGGTCCTTTGATGTTATTAAAAAGGGTCTTAGGAACCCAAATAGACCATTCAATGTACTCATAAGGAGAACCAACAAATTTGGCATAAACATGTCCATCACTAGCATGACATAACACATAAGAAGGGTTAAAGTCGCCGGCTGATACGTCCATTTCGCATCATGTTTTCTTACTGTTATTTATAATGTTTTTATCCATAATAATGCTTTTTGGAGTAATTATAATGCCTTTTATCTCATAATTTGCAAGGTACACACCAAGAGGGAGAATTCCGGCAGTTGGAAATCTGGACCTGAAAAAGCTACGTCAGGCCACCTATTCTGCACAACTCCAAATGGGCTGAAACTTCACGGAGATATTTTATGGAATATATAATAAATATTGGAGCCAATAAGTACCAGGGGGAGCCACCAGGTGGGCGCAACCCACCTGCCTGGCATGCCCTGGTGGGTTGTGGCCTCCTCGGCCCACCTCCGGTGCCCATCTTCTGGTATATGAGTGGTTTTGACCTAGAAAAAATAAGAATAATACTTTCGGGACGGAGCGCCACCGTCTCGAGGTGGAACTTGGGAAGGAGCACTTTTGCCCTCCGGCAGAGCGATTCTGGCGGGGGAACTTCCCTCCCGAAGGGGGAAATCATCGTCACCATCATCACCAACAACTCTCCCATCTTGGGGAGGGAACTCTCCATCAACATCTTCACCATCACCATCTCATCTCAAACCCTAGTTCATCTCTTGTATTCAATCTTGTTACCGGAGAGTGACAGAAGCTTAAACCCCAATTTAAGCGCTATTCCGTAAGGGACCGATTGGATCCAAAAGTTTAATGCTATGGTTAGAATTTATTCTTAATACTTTTCTCGTAGTTGCTCAAGTAAGAATAGCACCTAAGCACCGGTCCACCCACATATCAAATTATCAAAGTAGCGAACACAAATCAAACCAACATGATGAAAGTGACTAGATGAAATTCCCGTGTAACCTCAAGAACGCTTTGCTCATTATAAGAGACCGTTTTGGACTGTCCTTTGCCTCAAAAGGATTGGGCTACCTTGCTGCATACTTGTTACGATTATCGTTACTTGCTCGTTACAAATTACCTTGCTATCAAACTACTCGCTACTTACAGTTTCAGCACTTGCAGACATCACCTTACTGAAAACTACTTGTCATTTCCTTCTGCTCCTCGTTGGGTTCGACACTCTTACTTATCGTAAAGCGCTACAATTGATCCCCTATACTTGTCGGTCATCAAGGCTATTTTCTGGCGCCGTTTCTGGGGAGTGAAGCGCCTTTGGTAAGTGGAATTCGGTAAGGAAACATTTATATAGTGTGCTGAAATTTATTGTCACTTGTTACTATGGAAAACAATCCTTTGAGGGGTTTGTTCGGGGTATCTTCACCTCGTCCGGAACCACAATTAATTTCCCCTTAACCTACTGCACCTACTGAAAATATTGAATATGAAATTCCTTCGGGTACGATAGAACAACTGCTAGCTAATCCTTATGCAGGAGATGGAACCGAACATCCTGACATGCACTTGATACATGTAGAAAAAATTTGTGGATTGTTTAAGCTTGTCGGTTTACCCAGGGATGAAGTTATGAAAAAGTTTTTCCCTTTATCTTTGAAGGGAAAAGCATTGGCATGGTATAGGCTATGCGATAATATCATGTGCATCTAAAACTGGAGTTTCACCAAAAAAAATATCATGTGCATCTAGTTCATCGTTATCGGAATTATATATATAATTTTTGGCCTCGTGAAGGAGAAAGCATCGCTATAACTTGGGGGAGGCTTAAGTCAATGTTATATTCATGCCACAATCATGAGCTCTCAAGAGAAATTATTATTCAGAACTTTTATGCTCGGCTTTCTTGTAATGATCAAACCATGCTGGATACTTCTTGTGCTGGTTCTTTTATGAAGAAAACTATTGAATTCCGGTGGGATCTTCTGGAAACAATTAAATTCAACTCTGAAGATTGGGAACTCGACGAAGGTAAAGAGTTAGGTATAAAGCTTTAGTATGATTGTGTTAAATCTTTTATGGATACCGATGCTTTTCAAAAGTTTAGCAGTTAATATGGACTTAACTCTGAGATAGTAGCTTCCTTTTGTGAATCATTTTCTACTCATGTTGAACTCCCTAAAGAGGAATGGCTTAAATATCACCCACCTATTCTCTATAATGTTGATCCAGTTGTTCCTACTGCTTATATTGAGAAACCCCCTTTTCCTGTTAGGATAAAGGAACATGCTAAAGTTGCAACTGTGGTTAACAAAAGCTCTGTTAGAACACCTAAACCAAATGAACAAATTAGAGTTGAACCTAATATTGTTAAGGTTAAAAATCTCTTAGAAGAAGATGTGGATGGGCATGTTATTTACTTCTGTAAAGAAACTGCTAGAATTGCTAAACCTGATATAAAAGATAAACATAGACTAGTTGTTGGCATGCCCGTCATTTTAGTTAAAATAGGAGATCACTGTTATCATGGTTTATGTGACATGGGTGCTAGTGTGAGTGATATTCCTTACAAGTTATATCAAGAGATTAGAGAAGACAGAGCACCTACAGATTTAGAAGACATATATGTTACTATTAATCTTGCTAATAGAGACACTATATCACCGTGTGGGATTATTAGAGATGTTGAAGTCTTATGTGGGAAAATAAAATATCCTACTGATTTTCTTATTCTTGGTACCCCGCAAGATGACTTATGTCCCATTATATTTGGTAGACCTTTCTTGAATATAGTTAATGCTAGGATAGATTGCTAGAAACAAACTGTGGGCGTTAGCTTTGGTGATGACTCTCATGAGTATAATTTTTTTCAAGTTTAGTAGAAACCATCATGAAAAAGAATTGCCTAGTAAGGATGAATTAATTGGTCTTGCTTCTATTGATGTGCCACCTTTAGAACAATACTTGCTAGACCATGAAAATGATTTACATATGCATGAAAGAAATGAAATAGATAATATTTTCTTTGAACAACGCCCTCTGCTTAAACACAATTTGCCTATTGAAACTCTCGGAGGTCCCCCTCCACCTAAAGGTGATCCTGTGTTTGAATTAAAACAATTGACAGACACTTTGAAATATGCTTATCTTGATGAAAAGAAGAGATATCCTGTTATTATCAGTGCTAACCTTTCAGAACATTAAGAAGAATGATTATTGAAAGTTCTAAGGAAGCACCGAGCTGCTATTGGATATACTCTTGATGATTTAAAGGGCATTAGTCCCACTCTATGTCAGCACAAAATTAATATGGAACCTGATGCTAAACCAGTTGTTGATCACCAACGTCGGTTAAATCCGAAGATGAAAGAAGTGGTAAGAACGTAAATATTAAAACTTCTTGAAGCAGGTATAATCTATCCTATAGCTGATAGTAGATGGGTAAGTCATGTTCATTGTGTCCCTAATAAAGGAGGTATTACTGATGTTCCTAATGATAAGAATGAACTTATTCCACAAAGAACTGTTACAGGCTACAAAATGGTAATTGATTTCAGAAAATTAAATAAAGCTACTAGAAAAGATCATTACCCTTTGCCTTTTATTGATCAAATGCTTGAAATATTATCTAAGCACACACACTTTTGCTTCCTTGATGGGTATTCTGGCTTTTCACAAATACCTGTTTCTCAACCTAATCAAGAAAAGAGCACTTTTACTTGTCCTTTTGGAACCTATGCTTATAGACGTATGCCTTTTGGTTTATGTAATGCACCTGCTACCTTTCAAAGATGCATGATGGCTATATTCTCTAACTTTTGTGAAAACATTGTTGAGGTTTTCATGGGCGACTTCTCTGTTTATGGGAAGTCTTTTGATGATTGCTTAAGCAATCTTGATCGAGTTTTGCAGAGATGTGAACAAACAAATCTTGTCTTGATGTAGCGACCTGACCCAAAATCGGTCAAATCTCTGTGTCTGTACCATCCCAAGATCATGCTGGTACTCACAGTACATCGATGAAATAATCAAAGTTCAATCACACCTGAATTTATTACACGATTCTCATATAGAGTCTTTATTACAATAGAATAAATTCGCCAAAGGCCAACTCATGAGAAATAAACTACTAAAGCTGCGGAAGCGTGAGATTTAAATAGCGAGTCCATCCGACTCCAAAGGGCAATCGCCAAGCGCGGAGCGTAGCCTCACTCTGATCGGAATAAATCTACGCAACATAAGACGTTGCAGCCGTGTAGGTCAGCTTTTTGAATAAGTCGGCAAGTCATGAAGAGAGAATAACAATAATAAAATTTATAACACTATATGCATTTTGGCTGTGGGGCTCTAAGTTTCATCATTTTGCGAAAAGCCGCTTTTCCCTACTACAAGGACTTGCTTGCAAATACTACAAAATTGTTGGTAGTTATTGAGATGGTTCCGCCAACCAAAGTCTCATTCCCAAATTATTAAGTCATAACCCTCAATTAATTTATTAATTATAATGTTGAGATTTCGAATACTTCCAAGTTCCGAGGCTCAAATTGTCCGTAACGGGACACGGCTAATCGATTAGATCTTTAACTCTGCAGAGGTTTGCGGACTTTACCGCAAGAATCATTCCCTCCTTTTAAGTCTTCGCACTTCATGGTGTTTGAAGACGGATGAATGAAACAGGTCTTCCAAAGAGTTCTTCCGCCACCGCGGTACCCATCCAATCCTACCGTTCTTCTACATCTCGTAGTACCGTCCAGCCAGCGTCACTACTAGGGTTAACCCAGCGAGCCCATAATGGCTTGCGGCTGCACGTGTAAGCTTCCGGTCAATGGGGCATCCATCCGTCTCTTCGTGGCTGGGTGAAGCTTTCCGCAAGATGTCATGGCACTTCTCCATGCATCCCGCCAACCACTGGGTTCTCCAGGTGCCGTCAACCGCCCTCCACCCAAGAGTGAATTCAAGTCCATCTTGATTCATTGAAGTTCATGGGGTTGTCATCATCTTGACTCTCACATCTTGCTTATGAATTCACTCAACCAATCCGTCTCTGAGCATAGCAAAATTAAACTACTACGTCCGGGTCATGTTAACAGGGGAATTGGTTCATCCTACCACATGATACTACTCAAGATTTATAACTTCAAAAATTTCAACTACTGCATGCATGGTGGGGTGGTATAATTTCTAATGCACAAAATCATAGGTATTGAAAATAACATGATCAAGACTTGCCTTGCTGACGATCCTCGTAAGCTAAAGACTCGTAGTAGCAAGCTTCGCACTCCGGAAACTCGGAGTTCAACGGCGGCGGCGGCTCGGGCGGCGAGTGTCCCGACGTCTCCGGTGGTCGGAGGCGTCGGCGGAGTGGTCCGTGGGTGCTTGAGCGACGAGGGGGGTACTGTGAGTCGGTGGAGCTCGGGGTGGGCTAGGGCGACGGCGGCGAGGAAAATGGCGGCGGCGGCGTTCGGCAACTCCGGTGAGTCTGCGGCGAGAGAGAGGGGTCCGCGAGGGGCGAGGGGGAATGGGGTGGGAGGGGGTTTTATAGGCGGGGCCTCACCTTGGGCAGGGGGTGAATCGAGGATCGAATCCGGATCCTTCGGGATCCGGCGAAGGCGGCGCGGGCGAGGTGGCGTGGGCGAGGTTGACGAGGTGGGGGTCCACTGTCGACGACGGCGGGAGCGGGCGCTGGTCGGTCGACCGATCCGGCCCGATTCAGCTAGCAGGGCTAGGCGCGCCAGCGCACTGGGCCGTCGGTGGTGGGTGGGCCGCTTTGGTGGCCTTTGGTCTTTGGCCTTTGCTGTGGCAGTCGATGGGCCGCTGGGCTGTTGGCTGGGCAACAGCTGGCCGGCGCCAGGGGTTTTTTTTTCTATTTTAATTTTTTGAAAATAAAACAGAGTTATAAAATATAAAATATAAATATTTTATATAGGGCAAATATATATCAAAATGATCAGGGGAATATTCCCTATCATTTGAACATTTTTCTAGGGGGAAAATCCAAAGTTTATAAAAAATTATTTTTCCCAAAATTCAAATAAAACTCAAATTTGAATTCAAAACTTTTGGCATTGTTTTCCTCTGATATTTTTGGAGTGTCATGTTTACTCCTCTCATACTTTTGCTCAAGTATTTATCAGGCATAGTTTTTGAAATGATTCCCACTTGCCAAAGTTTGAATTCAAATTTCAAAACTCAAAATCTTCTGAAACTCCAAATGGCACTCAAATTCAAACAGAATGCATAGATGCTTAGCTATAATTGTAAAACATTCCAAATAGGAAATTTGGGATGTTACACTTGAATTGGGAAAAGTGCCACTTTATGGTTACTGAAGGCATTGTCTTGGTCCTAAAAGTTTTGAAAAAGGTATTGAAGTGGACCAAGCTAAAGTTGATGCAATTGAGAAAACGCCATGACCCAAGGACGTCAAAGGTATTCGTAGTTTCTTAGGTCATGCTGGTTTCTATAGGAGATTTATCAAAGACTTCTCTAAAATTTCTAGGCCTCTTACTAATCTTTTGCAAAAGGATATTCCTTTTGTCTTTGATCATGATTGTCTTGAAGCCTTTGAAACACTCAAGAAAGCTTTAATCACTGCACCCATAGTTCAACCACCTGATTGGAACTTGCCTTTTGAAATTATGTGTGATGCTAGTGATTATGTTGTTGGTACTATTCTAGGACAAAGAGTTGATAAGAACTTGAATTTTATTCATTATGCTAGTAAAACTCTAGACAGTACTCAAAGAAATTATGATACTACTGAAAAAGAATTCTTAGCAGTGGTGTTTGCTTGTGATAAGTTTAGACCTTATATTGTTGATTCTAAAGTAACTGTTCACACAGACCATGCTGCTATTAAATATCTTATGGAAAAGAAAGATGCTAAACCTAGACTTATTCGTTGGGTTCTCTTATTACAAGAATTTGATTTGCATATTATTGATAGAAAAGGAGTTGAGAATCCCGTAGCTGATAACTTGTCTAGGCTTGAAAATGTGCTTGATGACACACTTCCTATTGATGATAGTTTTCCCAATCAACAGTTAGCAGCAATAAATGTAGCTAATGGGACTCCTTGGTATGTTGACTATGCTAATTACATTGTTGCTAAATATTTACCACCTAGCTTTACTTACCAGCAAAAGAAAAAATTCTTCTTTGATTTAACACATTACTTTTAGGATGACCCACACCTTTATAAAGAAGGAGTAGATGGTGTTATTAGACGTTGTGTACCTGAGCATGAACAGGGACAAATCCTACAGAAATGTCACTCCGAACCTTATGGAGGGCATCATGCGGGAGATAGAACTGCTCACAAGGTATTGCAATCTGGATTTTATTGGCCTACTCTCTTCAAGGATGCTCGTAAGTATGTATCATCTTGTGATGAATGCCAAAGAATAGGTAATGTTGGTAAGCATCAAGAAATACCTATGAACTATTCTCTTGTTGTTGAACCATTTGATGTTTGGGGATTTGATTACATGTGACCTTTTCCTTCCTCTAATGGGTGTACACATATTTTGGTTGTTGTTGATTATGTTACTAAATGGGTAGAAGCTATTCCAACCAGTAGTGTTGATCACAACACCTCTATTAAAATGCTTAAGGAAGTTATTTTCCCAAGGTTTGGAGTCCCTAGATATTTAATGACTGATGGTGGTTCACACTTTATTCATGGTGCTTTCCGTAAAATGCTTGCTAAGTATGATGTTAACCATAGAATTGCATCACCCTATCATCGTCAGTCTAGTGGTGAAGTTCAACTTAGCAATAGAGAAATAAAATTAATTTTACAAAAGACTGTTAATAGGTCCAGGAAGAATTGGTCTAAGAAATTAGATGATGCACTTTGGGCTTATAGAACAACAAATAAAAATCCTATGGGTATGTCTCCTTATAAAATGGTCTATGGAAAAGCTTGTCATTTACCTCTTGAGTTAGAACATCAAGCATATTGGGCAGTTAAAGAACTCAACTATGACTTCAAACTTGCTGGTGAAAAGGGGTTATTTGATATAAGCTCGTTAGATGAATGGAGAACCCAAGCTTATGAAAATGCAAAGTTATTCAAAGAAAAAGTTAAAAGATGGCATGACAAAATAATTCAAAAACGCGAGTTTAAAGTCGGAGAATATGTTCTTTTGTACAACTCTTGTTTTAGATTCTTTGCAGGGAAGCTCCTCTCGAAATGGGAAGGCCCATATGTCATCGAGGAGGTTTACCGGTCAAGTGCCATCAAAATAAATAATTTCGAAGGCACTAACCCGAAGGTTGTCACCGGGTACGCCTATTAATGTTGAAAGTAATATTATCCAAACTTTGACACCGGAAGAACACATAAAAGAGTCCTTCCGGAACACTCCAGAATCGTCAAAATAAGGAGGTACGTGATGCGGTAAGTAAACGGACTCCGAAAAATCTGCAAAAATATTTTTTATCAGTTTTGGAATATTTCAAAATTTTGGAAATAAAGAAACTCCCAGGAAGCGTCCCCTGGTGGGCACAATACACCAGGGCGCCTGGTGCGCCTAGGTGGGTTGTGTCCACCTGGGACACCTCACGTACTCCATTTTTCTTCCATATGCTTGTCCTGCAAAATAAAAATTCTATATATACTTCCTGAACCTGTTAACCACCGTATCACAGAGAAAATCCTATGTTCTCTTTTCTTGCTGTTTTCGGTCAGATTTATCAAGCCAAGCATCATGTCTTCCTGCTCCTCCAACCACATGGAAGAAGATGCTTGGCTGATGAAGATCGAAACGAAGCTAAAGGAAGCAAAGGGAAAATTACCTTCTTCATCACCACCACCATCTTCTTCACCACCAAACGAGAACTGAGTGTCGGGTATGAGCACTCCCCTTGGCTTATGCCAAGCTTGGGGGAGGTTTATATGTCTCCAACGTATCTATAATTTTTGATTGCTCCATGCTATATTATCTACTATTTCGGGCAATATTGGACTTTATTTTCCACTTTTATATTATTTTTGGGACTAACCTATTAACCGGAGGCCCAGCCCAGAATTGCTATTTTTAGCCTATTTCAGTGTTTCAAAGAAAAGGAATATCAAACGGAGTCCAAAAGACCTGAAACTCCACGGAACCTGTTTTTGGACCAGAAGAAGCCCATTGAGTACAGGAAGCTCACCAGGGGAGTCCCGGGCTGCCCACGAGGGTGGGGGGCACGCCCACCCCCCTGGGGCGCGCCCCCTACCTCGTGGCCAGCCCGGAAGTCCACCGACGTCCACCCTGCACCCATATATACTCTCGTACCCTAAACTTCCAGAACAGAGATTGGATCAAAAGTTCCGCCACCGCAAGCCTCTGTAGCCACGAAAAACCAATCGGGGCCCTCTCCGGCACCCTGCCGGAGGGGGCCATCATCACCGGTGGCCATGGAGGAGTATCCCGGAGGGGTCTTCATCACCATGAAGGCCAAGGACCAGAAGGTGGAGGCCATGGAGGAGGAAACACAAGGGGGAGAACCTCTCCTCCTCTCTTCCGGTGGCGCCGGAGTGCCATCGGGAGGGGAATCATCACCATGGTGATCGTCTTCATCAACATCACCATCATCATCACCATCCTCATCTCTTTTACGCGGTCCACTCTCCCGCACACCATTGTAATCCCCTACTTGAACATGCTGCTTTATGCCACATATTATGATCCAATGATGTGTTGCCATCCTATGATGTTTTGAGTAGATATCTTTTGTCTGTGGGTTGATTGATGATCTAGATTGGTATGATGTATGTTTTACTTTGGTGCTGTCCTATGGTGCCCTCCGTGTCGGGCAAGCGTGAGGGATTCCCGCTGTAGGGTGTTGCAATACGTTCATGATTCGCTTATAGTGGGTTGCTAGAGTGACAGAAGCTTAAACCCGAGTAAGAGGGATTGTTGCGTATGGGAATAAAGAGGACATGTTGCTTTAATGCTATGGTTGGGTTTTACCTTAGTGATCTTTAGTAGTTGCGGATGCTTGATAGAGTTCCAATCATAAGTGCATATGATCCAAGTAGAGAAAGTATGTTAGCTTATGCCTCTCCCTCATATGAAACTGCAATAGTGATTACCGGTCTTCTTAACAATTGCCTAGGACAATTCCGCACACCGATCCACCATTATTCCACACTCGCTATTTATAATACTAAGTAATATATTCTAAGTTTATGATAACAGCACCTACCTTTATGTTTTAGCTCTCCGATACCATGCAAAGTTATCCTCTTCATACCCACAACGTAGTTTTATTTCTCGTTGCTAGTTGGAAGCAAACGTTCGGTGCACGTAGAGTCGTATCAGTGGCAGATAGGGCTTTAGAGAATATTGATCTTACCTTTAGCTCCTTGTGGGTTCGACACTCCATACTTATCACTTCCATCTTTGGAAAGTGCTACGATGATTCCTTGCACTTGGGGATTATCAAGCTCTTTTCTGGCGCCGTTGCCGGGGAGCAATAGCGTGGGGTTGATATTCTCGTGTGTGCTTGTTTGCTTCCTTCACTAATTAGCTTTTGTTTTTCTTTTTTTTTTCTGTTTAGTTGTGGGTGAAACATACAAAAAAATTAAAAATGAAAATACAAAAAAAATATTACTTGCCTCTCATGCCTAAAAAGTTTTTCAAAAAGAGAAGTGATTGGAAGGTTTTGCATTGAAGAAGTGATGGTCGACCTTGAGCACTTGTGCTCATGCTCACGGACACAATGTAGAATTTTTCATGGAAGTTTCTCTGTAAATAATTATCCCCTTGTAAATATTCATTTTATTATAAAATTAATGTGCCAAGCCTTGGTTTTAGGATGATTAGATTGCTTGTTTGCTTTGTGCAAAACAAAAACAGAAACTTTGGCTGTAGTGCGTGAATTTTCATGTTTTACTGGAAAGTCAAATGGGTCTGAAACTTTTTGCACATTAATTATGTACAAATGTTTCAAATTTTCAAATTTAGTTTATAATTTTAGGAGTTACATAAGTTTGGCAAACTTCCAGATTACTACAGACTGTTCTGTTTTTAACAGATTCTGTTTTGCATGTGTTGTTTGCTTATTTCGATGAATCTATGGCTAGTATTGTTGGGTATGAACCATAGAGAACTTGGAATACAGTAGTTTTAACACCCATACAAATTAAGAATGAGTTCATTACAGTACCTAAAGGTAGTGATTTGTTTTATTACACTAACGGATCTCACAAGTTTTTGTTAAAGTTTTGTGTGGATGAAGTTCTGAAGGTCGAGGAGCTATCAATATGAGAAGAATAAAGAGAGGCAAGAGTTAAAGCTTGGGGATGCCCAAGGCACCCCAAGTAAATATTTCAAAGGATACTCAAGCATCTAAGCTTGGGGATTCCCCGGTTGGCATCCCATCTTTCTTCTTCAACAATTATCGGTATACCTCGGTTTTTGTTTTGTTCACATGATTTGTGTCCTTTGAGTTTTTCTTTTTATTTAATAACCATTCTAGCATGAGATATCCTTCATTTATTTATAGAATACTTCATGAGCTTCACTTATATCTTTTAAGTATGATCTTATTGAATTGCTCTTTGTGCTTCACTTAAATCTTTTAAATATGGTTTTATAGAATGCTTCATGTGCTTCACTTATACACTTTGAGCTTGGATATTGGTCAGTTGTAGAATGCTCCATGAACTTCACTTATAACTTTTGGAGTATGAAAAATACTATCATTTAAAGTGGGTTTGTAAGAGTGTCAACTTTAGGAATTAGTGATCCCACTATTTTGGAAGTGTGGAATCTTAGTGTGATATTTATGAAAGTGGATTTGGAAGAGTGTCAACTTTAGCTAGTAATGATTCCACTATTTCGGAAGAGGTTCCAATTGAGTATGAGAACAAAGTTGCTATCCATGATACTACTGAAAATTATTATGAGGGAGGAATACATGCTTGTAGGAGTTGTAATAATATTAAGTTTCCTCTCTATGTGCTTAAAGTTTTGAAGATATACTTGTTTTGCCTTCCTATGCTAGTTGATTCTTGTTCCCATAAGTTGCGTGCTCACAAAATCCCTAGGCATAGGAAGTGGGTTAGATTTGAATGTGCTAGTCATATTCTTCAAGATGCTCTCTTTGTGTTTCAATTCTTATCTTTTATGTGAGCATGATTGAAATCATCATGCCTAGCTAAAAGGCATTGAAGAAAAGCGCTTGTTGGGAGACAACCCAATATTTACCCTTACCGTTTTGTGTGTTTACATGATTAATCTACTGTATTAATCATGTTTTATAGTTTTTGTTTCAATAAAGTGCCAAGTAAGACCTTTGGGAAGACTTGGGTGAAAGCTAATGTGATCTTGCTGTAAAAAACAGAAACTTTGCTCTCACGAGAATAGATGTCATTTTTTACAGAAGAGTGCTATTGAGTTGATTATTTTTGCAGAAGATTAATAGACAAATTCCTCACGACCACCAATTTATTTCATAATTTTTGGAGTAGCAGAAGTATGGTTATTGTTCAGATCATTACAGACTGTTCTGTTTCTGACAGATTCTGTTTTCATTGCATAGTCTGCTTGTTTTCTAGTTTCTATGGCTTATATTTCTCAATATAATTTGTAGAAATGATATGGTACAGTAGGAATTGTGTGAAAACAATTATGAACCTTGTATTTGTCAGTACCAAAGTGAATGGTTTGCTCTTTATCATACTAACCTATCTCACGAAGTTTGGCTAAGTTTTGTGTGATTGAAGTTTTCAAGTTTTGGGTGAGATATCGATATGAGGAGAATAAGGAGTGGAAAGACCCTAAGCTTGGGGATGCCCAAGTCACCCCAAGGTAATATTCAAGGAAGACTCAAGCGCCTAAGCTTGGGGAAGCCCCGGAAGGCATCCCCTCTTTCATCTTCAAAACTATCGGTACACCTTACTCAGAGCTATATTTTTATTCGTCACATGATATGTGTTTTACTTGGAGCGTAATTTTCTTTTGCTAGTTTTAGCTAGCTTATATTTATATTAGTGTTTTGCATCTTTATTTTCAATAAAAAAGTCAAGGATAGCCTTTGCCATGCTTATTTTGCTAGTATATATGTTGCTGTTTGAAAACAGAAAGTTTACCACTGTTGCAAAAATTCCCTAGAAAAGTCAGAGCATGATATAATGTTGAAACTTTTTGCATAATGAGCTATGATAAATATACTACAGTGGGAATTTTCTCTCATAATTTTTGGAGTTAGGGAAGTATTGATACTCTTGCATTCTTTACAGACTATAATGTTTTGGCAGATTGCTGTTATGGTTGCATTGTTTGCATATGTTTGCTTGTTTAATGATTCTATTTGAGTATAGGAGTGTTAAATATGCAGAGGCATTTAGTATGCAATGTTGAATAATAATTTTAGTAATTTGTTACAGTAGAAAATGATAAGGTTTTGCATTGGTTTATACTAACCTATCTCACAAGTTCTTGTTGAGTTTGGTGTGTATGAAGCTTTTGAGATTTAGGAAATCGACGTATAAAAGTAATTAAGGAGACACAAAAGCTCAAGCTTGGGGATGCCCAAGGCACCCCAAGACATTATTTCAAGAATTCTCAAGCATCTAAGCTTGTGGATGCCCCGGTAGGCATCCCACCTTTTCTCTTCAACAACTATCGGTTAGTATCGATTGAACCTAGGTTTTTGCTTCTTCACATGAGTTGTGCCATCCTTGCAATGTCATTTTATTTTGTTTTGCTTGCTGTTTGAATAAAATCATTGGATCTGAAATATTGAATAAAAAAGAATCCTCCCATGGCTAGTTAATAATTTTACTACTCAGTGTTCTTCACTCATATCTTTTGGAGTAGTTTGTCATTTGCTCACATGCTTCATGTCTATCCTATGAGTAACGGTTGAATGAATTGAATGTCATAAATCTGAACTTTTATATGTTTCATACGCTTATAACATGGTTAGTGATGACTTCACACATAGAAAGTATGAGGCATAAAAGATGTTGAGAATTGGCAAACGTAGTTTTGGTCATCGTTGCAATTAATAGGAAGTAATAAGGAAAGAGAGGTTCACATACAAATATATTATCTTGGACATCTTTTATGATTGTGAAGCACTCATTAAGTATGACATGCTAAAAGAGTTGACGTTGGACAAGGAAGACAACGTAATGGTTTACGTTTTCCGACATCTCAGTTAAAATATATTGTCATTGACCTTCCAAACATGTTGAGCTTGCCTTTCTCCCTCATGCTAGCCAAATTCCTTGCACCAAGTAGAGATACTACTTGTGCTTCCAAATACCCGTAAACCCAGTTTTGCCATGAGAGTCCACCATACCTACCTATGGATTGAGTAAGATCCTTCAAGTAAGTTGTCATTGGTGCAAGCAATAAAAATTGCTCTCTAAATATGCATGACTTATTAGTGCAGAGAAAATAAGCTTTGTACGAACTTGTTGTGGAAGTAATAAAAGCGACGGACTACATAATAAAGGTCCACATACAAGGGGCAATATAAAGTGACGTTCTTTTGCATTAAGATTTTGTGCATCAACCCTAAATGCGCATGACAACCTCTGCTTCCCTCTGCGAAGGGCCTATCTTTTACTTTATGTTTTTACTTTATGCTTGAGTCAAGGTGATCCTCACCATTCCCTTTTTCATTTTATCCTTTGGCAAGCTCCTTGTGTTTGAAAGATCATGATATATATATATATATATATATATATATATATATATATATATATATATATATATATATATATATATATCCAATTGGATGTAAGTTAGCATGGGCTATTATTGTTGACATCACCTAAAGGTGAATACATTGGGAGGCAACACAATAAGCCCCTATCTTTCTCAGTGTCCGGCTGAAACTCCATAACCACAAGTATTGCGTGAGTGTTAGCAATTGTAGAAGACTATATAATAGTTGAGTACGTGGACTTGCTGAAAAGCTCTATTCTTGACTCTTTCTGATGTTATGATAAATTGCAATTGCTTCAATGACTGGGATTATAGTTTGTTAGTTCTCAATGAAGTTTCTGAACCATGCTTGACATTGTGAATAGATTGTTACTTGATCATGAAAAGTTTTATGAGATAACCTGCTATTATGACACATATTGATGCTAGAAAAAGTGATTGGAATTATCATTGATCAAACTTAAGCACTTACTAGCATTCGCATCAAAAATTATCTTTTTATCATTTACCTACTCGAGGACGAGCAGGAATTAAGCTTGGGGATGCCTGATACGTCTCCAACGTATCTATAATTTTTGATTGCTCCATGCTATATTATCTACTATTTCGGGCAATATTGGACTTTATTTTCCACTTTTATATTATTTTTGGGACTAACCTATTAACCGGAGTCCCAGCCCAGAATTGTTGTTTTTAGCCTATTTCAGTGTTTCGAAGAAAAGGAATATCAAGCGGAGTCCAAAACACCTGAAACTCCACGGAACCTGTTTTTGGACTAGAAGAAGCCCATTGAGTCTGTGAAGCTCACTGAGATTCCGGCTGCCCACGAGGGTGGGGCGCCCCCTACCTCGTGGCCAGCCAGAAGTCCACCGACGTCCTCCCCGCACCCATATATACTCTCACCCTAAAACTTCCAGAACAGAGATTGGATCAGAAGTTCCGCCGCTGCAAGCCTCTATAGCCACGAAAAACCAATCGAGGCCCTCTCCGCACCTGCGGAGGGGCCATCATCACCGGTGGCCATGGAGGAGTATCCGGAGGGTCTTCATCACCATGAAGGCCAAGGACCAGAAGGTGGAGGCCATGGAGGAGGAAACACAAGGGGGAGAACCTCTCCTCCTCTCTTCCGGTGGCGCCGGAGTGCCATCGGGAGGGGAATCATCGCCATGGTGATCATCTTCATCAACATCACCATCATCATCACCATCCTCATCTCTTTTACGCGGTCCACTCTCCCGCACACCGCTGTAATCCCCTACTTGAACATGGTGCTTTATGCCACATATTATGATCCAATGATGTGTTGCCATCCTATGATGTTTTGAGTAGATATCTTTTGTCTGTGGGTTGATTGATGATCTAGATTGGTATGAGTTGTATGTTTTACTTTGGTGCTGTCCTATGGTGCCCTCGTGTCGGCAAGCGTGAGGGATTCCGTTGTAGGGTGTTGCAATCGTTCATGATTAAACTTATAGTGGGTTGCTAGAGTGATGAAGCTTAAACCCGAGTAAGAGGGATTGTTGCGTATGGGAATAAAGAGGACTTGATGCTTTAATGCTATGGTTGGGTTTTACCTTAATGATCTTTAGTAGTTGCGGATGCTTGCTAGAGTTCCAATCATAAGTGCATATGATCCAAGTAGAGAAAGTATGTTAGCTTATGCCTCTCCTCATATGAAACTGCAATAGTGATTACGGTCTTGTTAACAATTGCCTAGGACAATTCCGCACACCGATCCACCATTATTCCACACTCGCTATTTATAATATTAAGTAATATATTCTAACTTTATGATAACAGCACCTACTTTTATGTTTTAGCTCTCGATACCATGCAAAGTTATCCTCTTCATACCCACAACGTAGTTTTATTTCTCGTTGCTAGTTGGAAGCAAACGTTCGATTGCACGTGAGTCGTGTCGATGGCGATAGGGCTTGAGAGAATATTGATCTTACCTTTAGCTCCTTGTGGGTTCGACACTCCATACTTATCACTTCCATCTTTGGAAAGTGCTACGATGATTCCTTGCACTTGGGGATTATCAGAGGTGCCCCAGTATCGTATCATCCCACTATCTTTTTACTTTTACTTATCTTAGTTCAATCTTTTGCCTAGATGAATAAAGTTTAGTTCGGTATTTTCTTCTTTTAGAAGTTTGCTTAGTAATCTATCATTATAATCATGTGCAAGTTATATAATAAAGTTAGTTTGAGTTTTTACTTTCTTTACTTTCATTTTGCAAATAAAGAAAATAAATAAGAACGAAAGAAAAAGAGAAAGGAAGTAAATCAATAAGATCATATACTAATCCTATGGTGGGTGATAGCACTACATAAGGAAAAGTATAAGAGAATTTTGTTAGAGATTGACAAACATAGCATTAGTCGATGATGCAAGTCATGAAAGAATTAATAAGGGAAGGGAAGATCCACTTATAAATATACTATCCTAGAAATCTTTTGTGATTGTGAGCCCTCATCAAAATATTATTTGCCAAGATTGTTGACGTTGGACAAGGAAGACAACGTAAGTGTTTATGTATGTTTATATTCACATAGAAGTCATATTGTCATATATAATTTAACATGTGATGCTTGCCCCTATCTTTGCTAGCCAAAAACTCCGCACTAAGTAAAGATACTACTTGTGCATCCAAAAACCCTTAAACTCAAACCTTTTTCAAGTGTCCACCATACCTACCTATGGATTAAACAAGATCCTTCAAGTAAGTTGCCATCGGTGCAAAAAGGAAATAAAAATTGCTTCTAAATATGTAAGATCATTTAGTGTAAGAGAAAATTGAGCGTTGTACGGACTTGGATGACAAAGAATAAAAGCGATAGACTGCATAATAAAGGTTTTCATCTTAAGGGGCAATACAACGTGACGTTCTTTTGCACTAAGGGATTGAGCATGCAAACAAATAAGCGCACGGCAACCTCTACTTCCCTCTGCGAAGGGACTATCTTTTATTTTTATATGCAAAGAGTCAAAGTTTGCCTTCAATTCCTTTTTATTTATTCTTTTGGCAAGCATCATGTGGTGAGGAAAGATCTAGGAACATATGTCCAGTTGAATATAGATAGCATAAGTTATTATTGTTGACATCAACCTTGAGGTGAGTAAGTTGGGAGGCGAAACTATAAGCCCCTATCTTTCTATGTGTCCGGTTGAAACGTTTTGCTCATGGGTACAAGGTGAGTGTTAGCAATCATAAAAGACTATATGATGGTTGAGTATGTGGACTTGCTTAAGAGCTCTGATACGTGACCCTTCCTGAAAACATGATGAATTGTAGTTGCAAAATTGACTGAGAACATAGTTTGCTGGTTTCTAATAGAGTTTTTGCTTTATACTTTGATTGTGCGATGAACTATTACTTATTCATGGGAAGTATATGATGCAAGTTCTATGATAAAAGTGCTATGTTTAAATTTGTGGTTGTTACAATAATCAACATGATGCTTCTATGTCCGTATTTTGTTTTTATCGACACCTCTCTCTCAAAGCATGTGGACATGTTTCTCGATTTCGGTTTTCGCTTGAGGACAAGCGAGGTCTAAGCTTGGGGGAGTTGACACGTCCATTTTGCATCATGTTTTCTTACTGTTATTTAAAATGTTCTTATCCATAATAATGCTTTTTGGAGTAATTCTAATGCCTTTTCTCTCATAATTTGCAAGGTACACACCAAGAGGGAGAATTCCGGCAGCTGGAAATCGGGAAATGAAAAAGCTACATCAGGCCAACTTTTCTGCACAACTCCAAATGGGCTGAAACTTCATGGATATTTTTTATGGAATATATAAGAAATATTGGAGCCAATAAGTACCAGAGGGGAGCCACCAGGTGGGCACAACCCACCTGGGCGCGCCAGGCTCCCCTGGCGCGCCCTGGTGGGCTGTGGCCTCCTCATCCCACCTCCGGTGCCCATCTTCTGGTATATAAGTGGTTTTGACCTAGAAAAATAAGAATAACACTTTCGGGATGGAGCGCCGCTGTCTCGAGGCGAAACTTGGGCAGGAGCACTTTTTCCCTCCGACGGAGCGATTCTGCCTGGGGAACTTCCCTCCCGGAGGGGGAAATCATCGTCATCATCATCACCAACAACTCTCCCATCTTGGGGAGGGCAATCTCCATCAATATCTTCACCAGCACCATCTCATCTCAAACCCTAGTTCATCTCTTGTATTCAATCTTGTTACCGAAACTATAGATTGGTGCTAAGGGGTGACTAGTAGTGTTGATTACATCTTGTAGTTGATTATTATATGGTTTATTTGGTGGGAGATTATATGTTCAGATCCATTATGCATATTAATACCCCTCTGATCATGAGCATTTTTGTTGTTTGTGAGTAGTTACTTTTGTTCTTGAGGTCACGGGAGAAATCATGTTGCAAGTAATCATGTTAACTTGATATGTGTTCGATATTTTAATAGTATGTATGTTGTGATTCCCTTAGTGGTGTCATCTGATGTCGACTACATGACACTTCACCATATTTGGGCCTAAGGGAATGCATTGTGGAGTAGTAAATAGATGGTGGGTTGCGAGAGTGACAGAAACTTAAACCCCAGTTTATGCACTATTCCGTAAGGGACCAATTGGATCCTAGAGTTTAATGCTATGGTTAGAATTTATTCTTAATACTTTTCTCGTAGTTGCGGATGCTTGCGTTAGGGTTAATCATAAGTAGGAGGTTTGTTCAAGTAAGAACAGCACCTAAACACCGGTCCACCCACATATCAAATTATCAAAGTAGCAAACACAAATCAAACGAACATGATGAAAGTGACTAGATGAAATTCCCGTGTACCCTCAAGAACGCTTTGCTCATTATAAGAGAGTGTTTTGGCCTGTCCTTTGCCTCAAAAGGATTGGGATACCTTGCTGCATACTTGTTATGATTATCGTTACTTGCTCATTACAAATTACCTTGCTATCAAACTACTCGCTACTTACAGTTTCAGCACTTGCAGACATCACCTTACTGAAAACTACTTGTCATTTCCTTCTGCTCCTCGTTGGGTTCGACACTCTTACTTATCGAAAACAGCTACAATTGATCCCCTATACTTGTGGGTCATCACCGGCTTTGTTGGAAGGAGTGGCATTGCCCTTCTTGACACCACCACCCTTTAGATTGTTCTTCTTCTCCTTAGAAGCACCCTCTCACTCCTTCACAAAAGTTTGCTTGAGAGGAGGAGGTCGTTTGTCCTTGTCATTATTTTTCTTATTCTTGGATTTGGGTGCAAACCCGAGTCCCTCCTTGCCCACAACTTCCTTTTGATTGCTCCAAAGGTCGTTGAGGTTCTTCTCACCTTGTATGCTAGACACAAGGCCTTTCTCAAGTTGCTCCTTCAACTTGGCATTCTCCTCCACAAGATGCACTTTCGCACAACACGGGTTAGTAGCATTTGCATTATCAATTAAAACCATATGAGGAAAAGTGGCTTTCTCCTTGGTTAGCTCCACCTGGAGTTGATCATGAGACTCTTTGAGGCTAGCATGAGCACCCTTCAAGGCCTGTAAGCCTTGTCAAGTATATCAAACTCCTCCTTGAGTCTAGCATCGTCAACCTCAAGTTTGGCCTTCTCAGAATTTAGCACACGAGATACAACCAGAGCATGATCAAGACCTTTCTTTAATTTGGCATGATCATCGTCGTATGACTCCTCAAGAGCCAAACGATGACCACGCTCTTCCTCAAGAGCATTAGAGGGATCCGATATCTCATTGGCATAGTCATGACTATGCCCTTCCATCTTAGAGATGGTTTCTTCGTGAGCCTTGATCATGTCATTGGCTTCACCAAGTTGTTCCAAGAGAGCAACGAAGTGCTTCTTGGGTTTACCCTTGACCTTACTCATAAAAGACTCAAATTCATTTTCTTCCTCCTTCTACCCCTCACTTTCATCAATGCAATCCGTCAAGGAAGGATTAGTAGTGATGGTGCTTTTGATATTGGGGGTTACCTTGTTGGTGGCTTTGGCCATGAGGCACTTGGCGGTGATGTTCTCGTTGGGTGATTCAAAGAGGGACACCCGTGAAGTTGTTGCAATGGCAAGGGAGGCCATGGCAACCATCTCACCGTCATCATCATCCTCATTGTACTCTTGTTGTGCCACCAACCTGTCGGCATCCTGGGAACAGGGGTACCCAGACTTGCCTGCCTGCAGACCAGGGCGTGGCTCCACCAACGGCCTGGTACGACCCTCGCGAGGGGCCAAGCCTCGTGAGGCGGACGACACCAAGACCTCCTCAGGGGTGGCCTCGCTAGGCTGGCTCCCGAGGAGCTGAGATATCAATGCAAGGGGCACCTCACGAGGTGCTCGTGACGTGAGCCGTGACGACTAAAGCCAGGCGGGCGCCAGCCGGCGCAAGGTACTAGTTTCCTCTTTGGTGCTAAAGGGGCAAGCGCTGGCGTGGAGTCCCGAGGCATCAAGCAAAGGTTTCCATATCGGTGCAATAAGACCAAGACCAGCAGGACGGCACGATGGAGGTCACCATGGAGCCCACGGTGGCGTCACCACCAGAGCCTTTGGCAGGCGAAGACCACCTTTTGTCAGGATAGCTTGTACTAGTTGTCTCCCTTCAAACTTGTCCATTGTGTGATCCCTTCCCGCCTAAACATTTGGGAAGAGGACCAGGGCCTCTATAAATAGGACTAGCCACCACCCTAGCAAGAGGAGGGATCATTCAGACCATCCTCCCACACATACAAGCTCACGGAGCTCAAGAACACCTCTCCTCGGGAGGCTGTTCATCCCTTGTACGTGTTCATCCTCGGCCTACGAGGCAATCCACCACACCACACTGGAGTAGGGTATTACACCACAGCGGTGGCCCAAACTAGTATAAACTCTTGCGTCTCTTGTTCCTTGGGTTCGGCGAGATAGGCTTTGAGATCATTGCGAGAGCGAGCTAGGGAGAGAGTTTGCCGGAACTGTAATCCGACATTTGGCGCATCATTCATCATCGCGCACCCTAGTGGGCAAGGCATTCCGTAGCGGGTTCTACTGGCCCACGACACTCAACGATGCAACCGAGCTGGTGAGATCCTGCGAGGCCTACCAGTTCCATGCCAAGCAAATCCACTAGCCGGCTCAAGGCCTCCAGACTATCCCACTCTCCTGGCCATTTGCGGTCTGGGGGCTGGATATCCTGGGTCCCTTCCCTCGAGCGCCCAGGGGCTACCGCTACCTCTACGTCGCCATCGACAAGTTCACCAAATGGGCGGAGGTGGATGCCGTCCGCACCATCCCAGCCGGGTCCACGGTCAAGTTCATCAAGGGTCTCGTGAGCCGGTTTGGGGTCCCTAACCGCATCATCACCGGCAATGGCTCGCAGTTCACTAGCAATCTCTTCAAGACATATTGTGCTAACCTTGGAACGTAGATTTGCTATGCTTCGGTGGCACACCCCAGGAGCAAATGGCCAAGCCGAGCGCGCCAACGCGGAGCTCTTGAGAGGCCTCAAGACCAGGACCTTCAAGAAGAAGCTCAAGGCCTACGGCAGGGGCTAGCACGACGAGCTCCAGTCCGTGTTGTGGTCCATCCGCTCCACTGCCACCAAGCCAACAGGCGAGACCCCGTTCTTCCTCGTCTACGGAGCAGAAGTGGATCTCCCTCACGAGGTCAGGCATCGCTCCGCACAGGTCCTGGCGTTTGATGAGACGCATCAGGACGCCATGCGGGGGATGGACCTTGTGCTGGGGGAGGAACGCTGCCGTGAAGCCTCGCTCTGGGCGGCAAGGTACCAGCAGGCGCTGCAGCGATACCACTTTCGCAGCATCCGCTCCAGGACGCTCGAGGTGGGCGATCTCGTCCTGAGGCGGGTGCTCTCCAAGGAAGGGCTACATAAGCTCTCACCCATGTGAAAGGGCCCGTTTAGGATTGCCCGTGTCTCCAGGCCTGGCGCCGCGCGCCTGGAGATGTAGGACGGGATCCCCATCCAGAACGCCTGGAACATCTAGCACCTCCGGAAGTTCTACCCATGAAGCAAGGCCCAGTGCCTGTGAAGGTCTCCGCTCGTGACACTCTCACGTAATAATGAGTGGAGCTGTACATGCCCCGGAGTCTCCGGAGTGCCGCCCTCGGGCCTCGGGGGCTCCCTCCCACGTCCTAATGGCAGCACTTAGCTCCGCGCTGGTGAGAAGACTAGACTAGGTGCCGGACGCGGCTATTCATTTGCTTTATGTAGTTGGCTTGCACCCCTTTTTAATGGAATTTGAAGTTCTGGCGTTTGTCGATGGCTTGGTTGAACCCCCTCTTCTCTCTTTAATTCTTCCCTCGACTCTTCGTTTTGCGCCAGGGAGGGCGGCAGTTGCCCGACGCCCTCCCTCGCACGCCTCGTGAGGGGGCTGGACAGGTGTGCGTGCCTACTCACTCCCCTGGGTTCTGCAAGGCACTCTCGATTGAGCTTGTGACCGGCGCACCTCCCTTTTTAAGTCCGTGCCCCACGGGTACCGCGACGTGGTGCGCTAGGCCATGGTCAGCCCATGCCTGAGGCCTCGTGCAAAGAGGGATAAGGATTTCCTAACGAATTTTCGCAGCTTCTCGATGTCACCCTAGTCAGCAGCAGGGAAGCCCCACCAGACGGCAGGAGGCGCGCCCTCATGAGATGGAAGCTACCCCGAATGTATCAAGCTAAGTTACCCCTCTACGCCTGCGTAAGGCACAAATTCCACAACACAACCCGGAAACAATAGACACAACACAAAGTAGCATAAGCACTATGGTTCATTACACGCCCTTGCAGGGCCCCATACTTGTTTCTTGTGATACAGGAGGAAAGGAAAGGAAGGGACAGGCAAAAGAGGCTCCTACGACACGGCTGCTCACGAGGATCGGCCCCCCGGACTCAGTCGGAGCCCTCCTCGCGCTTCACCGAGGTGCGGCGACGGGACGACCCGTCACCATCCTCGAAGGGAGCCCGACGACATGGCAGCTGGTCGTAGCTGCCGCAGCTGCAGCTTTCGCTGGAGGAGGAGCTGCCGTAGCCGGGCGAGCCACGGTCGTTGCCGAGGGCGAGTTGACCCTCATCCTCGTCGTAGTCGTCGCCAAGGCCGAGCACTTCATCACCATCGTTGTCTTCAGAGCAGCACCCGGCGCGGCGACGTCTTCCCTGAAAACCCTCACGAAGAGGGTCGCGTCACCGTCATATTTCAAGTGGAGGGTGCACCGCCGGCTCAGACCGCGCGCGCGGACAAACATCTGCCAGCCGTGGGCCAAGGCTACGTTGCCCACGACGGAGACCTCCACCGCGACCCACAAAGTCTTGCTGCTGCAGCCGTCGGCCTGCAGCCAGAGGCCACCAGGACCCGTGACCGGCAGCTCGCCAGCAAAGGAGCGTGGGAGCTGAAGCCAGGTGCCGGCCGGGTTCTCCGACCACACGACGAACTCCGGCAGCACCTCCGCCGAGTGGAAGCGCGGCCGGGGAGGCCGAGCGACCATGGCACGCCTCCCCTCGTGGGCAGGACTGCCACGCCTCGGGCAGCTCCCGCCGTGCAAAGAGACGCAACCGCGGCTGCCTGGGACGGCGCCAGACCCCGAGGAAGTTCGTCCGCGCCCGCGAGGGGCCACATCGGGGGTTGCGGCATGCTTGCGGGGTCGACCGCGCCCCCTCTTCGGCGGTGGCGAGCCGGGCCCCTCTTGGCGGGCCTTCCCCTTCTCGCGGACGAGAGCCTCTGTGTCGGCGCCATGGGTGTTGCAGCAAGACGGTGGAGCAAGGAGGAAGAAAAAGCAGGCAGAATGGAGGAAGAGATGAGTGATGGGGGCTCCGCCCCCTCCTCATTAATAGCCTGAAGGAGGCCAACCGCCGGCCTCCATGATCACAGGTAATGTTGGTTTTTCTTCTGCATGCAGCAGGGACTCGTCAAGTCAAATGGTTGCTGAGGCAGCATGGGGAAGCGGAGACGCCCACGACCTGTTAGTCGCCACGCGTCAATCAAGGCCGCAGGCTATTCGGGCCCGCGGCGCTCCGCACTTGCCCTTTGGCTTCGCCTCGAAACTAAGTCCGAGTGCGCCTTCGGCCCGGGGGCTACTGTCGACGTCCTGGGAACGGGGGTACCCAGACTTGCCTGTCTGCGGGCCAGGGCGTGGCTCCACCAACGTCTTGGTATGGCCCATCTTCATCGGCAACCACTCAAGACCCTCGCGAGGGGCCAAGCCTCGCGAGGCGGACGACACCAGGACCTCCTCAGGGGCGGCCTCGCTAGGTTGGCTCCCAAGGAGCAGAGATATCAATGCAAGGGGCACCTCGCGAGGTGCTCATGACGTGAGCCGTGACGACCAAAGCCAGGCGGGCGCCTGCCGGTGCAGGGTACAAGTTTCCTCTTTGGTGCTAAAGGGGCAAGCACAGGCGAGGAGTCCTGAGGTATCAAGCAAAGGTTTCCATATCGATGCAACAAGACCATGACTAGCAGGACGGTAGGACGGAGGTCACCGCAGAGCCCATGGCGGCGTCACCACCAGAGCCTTTGGCAAGCGAAGACCACCTTCTATCAGGATAGCTTGTACTAATTGTCTCCCTTCAAACTTGGCCGTTGTGGGATCCCTTCCCGCCTAAACATTTGGGAAGAGGACCAGGGCCTCTATAAATAGGACTATCCACCACCCTAGCAAGGGGAGGGATCATTCAAACCATCCTCCCACACACACAAGCCCACGGAGCTCAAGAACACCTCTCCTCAGGAGGTTGTTCATCCCTTGTACGTGTTCATCCTCGGCCTACGAGGCAATCCACCACACCACACTGGAGTAGGGTATTACACCACATCGGTGGCCCGAACCAGTATAAACTCTTGCATCTCTTGTTCCTTGGGTTCAGCGAGCTAGGCTTTGAGATCGTTGCGAGAGCGAGCTAGGGAGAGAGAGATCTTCGTGCGCACCCCAATGTTCGAACCTCAAGGGTTTGCCGGAACCCGTATTCTAACACAACTCCTTGGGAGGAGTCTTCTTGGTGAACTTGTTCTTGTTGGGGAAGGACTTGGCCTTGTATTTTTGGATAATCTTGCCACCATTGTCTTCCCTCTTCTTGTATGGGTAATCCACAAGAAAACAGCTTACATTGCCACAATTATAGCATGTCCTCACGCATTGCTTGCCCTTGGCGCCACTTGAATTGTTCTTGTTGAAGTTCGACCTTGAGTTCTTCTTGCTCCAAAATTGCCATGAAGCGAGAGCCATGTGTTCATGATAAGCATATTTTCTATCTTTGGGGTTACTCTCCTCTTCTTCCTCTTCACCCTCTTCTTCCACACTAGCCTTGGCCTTCAAGGCAAGGTTGTGCTTCTTTACTCGTTGAGAATGCAACACCACATTGTCGGGGATCTTGTCCAAGATCCTCATAGCAACAAACTCATCCAACACTTCACTTGAGGACAAGGCATGGAAGTCCGACCTTTGACGGATGACAGAGGACATGGCCTTATGGTAGGGCATCATGGTGTTGAGAAACTTGCACTTGATCCAATATTCATCCGTATCCTTGCTCCCATGCTCTCGGAGTGAGACCACGAGAGTAGTTAATCTCTGGTAAAGTTCACGAGGTTCTTCATGTTCATTCATTGCAAACTCATCGGCTTCATCTTGCACCACATCAAAGTTTGAGCGTTGAATGCTTGCACTTCCCTTGTAAATTGAAACAACATGTTGCCATGCTTCCTTGGCCATGGTGAAAGGTCCAAGATGCGCAATATCTTCGGGTGGAATTGCTTCTTGAAGAATGAAGAAAGCGGACTCATTGAATTGATTATCCACGGCTCTCTAGGAGTGAAGTATTTTGGGTCGTGCGGGTAGAAACCTTGCTCAATAATTCTCCAAAGATTAGTAGAACTATGATTTAAATGACGTTTAAAGCGATAGACCCAAGAGGCAAAATCCTCATTTTTCACAAGCTTAGGAGGAGGACCAACATGATTCATATGAGTGGAGGGAACCGGTCCTCCATAAGTAATTGGAGGTTCAACATGGGCAAAGATGCCATTTCCACTTCTACCACTAGGCAAAGGAACTTGATCACTAGTAGCTTCCCCCTTGTTGGAGTTAGCATCCGTCACCTTGTTAGTGGGGGCAACCACTTCCAATGGTGCGGTAGAAAGTTTAATGCCTTCGAGATATTCCTTGAACATGCCTTTAACCTCGGCCGTCAAGGAGGCTTTCAATGTGTCCATAGCCGTATTAGCATCCGTCACCTTGTTAGTGGGGGCAACCACTTCCAACGGTGCGGTAGAAAGTTTAATGCCTTCAAGATATTCCTTGAACATGCCTTTAACCTCGGCCGTCAAGGAGGTTTTCAATGTGTCCATAGCCAGATTGAATTCATCACGAGAGACCGAGGAACCCCCATCGGCCACGGACAAGATGGGACTAGCACCGGAGTGCTCCTCCCCCTCATCCGTAGTGTCAACCATACTCTTCAGAAGGCAAAGTCCTTAATAAAGAGACGAGGCTCTGATACCAATTGAAAGGATCGATATGGTTGACTAGAGGAGGGTGAATAGGCAACTGGCAATTTTTAGCTTTTCTTTACCAAATTAAACTAGCAACAAAGCAGGTTGTCTAGATATGACACTAGTTGAGAAACCTATATGATACAACAACAACTAGCACACAAGCAAGCAAAGGATACAACACCATATAAGCTTGCACAAGTAAAGGTAAGAGATAACCAAGAGTGGAGCCGGTGGAGACGAGGATGTGTTACCAAAGTTCCTTCCTTTTGAGAGGAAGTACGTCTCCGTTTGAGCGGTGTGGAGGCACAATGCTCCCCAAGAAGCCACTAGGGCCACCGTATTATCCTCACGCCCTCACACAATGCGAGATGCCGTGATTCCACTATTGGTGCCCTTGAAGGTGGCGACCGAAGCTTTACAAAAAAGGTTGGGGCTATATCCACAACTTAATTGGAGGCTCCCAATGATACCACGGAGCTTCAGCACAATGGAATGTGGCTCTGAGGTGACCTCAACCGCCTAGGGTGCTCAAATACCCAAGAGTAACAAGATGCGCAAGGGATTAGTGGGGGTGTCGGTGTCAAAACTGGCGGATCTCGGGTAGGGGGGTCCCGTACTGTGCGTCTAAGGAGAATGGTAATAGGAGGCAGGGGACACGATGTTTACCCAGGTTCGGGCCCTTTAGATGGAGGTAATACCCTACTTCCTGCTTGATTGATCTTGATGATATGAGTAGTACAAGAGTTGATCTACCACGAGATCGTAAAGGCTAAACCCTAGAAGCTAGCCTATGGTATGATTGTTGTTGGTCCTACGGACTAAACCCTCCGGTTTATATAGACACCAGAGGGGACTAGGGTTACACAGAGTCGGTTACAATAGGAGGAGATCTACATATCCGTATTGCCAAGCTTGCCTTCCACGCTAGGGAGAGTCCCATACGGACACGGGACGAAGTCTTCAATCTTGTATCTTCATAGTCCAACAATCCGGCCAAAGGATATAGTCCGGCTGTCCGGATACCCCCTAATCCAGGACTCCCTCAGTATCCCCTGAACCAGGCTTCAATGACGATGAGTTCGGCGCGCAGATTGTCTTCGTCATTGCAAGGCGGGTTCTTCCTCCGAATACTCCACAGAAGATCTTGAACACCAGGATAGTGTCCGGCTCTGCAAAACAAGTTCCACATGCCACCATAGAGAGTACAATATTTCCAAAAATCTGTTCTGCTGACACACTCGATATCATGACAACATACCTTGGTCCGGTCTTTATTCGAACCGTTATTCTCGACCAGCCTTGGCGCATATCGCGAGGCGGTTTCCTTGGCACGTCTTGTCGAAGCAGGGATCGTGTCCCCTTATTACAGGATTCTCCTCAATACGGGCGTGGGTAACCCAATCGTGCCCGTTGGTATGACTCCTCGATTGTAGGCAAGTCCCAAACGGTCACGAGGAGGACGCTTGGTATTCGCCCTCTTTATAAAGAGACCAAGGCCTATCCTTTTTACTCCTCGAACTCAATCAAATCCTTCCCCCGCCTCGAGTTCCAACACCCGAAGCTCAGGTTAGGCGCTTCGGACCTTCAACCATGTCTGGATCCGACCTTCAAGGCCAGTGGATGCCTTCCTCCGTCACGGAGGAGGACGTCAAAAAGTTAAGAGAGGCCAGGTTTCTGACCGGCGAGATCGCGCACCGGCTGCCTGCTCGAGGGCAGGTCATTCCCACTCCCAAACCCGGCGAGAGCGTTGTGTTCGTATCTCACTTCCTCCGAGGGCTAGGCCTTGCCCTAGATCCCTTCGTGAGGGGGCTCATGTTTTACTATGGGCTGGATTTCCATGATCTGGTTCCGGATTCTATCCTACATATCTCGTCGTTCATCATCGTGTGTGAAGCTTTCCTCCGTATTACCCCTCACTTTGGCCTGTGGCTCAAGACCTTCACGGTGGAGCCGAAGATGATCGAGGGGCACCACAGAGTCTTGAGGCGCATAATAAGCAAAAGTGTCGGCGCCCCATGGCGGAGAGGGTTTTTCGGGAGGTGTCCGACTTATGGCAACGAGAATGGTTTTATATCACAGCTCCTGGGGTACCAAGTGGGTGGCTCCCCCTGTTTTTCGCTTGGGCCCCCGCCACAACTAGCGTCATGGGTCAACAAGGGGCTGGACTGGGGGCCAGTAAAGTATGTGCCAATATTGTAGAGCCGCATCTAGGATCTCCTAGAGAGAGACATCAGTCTAATCATGGTAATGCAAGTCACGTTAATTCTTCGAGTCCTGCCCTGCAAACGTCGTCCCCTCCGCACGTGGGAGTTCAACCCGGAGGGACCGCGAGCTATCCATCATTTCCTTGGCATGACGCATGAGGAGATGTATAAATTGTTCTTCGGACCACAAATAATGTGTCCGGACACCACCGAGGATGCGGGTTTGAACTGCAATCGTCCAGATACCCAAGTAAGTAGTCCTGTAACCGAACACGCTGTATCTTTATATATCACAACATCATTCTGAAAAGTCGCTCTCGGACCAGCACTGGGTAACAAAGGCGAAGATGATCAGGTGTCCAGCCCCCCTCCCTGAGGCCTCACCGGATCCTGTACTAGTCAGGATGCTGGAGCCCACGCCTTATCAGGCGCCCTTAGGGGAAGACAAAGGGGGGGGGAAGAAAGAGGCTAGCGCCTCTGTGAAGGAGGATAATCGGGGGGAAGAAACTGAAATTCCCCCTTTCCAAGGAAAGAAGAGGACCGCCTCTGAAGACCCGGAGACAATGGTCTCCAAACGGGGGAAGAAATCTTCGCCAGAAGGTCCTGCCCCGAGGGATACCTCGGCCGCACAATGTCCGCAAGGGTGTCAGCCCACAGCCGAGCTGTAAGTAGAAAGGGGACTTATAGTAAAAAAATGTCCTGCTTTGCTTCTGAGGAAAATAACCGAAACGCTTATCTTGTAGTCCGGATCATAGCCATTCTCGGCAGAGTTCGTCTTCGGGGGATCTTCTTCCGGAGATGATGGAGAGCGAAATGCCTCCCCATGCCCTCCCGCCTTACGAGGCGGGCGACCCCGAGGTGTCGTCATGGAGGGCTTCTCCTAATCCAGCAAGGCCAGAGGGTAATCCTTTGGCCACCCAAAGTCCTCAGTATCCGGCTCTTGAAGAGAGCAACCGGAAGGGTCCGGCACCGTCTGTTATGCGGTCGGACGCACTGAAGGATCTGTTAGAGCTGGCGGCTATCTCAGAAGCGCATCGTACGCTAATGGGTACGGTGGTTGAGAAGATTTCATTCGCCGAAAGCGGGTTGCATGAAGCCTTTATGAGTCTGCTGAAAGGTTTTGAGGTGCATGAAATGGTGTGTATTTTTGACAGTACCGCACATGTTAAGGTGTGTCCTGTGTAGATAGTAGCCCCTGAGACTCTGGTTGCTGTCGAAAACGGCGGCAAATAGAGGATCATAGTCCCAGGTAACAATCCGGCCGTCCTCATATGCAGGTGGCGGAAGGTCCGGTGGCTAGCCGGACTGGTGAATTTGCCGAGCTGAAGCGGTAACTTGATGCGCGGATGCCAACATCGTGCTTGTCAACAAGCGGCTTGACGAGGCACATGGTATGTGATTTCTCCAGTGATCAGTACGTAGTAAGAGGAGCATGATGCCAGTATCTTTAATATGTTGCGACTGCAGATGGAGCTACGGCCGTGGAGACCCTTTGAGCGGAACTTGCCCGGGCCAAAGAACAAGCCAGGAAAAGTGATGCGGCCGCCTCAAAAAGCGGTCGAGGAGCCGAGAGCGAAAAGGCTGCTCATTCTTTGAAGCAAGGAGGAAATAGCCAAGATGGCTGTGGAATTAAAGGATGTCGCCGACCGTTACGAGCTTCTCAAAAAGGAAGATCGAGCGAAGATGACGGACCTGGAGAAGGCCACGGTGGCAGTCAAGGACGCCCGCTCTATAATTAGAGCGATGAAGGAGGAGCCGCGTCATGCCGGGGATATCGCGACTGGGAAGCCCTTTATGCTGCGGATGAAGTTCATAGATCCTCAATACGCTCCGCTGGATCGGCTATGGAGTTCTGCGGACGCTCATCTGGATTTGGCAGCAAGTGCCGCTGATGCGGCCGAATACTTCAAAGATCGAAAAGATCGCGAAGTGGAGAAGCTGTTCTGGTCACAATTTAACATTCCAACGCGTCCGCTTCCTTTGAATGAGCGGATGGCCGAATGGGCCGAGCTCCATAGGTTGTCCAGGCTCGCCATGAGGTCTGTTGTGGATTATCTATGGCCGGAAAGGCCAAGGCCGAACAGTTATTTTAGTTTGGTGCAGCAATTCCTTGATCTTGTGCCGCGCGCCGGCGCTATGAAGAGGTCGGCGTGCATCGAGTCTTGCGGATGGTGCTTGCTGTGTCAAGACATCTTTGGCGGAGATGAAAGCCACTACAATTGCAACCCGAGTTGACCGCTAGTCGAGTAGCTGCCGAGCACTACTTTGACGAAGTCCTTGAAGGTGCTCGTTCAATAGAAGCTCAGTGCTCGAAGAATATTATGTTCTAGTGACATGTATTCCTTTTGAAAAACAATGTTTTACTGAACTGTAAAGGCTATTTTTATACTTTTGCCTGAAAGTATGATGATGCCTCCTGTGCGGCCGTTTATGTATATATGTATATAACCTGAAAGATTGCAGTCGTCGGCTTCAGCCCCCACGCGTATAATGCGGGGGTGTTCGCAGAAGACGCGTGTTCACACTTGATCCAACGTCTTGGTCCATTAAGGAGGTGATAGCACAGCAAACGAGGCAACCGGACTATATTGCTTTAACACTTCCACTTAGCCATAGGAGTTTGGCAGTGGGGCTACTATATAGCCCCTGGTGGCTCCGCGCTCATCCGAATACGGGGCACGTACATGCCTGGCCAGGAAACGTCCCTTCGTTAATGCGGAGGAATCCCGAAGAGTCCATTAGGTCATCGAGTGGTTGACCAGTCTCGCGCTTTATCATGACAGTCAGTTTGCGGCTTTCTCTACTGAGGTGCTCGTCCGGCCGAACCAGGGCACAATCGCAGTAGTTCTCCTGGTGCCGCCTTAGCCGATAGAGTGGAACGTAAGGTAGCAAAACACATGAGCCGGGCAAACCCAACATTTGACCAAAGACATGATTCGGAGCTGATGCATATAAGGCCAAACTCGCGACGCCAAACACTCCCTAAGGTATTCGGTCTTTGAGATATATACCGGGCTAAATGATGCCCTTAGATAATGAGCCCCTAGTGTCCAGGTACGAGCAATATTCTAACGTGGCCACATGCCAAGAATGTCAGCATCCTTCTCGATTGTATTGAGAATTCGGAGGATGTTAACAACAAAAGACAGTAAAAAAAGGTTTACGCAGGGTCTTAATCTAAAGAGAAACCTTTGAATGGGTCCCTGCTGCACATCTGCGCCTGTGTCTCTGTTGTGCCGTATCCTGGACGGGTGTAGTACGATTGTCATCTGTAAAAGAGAGGAACTTAGTTGAAAGTTGTCGAGAAAATAATTGGCTATTATAAATAAACCATTTAAAAGTTAAGATGGGTAAATTTGAGCCGAACTATCGCTGAGAAGCCCCTGGTACCGTCTACAAGGGTATAACCATCAAACCAATCTCTATCCAATGATTAGTCAGACTCGTCTAAACGTGTCTATGGTCTTAACGACCGGTCATCTATTCTGGTGGTGAGGTCGTCTAGTGTTCGGCTATTAAAGCAGCCGTACGTTCTTCTGCTCGTAAGGAGCGCTCAACATTTCCATGTACTGTGATGATGCCATGCGGGCTGGGAATTTTAAGCTTAAGTGATGAGGACATCAATACCATTGTTACACCCACAGCCCCTGCTGCTATACATACTGGACCAATTACTAGAGCTCGCGCACGCCAACTAAATTACCAGGTACTTTCGTTTCTTGGTAATGATTCTAATGTTCATGAGAATATGATGCTGCCTAAATTGGATACATTTGTTTTGCTTACAAATGAAGGGCCTAGCTTGGAGAAGGATGAACATTGGAGCAAGAACAAGCATGGAGATGATGGCATGCGCAAGGGGAACAAGAACGGAGTTACAAGTGATGATTTCAGGGCTTTGAAGCCACCATAACGGGTGCATGAAGCCTTGGACGAAATATACAAGATGCCACTTCATAAATTTCGTCCAGAGGCTATTCTAGGTGCTGCGTCACCTTATTATTGAGCCAGGCCCATGTAATTTCAAAATACATAAGTATAGGCTATTTTTAGAGTCCGTATGTGTGGGGAAACAAGAGATAGGGTTGATTTCGGACCCCTCCAGCAAGGGCCACGAAATTCCCCCCTCTTCCTCCATATATACAACCCTTAGGGCACCGTTTAGACTTTGGGTTTTGTTTAGATTAAAAGTTCGCCATAGCTGCAACTTCGCGTACTTCGTTTGTGTTCAACGACCAGACCAAGGCGTCACAGAACGCCACCTTCATTAATAAAGCTTTCCTCTTATATTCGCAATATCCAGATCGCAATCTTAGTTTCTTGCTTGTTCTTCGTTTGTTCGCGAAAGCAGGCCCTCGTGGTCGTTGATCGTGCTCGGCGTGGTCAATAACCCTCGGAAGTTGGTTTAGCGATTGCTAAGGCGCGACGTCTCGCACGTTCGTAGTCAGATCATCAAGGTCGACTCCCACAGAAAACGATAGCCACCATCTCATCGAAACATCGGGACACCTTTGCCCCTATCAAGTGGTATCAGATTTCCAGGTTGCTCGGTGAGATTTTATAGTTTTTTTTCGTAGACTAGATCGAGTCTGGTCTTCATACCTACAGTCCATGAAAAAGCCACAAAAAATTTAGGGTTAGTTCATCATATCCGAACCAATCTGAGCCTTTGCATAATCTTTTTAGGGTTTTTGCTTTTTTGAATTTGCGGTTGCATCGTCGTGTCAAGTTGCTGGTCTTAGAGTCTAGTCTTTTAGAGTTTGAGTTCGGTCATAAGTTGTTACGCCGCCCTTTGCACCATCATCATCGCCTTGCCATCTACCACCATTGCTTATCCGCCACCGCTCTGAATCTGTATCCATATACCACCACCAATCCGTATCCATATACCACCACCAATCCGTATCCATATACCACCACCGCTACCATATACCACCACCGCTGCCATATACCACCACCATATATCCACCACCAATCCGAGTTCTTCTCATATTAGGTTTGTTTTCGAGATCCATCTAAATTCCGATTCGTGTTTCCTTGCCTGCGTAGGTCTCGAAAAAGAAAAAGAGTCTGGAGACCCCCGGGCAGTTTTTAGGCCAAAATTTCGGCGACCGAAAATATTTTTCCCTATCCTATTTTTAGGCTATTCTGAGTCTTTTGAGACACTCGCCATCATAGTGATTTTTGGTCGCACTTTTTCGTCGTCGCTGCCCTGATTTCAAAAAAAATTGTCAAAAAAAATTCGTACCCATCCCGCGGTTTGACACTGGAAGAGTTTTGAGACACTCGCCTTTATAGTGATTTTTCGCAAAAAAAAAGAGGAGCGCAAAAAAAAAGAGCGCAAAAAAAACAGAGCGGGAAAAAAATTCCAGAGTGTGCTTTTCCCTTGATTCCGTGCAGCGCCGTGATTTTGTTAGTGTTCTAGGCTCGCGTCTCTAGCACGGTCTAGCCTAGGACCAGCACAGTACCGTCGTTGAGCATTTATTCAACTTTGCATCTCTGAATTGATTATTGCTGACCTTTTTTGCTACCATACTATAAGCCTTCCCAGCTCCACATACATCTACGTCGTGCGTTTGACTCTCCCTGGCAATCGCTCTATCCAAGATTTTCAGAGTTTTGACTACAACGGTTGCCGATCACCGCCGCTTCTTTGGGTAAGAACTGGTAAGAATTTGAGATTTGCTTGACGGATTTGTGACACCCCAACACCACCATATTCCAGTAGGCTGTAGGATCATATTCTTGTCTGTTTCTATTGCTGCTAACTATGGCAGGAACACAAGTCGACGAGATTGACTTGGAGAACATGACGAACAAAGAGCTACATGATAAGTTGTAGCAAATGATGGGTCAACAGGTGGAAGACGTGATGGCCAGTTTTGGAAAGGCAATGGAGAAGATGGATGACATTGAGAAGTCAATTGACACCAAGTTGGACGCCAAGTTTGATGAATTACTTAAACGCCTCCCACAACCAGTTCTACGCCGCGACACAGTAGGGCGAGCACAGCGTGTTCCTATTGAGCCAGGACAAAATTCGGGTGCCGCTGCTACTGCTGTTGGTGCTTCTGTAGCTCCTGCTGTTACTGCAGAGATGGAGGACTATTACGAGGATGAGGTTGACCAAAATCAGAACTATGTGCAGCCACCAGCACCACCACCAGCAGGTCGACCTCAGGTATATCTTCGCAACGGTAGGTCTGCACCACCACCTCCGGTACGAGATCATGACCATCTCCCTAAACTGAAATTGAATATTCCACCGTTTGAGGGTAGATATGTGCCTGATATATATCTTACTTGGGAGTTAGAAACTGAACAAAGATTTACATGTTTACAATATCCTGAGGAGAGACGTGTTCCTGCAGCTGTTTGTGCTTTCACTAGCTTTGCATGTGTTTGGTGGTCTGAACATTGTAGATTATATCCTGTTCCAGCTACTTGGGCTGCTTTGAAAACTGCTATGCGTACTCGTTGGGTTCCACCATATTATCAATGTGAATTACTTCAAAAATTGCAGCGCTTAAGACAAGGAAAATATTCTGTAGAAGAATATTATCAGGAATTACAAACTGGCATGATTAGATGTGGTATTGTTGAGGAGAATGAAGCTATGCTTGCACGTTTTATGGGTGGATTAAATAAAGAGATTCAGACCATTCTAGAGTATAAGGAGTATACTAATATCACTCGTTTATTCCATCTTGCTTGTAAAGCTGAGCGTGAAGTCAGGATCGACAAGCATTGGCGCGAACTAACTTTTTCTGCAGGTCGACCTTCATCATGGACACCACGTGCATCATCTACTTCCTTTGCACCATCACCTCCTTGAGGTGCCACCTCCAACCGCGATACAAGAAAGCAGGCACAACCACCACTATCGCCAAGAGCACACTGCCGGCCTCGCAGAGCTCTTCTTCTTCCATGGCGTCAACAGGGCACACAAGTGATATTATTTGTCGTCGTTGTAAGGGAAGAGGACATTATGTGAGAGAATGCAAATCTCAGCGTGTGATGATTGCTCTGAGGATGGTGGGTATGAGTCCGCTAGTGACTATGATGAGGAGACTTTGGCTCTTTTTACACGTGAAGAACATGGTGGAGATGATTCGATCATGAGGCGCAATACATGGCTCCTGAAGACGCCGACAGTATGAATATTTAGTTGCTCAACGTGTTTTGAGTGTGCAGGTCACACAAGCTGAGCAAAATCAGAGGCACAATTTGTTCCATACAAAGGGAGTTGTGAAGGAGCGTTACATGCGGCGTCATCATAGATGGAGGGAGCTGCAACAATTTGGCTAGCATGGAGATGGTGGAGAAGCTATCTCTCACCACAAGACCACATCCACATCCTTACTACATCCAATGGTTCAACAACAGCGGCAAGGTTAAGGTAACACGTACTGTTCGTGTGCATTTTAGTATCTCTACATATGCTGATTATGTTGATTGTGATGTGGTACCTATGCAAGCATGTTCCTTATTACTTGGTAGACCATGGCAATTTGATAAAAATTCTGTACACCATTGTAGAAACAATCAATATACTCTTGTTCATAAGGATAAAAATATTACTTTGCTTCCTATGACTCCCGATTCCATTTTGAAAGATGATATTAATAGAGCTAATAAAGCAAAGCAGGATAAAAATAAGAGTGAAAATCAGATTGTGGCAAAAGAATTTGAGCAACAAATGAAGCCTAATAGTAAACCATGTAGTGTTGCTTCTGAAATTAAATTGAAAAGTGCGTGTTTATTTGCCACTAAATCTAATATTGATGAGCTAGATTTCAGCAAATCTGTTTGCTATACTTTTGTGTGCAAAGAGGCATTATTTTCATTCGAGGACGTGCCTTCCTCTTTGCCTCTTGCTGTCACTAACATTTTGCAGGAGTTCGCTGACGTCTTTCCACAAGATGTGCCACCGGGATTACCTCCAATTCGAGGGATTGAGCATCAGATTGACTTAATTCCCGGTGCATCATTACCCAACCGTTCACCATACCGTACCAATCCAGGAGGAGACGAAGGAGATTATCGTCAAGTACAGGAGCTGCTCAACAAAGGTTATATCGCGAATCCCTTAGTCCTTGTGTTGTTCCTATTATTCTAGTGCCGAAAAGGATGGTACATCACGTATGTGTGTTGATTGTAGAGGCATTAATAATATTACTATTCGTTATTGTCATCCTATTCCTAGGCTAGATGATATGCTTGATGAATTGAGTGGCTCTACAATATTCTCCAAAGTTGATTTGCGTAGTGGATACCATCAAATTAAATGCGAAATTGGGAGATGAATGGAAAACAGCATTTAAAACTAAGTTTGGATTATATGAGTGGTTAGTCATGCCTTTTGGGTTAACTAATGCACCTAGTACTTTCATGAGATTAATGAGCGAAGTTTTACGCTTTCATTGGATGATTTGTGGTAGTTTACTTTGATGACATATTGATTTATAGCAGATCTTTGGAAGAACATTTGGAACATTTACGTGCTGTTTTTATTGCTCTACGTGATGCACGTTTGTTTGGTAACCTTGGGAAGTGCACCTTTTGCACCGACCAAGTATCTTTTCTTGGCTATGTTGTTACTCCACAGGGAATTGAAGTTGACAAAGCCAAGATTGAAGCTATTGAGAGTTGGCCGCAGCCCAAAACGGTCACACAAGTGAGGAGTTTTCTTGGCCTCGCTGGATTCTATAGGCGTTTTGTGAGAGATTTCAGCACCATTGCTGCACCTCTCAACGAGCTTACAAAGAAGGATGTGCCTTTTGTTTGGGGTACCGCACAGGAAGACGCCTTCACGGTATTGAAAGATAAGTTGACACATGCTCCTTTACTCCAACTTCCTGATTTTAATAAGACTTTTGAGCTTGAATGTGATGCTAGTGGAATTGGATTAGGAGGTGTGTTATTACAAGATGGCAAACCTGTTGCATACTTTTCTGAAAAATTGAGTGGGCCTAGTCTGAATTATTCTACTTATGATAAAGAATTATATGCTCTTGTTCGGACTTGAGAAACATGGCAACATTATTTATGGCCCAAAGAATTTTTTATACATTCCGATCATGAATCTTTGAAACATATTAAAAGTCAAGCTAAACTGAATCGTAGACATGCTAAATGGGTTGAATTCATTGAGACTTTCCCTTATGTCATTAAACACAAGAAGGGTAAAGAAAATGTTATTGTTGATGCATTGTCTCATCGCTATACTATGCTTTCACAACTTGACTTCAAAATATTTGGTTTGGAGACCATCAAAGATCAATATGTGCATGATGCTGATTTTAAAGATGTATTGCAGAATTGTAAAGAAGGAAGAACATGGAACAAGTTAAATCGTTAATGATGGATTTGTGTTCGTGCTAACAAGCTATGCATTCCAGCTAGCTCCGTTCGTCTTTTGTTGTTGCGGAGGCGCATGGAGGAGGACTAATGGGACACTTTGGCGTGAAGAAGAAGGAGGACGTACTTGCTACACATTTCTTTTGGCCAAAGATGAGACGGGATGTTGAGCGTTTTATTGCTCGCTGCACTACATGTCAAAAAGCTAAGTCACGACTCAATCCTCATGGTTTATATATGCCTTTGCATGTACCTAGTGTTCATTGGGAGGATATATCTATGGACTTTGTTTTAGGTTTACCTAGAACAAAGAAGGGGAGGGATAGCATATTTGTTGTCGTGGATAGATTCTCAAAAATGGCACATTTTATACCTTGTCATAAAAGCGATGATGATGTTAATGTTACTGATTTGTTCTTTCGTGAAATTATTCGCTTGCATGGTGTGCCAAATACTATTGTTTCAGATCATGATACTAAATTTCTTAGCCACTTTTGGAGATGTTTATGGGCTAACTTGGGGACTAAACTGCTTTTTAGTACTACTTGTCACCCCCAAACTGATGGACAAACTAAAGTAGTCAATAGAACATTGTCTACTATGCTTAGGGCTGTTTTGAAGAATAATAAGAAAATGTGGGAGGAATGCTTGCCTCATATTGAATTTGCTTATAATCGTTCATTGCATTCTACTACTAAGATGTGCCCTTTTGAAGTTGTGTATGGTTTCCTACCTCGTGCACCTATTGATTTGTTGCCTCTTCCATCTTCAGAGAAGGTTAATTTTGATGCTAAAGAATGTGCTGAATTGATTTTAAAAATGCATGAGTTAACTAAGGAAAACATTGAGCGTATGAATGCTAAATATAAACTTGCCGGGGATAAGGGTAGAAAACATGTTGTGTTTGCACCTGGAGATCTTGTTTGGTTACATTTGCATAAGGATAGATTTCCTGATTTGCGCAAATCAAAGCTAATGCCACGTGTTGATGGTCCCTTTAAGGTGTTGGAGAAAATAAATGATAATGCATATAAACTTGAGCTGCCTGCAGATTTTGGGGTTAGTCCCACTTTTAACATTGCAGATTTGAAGCCTTATTTGGGTGAGGAAGATGAACTTCCATCGAGGACGACTTCATTTCAAGAAGGGGAGGATGATGAGGACATCAATACCATTGTTAGACCCGCAGCCCCTGATGCTATACATACTGGACCAATTACTAGAGCTCGCGCACGCCAACTAAATTACCAGGTACTTTCGTTTCTTGGTAATGATTCTAATGTTCATGAGAATATGATGCTGCCTAAATTGGATACATTTGTTTTGCTTACAAATGAAGGGCCTAGCTTGGAGAAGGATGAACATTGGAGCAAGAACAAGCATGGAGATGATGGCATGCATAAGGGGAACAAAACGGAGTTACAAGTGATGATTTCAGGGCTTTGAAGCCACCATAACGGGTGCATGAAGCCTTGGACGAAATATACAAGATGCCACTTCATAAATTTCGTTCAGAGGCTATTCTAGGTGCTGCATCACCTTATTATTGGGCCAGGCCCATGTAATTTCGAAATACATAAGTATAGGCTATTTTTAGAGTCCGTATGTGTGGGGAAACAAGAGATAGGGTTGATTTCGGACCCCTCCAGCAAGGGCCACGAAATTCCCCCCTCTTCCTCCATACATACAGCCCTTAGGGCACCGTTTAGACTTTGGGTTTTGTTTAGATTAAAAGTTCGCCATAGCTGCAACTTCGCGTACTTCGTTTGTGTTCAACAACCAGACCAAGGCATCACAGAACCCCACCTTCATTAATAAAGCTTTCCTCTTATATTCGCAATATCCAGATTGCAATCTTAGTTTCTTGCTTGTTCTTCGTTTGCTCGCAGGAAACAGGCCCTCGTGGTCGTTGATCGTGTGCTCGGCGTGGTCAATAACCCTCGGAAGTTGGTTTAGCGATTGCTAAGGCGCGACGTCTCGCACGTTCGTAGTCGGATCGTCAACGTCGACTCCCACAGAAAACGATAGCCACCATCTCATCGAAACATCGGGACACCTTTGCCCCTATCATTAAGAAAAGCATAATGCGGTATTGCATTAAAACGAGTGAAAGCCGCTCGTCCGAGTAGTGCTTGATAGCCACTTCGGAATGGAGCGGTGTCGAAGGTTAACTTTTTGCTTCGGAAGTTGTCGGGCGAGCCAAACACAACCTCTTGTATTAGAGAGCCCGTGCAGCAAGCCTCTGTGCCTGGTATTACTCCCTTGAAGGTAGTATTACTGTGGCTGATTTTTGTTGGGTTTATCCCCACTTTGTGGATGGTGTCCTGATATATCAGATTTAGACTACTGCCGCCGTCCATAAGGACTCGTGTGAGATGGTATCCATTTATTATTGGGTCCAGCACCAAGGCGGCTGATCCTTCATGCGGGATGCTTATTAGGTGATCCCTGTGATCAAAAGTGACCGGGGAGGCCGACCAGGGGTAGAACTCAGGGGTGACGGGCTCTACGGCTTGTGTATTTTGGAGTACATATTTGTTTCTCCTCTTTGTCACGTGGATCACGTTCTTGTCTTGACTTACGGTGGGAATTTTTACGTCCCCGATTGCCTTCTTCAAGAGGCTCATCCTCGTCTTCGCTCGATGTGTCCTCCCCCTTATGTTCGGCGTTTAGCTTGTCGGCCTGCTTGAAGACCCAGCATTCTCTGTGGGTATGATTTGCAGGTTTATCGGGGGTGCCATGGATCTGACATAGTTTGTCTAGAATCTTGTTTAGGCTGGTCGGTCCATCTCTGTTGCCTTTAAAGGGCTTTTTCCGCTGACCCAGTCAAGAGCCCCTGAATCCAGCGTTTACCGCCGTGTTATCTGGGCTGTCTTCTTTGTTCCGGCGCTTGTTTTTACTGCGTCGTGGTTTTCCATTGCCATCCCTGACTTCGGATGTGCTTGGGTCGCTGGTGCTGCTTCGGGGTTACTAGCTGTCCTCGCCCGCGCAAAAGCGGGCCATATGGCTTGTTAGGGCTGCCATTGTTCTTGGTTTTTCTTGGCCGAGGTGTCTGGCAAGCCATTCGTCTCGGACGCTGTGCTTGAAAGCTGCTAAGGCTTCAGCATCCGAACAGTCGACAATTTGGTTCTTCTTAGTGAGAAACCTGTTCCAAAGCTTTCGGGCTGACTCTCCGGGCTGTTGAATTATATGACTCAAATCGTCTGCGTCCGGAGGTCGGACATAAGTGCCTTGGAAATTAGCCCGAAAAGCATCCTCGAGCTCCTCCGAACTTCCGGTGGAGTTTTCGGGGAGGCTTTTTAGCCAGTGCCGAGCTGGTCCTTTGAGCTTGAGGGGCAAGTATTTGATGGCATGGAGACCGTCTCCACGAGCCATATGAATATGGAGGATGAAGTCCTCAATCCAGACCCCCGGGTCTATTGTCCCGTTGTACGCCTCTATGTTCGCTGGTTCGAATCCTTCTGGAAATTCATGGCCTAATACCTCGTCGGTGAAACATAGGGGGTGTGCGGCACCCCTGTATTTAGCTGCACCATGGCGTTCGGACGGTTGTGATATTTGGTTTTGGTTGATTGCTGGAGCGCGTTTCCTTGATCCGTAGATGGATCTGGTTGCACCGGTCCTTTGATGCGAGTCCTCGCGTGGGTCATGTACTGACTTATGTGCAGCCTCGTTGGCCGCTCTATCGCGGCCGCGAAGTGGTCTATCCGACCGGTCGGCAGTTTTATTTTTTGGCTGTGGGGGCTCTAAGGCCTCATCGTCGAATTCAGGCAGCAGCTTTCGCTTTGGGTAGCTCTTCTTGTGGCGACTGCCACCATACTTTTCTGCCGTATCGAGCACCTTGTTCCATCTACTGTTGAGTGTGTTTTGTGCGGCCTTGAGCCTTTGCTTCTGCTTCTTCAGACTCCTCGCAGTGGCGATAAGCCTTCTACGGAGGTTCTCTTGCTCCAGCTGCCTTTCTGGGATGATGTGTTCATCGTTATCCAGACTGTTCTCTTCTCCGGAGACGGGTTGATTAGCTTGACGCTCGGCGTCGCCGTGTTCAGTCAGCGGCTCCGTACTTTGTTCGTCGCCCGCTGGCTCACCCTGATCTATCGCTGGGTCTATTTGGTCATCTTTTCCTCCAGAGTCGATCGTGATATTGTTTTTTCTTGCGCTGTTATCGCTATTTTTGCTGAGGCGGGATTTGGAGCGGTGCCTACGGTGCCGCTTTGATTGCTTCTCGAGGGAGCTATCTTTCGTTGCATCTTTCCGTTCATCGTCATCATTTTCTTTGGATGTATCCACCATGTATATGTCATGTGATGAAGTGGTTGTCCAGCGCCCTGTTAGCAGTGGTTCCTATTCGTCTCCTGCATCGTTGACCATACCATCGATGTCTTCAGAGTCGAAGTCGAGCATGTCGGTTAAATCATCGACAGTGGCTACTAAGTGGGTGGTGGGTGGGGGTGAATTTCTTCGTCATCCGCATCCCATTCTAGCCGAACATAGTTCGACAAGGTTCTCCTGGCAGGGAGAGAGACCTTAACGAGTTTAGTACATCGCCGAAGGGCGAGTGCTGAAAGATATCCGCGGAGGTGAACTCCATGATCGGCGCCCGATCGGATTCGATAGGCATGGGCGGAGGCGGTTCGGAGTCCGTGGCCGGAGACGAGTCCAGCGGTTCGGCATCACGGTTCTCGTGAGGGGTAAGGTCAGTATTCGGCTCTATCGCCACCGAGGGTGCAGCCTCCAAGGCGGGGTCTATCCGCCCGTCCTCGGATGGCGCAGTCCGTTCTGGATTGAAGGCCGGAGTGATTGCTGGCGTTATTTCCCGAACACGGTCCGACGACAGAGCTACATAGTGCTAGTCGTGATCGTGCGGCACACCTGGCATGGGTTCGAATCCGTCAAAGATTAAGTCTCCGCGGACATCGGCAGTGTAATTCAAGTTTCCAAATCTGACCTAGTGGCCAGGGGCGTAGCTCTCGATCTGCTCCATATGGCCAAGCGAGTTGGCCCGCAGTGCGAAGCCGCCGAATACGAAGATTTGTCCAGGGAGGAAAACCTCACCCAGGACTGCATCGTTATCGATGATCGAAGGAGCCATCCAGCTTTACGGCGACGGCACAGTGAAACTCTCAATGAAAGCACCAATGTCGGTGTCAAAACCGGCGGATCTCGGGTAGGGGGTCTCGACCTGTGCGTCTAAGGCGGATGGTAACAGGAGGCAGGGGACACGATGTTTACCCAGGTTCGGGCCCTCTCGATGGAGGTAATACCCTACTTCCTACTTGATTGATCTTGATGATATGAGTAGTACAAGAGTTGATCTACCACGAGATCGTAGAGGCAAAACCCTAGAAGCTAGCCTATGGTATGATTGTTGTTGGTCCTATAGACTAAACCCTCCGGTTTATATAGACACCGGAGGGGGCTAGGGTTACACAGAGTCGGTTACAATGGGAGGATATCTACATATCCGTATTGCCAAGCTTGCCTTCCATGCCAAGGAGAGTCCCATCCGGACACGGGACGAAGTCTTCAATCTTGTATCTTCATAGTCCAGGAGTCCGGTCAAAGGTCATAGTCCGGCCATCAGGACACCCCCTAATCCAGGATTCCCTCACCCGTGTCATAGTCCAACAGTCCGGCCAAAGGATATAGTCCGGCTGTCCGGATACCCCCTAATCAAATTTATCTTGGTGGAAGTGCAGATCCGGGCCTTCTCAACCAATCCCTAGAAAATCAACAAGTTTGATTGGCTAGGGAGAGAGATCAGGTGAAAATGAGCTTTGGAACAGCAATGGAGCTTGGGGGAAAAGAGGTAAGTCAACTTGGAGAAGAAGACCGCCTTTTATAGTGGGGGAACCAATCCAACTGTTACCCCCCCTCTTCAGCCTGCACAGAGCGGTACTACTAATCAGTGGGGTGGTACTACCGCGGTGACTAAGAGTAGAGGCATCGGAAGGGAAAGAAAGAAAGAAAGAGGGGGGGTTTGTGCGGCACTAGTAGCGGTGGTAGCCGCGGTAGTACTGCTCACGAGCGGTACTACCACTGCTACTGCCGCTACTACTGCCGCTCAACCCAACACGAGGAGAGACGTCCTCGAATCGAGGTGGTAGCAGTGCCAAACTAGGATGGTACTGCCGCCGATGCACCCAAGCAGTACTGGTAGCAGTGCCAAACTAGGATGGTACTGCCGTTGATGCACCCAAGCAGTACTACCGCTGTAGTACAGCGGTACTGCCGCTTGAGGACCATGGGTGGTACTACCGCTCTGGCGGCGGTACTACCGCTAGCACCTCACACTCTCCACTTTCGTTGAAACGACAAACTCCAAGAAGAGGAAAGGAGCTGGGGTGCAAAGATGAAGTGTACGTGTTGATTCCACTCTAGCCTTTCCAATGCGGACCCCCTCTTGATAGTACGGTGTCTCCTACGACTCAAATCCACCAAAATCGTGACGAAAGAGACTACACCGTCTTCACTTAAAGCTCCGAGGGGAAAGAATTATCTCATGCCAATGAATGAATCTCTGAAATACTCAACGCACACGATTAGTCCTCAAAAACATTGTCATCAATCACCAAAACTACTTACAGAGAGACATGCCCTAACTGTGCACAGATGATGCTCTGGCCAGAAGCGGCCACGCCCCCTGGACCTGAGGAACCAGTAGAATCTCTGGTGGACCACATCAGCGATCTCCCGGACGGTATGCTTGGGGAGATCATCTCCCTTCTCCCCACCCAAGATGGCTGCCGCACACAAGTCCTCGTATCTCGGTGGCGCACTCTTGCGCACCAAGCCTCTTAATCTCGACTGTCATCAGCTATCTGTCAATGATGATTCTGAACTCCCCAGAGCCATCATCTCCTCCCACCAGGGCTCCGTTCAACGCATCTGCATCCCGACATGCTACCTACTGGACATACCCTGCATGGTGGCCTCCTGGCTGACATCCCGTCAATTCGATAAACTCCAGCAGCTTGAGTTCTACCATTACTACAGCGATAGGTTACCACCAAGAGCTGCATCTGTGCCCTCACCACCGATGCCCATCTCATGCTTTTTCTCATCTCTCCACACCGTCACCTTGACCCGGTGCCATCTAGCAGACAATCTGGTACAAATGTTTGAACACCCACTGCTGAAAAAACTTGTGCTTGTGTTGGTTCATCTGTTGGATGCCTCACTGCACAACATCATCCACTCCAGTTGCCCTGCCCTGGAGCGTTTGGTGCTTGTTTTTGGAAATGGAATCCATATACCTTGTCTCAAAATAAAGTCGCCTCACCTTGTAAGCATTGGAATTCATTTTGAAGAACAGGAGCTCATCATCGAAGATGCCCCTTCACTTCAAAGGTTGCTACTTGATTGTTGTTATAAACCTTCGCAAATAATTGTGGTCTCTGCGCCTAAACTTGAGACCTTGGGTGCAATTAGTGATCCGTTTAAATGGTTCAAGATGGTGTTTTCCTCCACACCTATTGCGGTACTGTATATTATTCATGTACACTCATATAATTTCTTTTTTTCATTTGTGCGCATAAGTTAAGTATGATCTTGGAGTACACTTTCAGTGCTAATATTATGTTCTATGGTAAATGAAGAGCTTGTCCATCCTATCAGTGGTGGTGGATTCTGTCAAGACCTTATATATCAGTATGTAGTGTTTTGATCTCAACATCATTATTGCCTTGCTGCAATGCTTTCCATGTCTGGAGAATTTGTATATAAAGGTGACGATTTTCACGCACATTGAAAGCCCATATATAGTGTACTATAATTAATCGTTCAGTTATCGCTCTTTCAACATAATCTTTTTTAGACATTACCTTTTTTCAATCTTCATCTCTATTTAGGCACTAACACATGGAGAAAAAGGTATAACCAATCGACCGTTCAAGAAGCACCGGGATTTTCTCATATCTCATGACATTCGTTTGAAGACAGTAATGCTGGAAGGATATGCATCCAATAGTGCAAACACTAGCTTTGTCACATTCTTCATGTGGAATGCGAGGGCACTATTGTTTGTGAGGATTAAGTTTTTCAACAAGAAATTTCTCATGGAATTGTATGTGGAACAACATAAAAAGAAGTTTCAGACGGACCTATGGGCTTTTGATCGTGCTCGGCTTATATTTACAACAACTTGCCGTCACCATGGACCAGTAGATTTTTTGTATCGGGATCTTGATTTTATGGATCGGACCGATCCATTTGATTGTGACTGCCAAAAACTTTGTTTGAGTTAGATGTTATTGCCCTGTTCAATCAGGGTTATGTGTAAACCTGATGAACAATTAATCCTCGTGCTTTTGTACCCTTGGTAAGCTGGAGTTAGACATTGTTGCCCTTTTAAACTAGGGGTTGACCCATATTTTCTTTCATACTAGTCGTCTGTGTTCATATAGGTACTACCTCTCTCATGGTTTATTCTTTATTGCCCCCCTTCGTATTTTTTAGTACAAAACTTTGACCTTAGATCTAACTAAGAATATATTAATGCATGTAATAAAAAATAATATTGTTGGACGGCTATGCCCGGCTATGTTCATCTGCTATATGCACTAATTATGCATGTGCTTGCTCGCCGTTTAGGCGGCCGCGGTGCGCTCTACTCGCGTGCCTCCGCGCGCTTTACTCACCGTTTAGGAGCCCTTGGGTCGTGTCCCTCCGCGCGCTCTGCTTGCTGTTTATGCGCCAAGTCTTGCTCGGGTCACGTCCCTCTGCGCGCGCTCTCCTAGCGGTTGAGGCCGGCGCACGATCACATTGGGGAAGCTTTAGTTATTTGATCTTAGATTATGTTAATTAAGTATACCTCCAGAGCTGGAATTATCCGGCTTTGGAGGTATAACTAATTAACCTAAACTATGATCTCCGGCACCCGTTCCCGTCGCGCAACTTCATCCTGTCGTCGGCCGTTGGGGGTATGCCGGTATGTGTGGGTAAGTAGCTAGCAAGTGGATCAGTAGCGAGTCGACACAGACGGCCATTGCTATGGTTATTTATAGCTAAGAGTTAGCTAGGGGATTGGGGATTTTACAATTCACCCCTGTGGAGCGTGGGAAGCCTTCGCTAGAGCGCGGGAAGACTTGAGCACATAACCCGACAACCATATGCGATGTCACGTGTTACTGCACACGTGCTAACATAAGGAAACATATGTGTAACTTACAAATCATCGCACATGAGTACTCACACACGCATCATGTGCGATACTCCTAGCCATCGCAAGCAACTAGTATGCATTTTTCAAAGTTTTTAGTACACACAGAATTGCACACGAATTAACTCTAGTAACCGTCTGTGTCACAACCCTATCTTAGCCTTTGCTTGTCCTTCCATGATCATCATGTCATCATGTCTAAATTTCATTTAAATATGAAATGGGGGTTGAACAAACCCTAGCATCAAATCAAATCAAATAGGCTCAAGGAAAATCTTTTTTCAATGAACCCAAAATGCCCTTAAAAAATGTTCATAATTTATGGAAGAAGGTGAAAACCTAAACCAAAAATGGTGGACATTTTTCCAGGGCATAAATGGGCTTTGAATTAATCCAATATGTATTTGAATTGGAGCTTTAAAATTCTATAAATATTTTTACAGCTCCAAATATTTTGAAACTTGTTGTGGGTCTTTGAAATAATTCAGTTAGTGCCCATAAAAAGTTTCAAAAGTTTACAAAAATGATTTAGTGCTTGAACTAAATCAAAACAGATTGAAATAAATAGAAAACAGTAATTAAAATAGAAAACAGAGAAGGAGGGAGTACCTGTAACTTACCTGGCCCAGGAGAGAAGCCAGCCCACCAGGCCCATGTGCCAATCATCCTCTGTAACATCCCAAATTTTCAATTTGGAATGTTATACATTAGATCATCATTGCATATCATATTTTTTTCTTGGGTTTTGATCCTAGAAATTCTACGCAACTCAAGGACCCACGGAGAGAGTTGGGGATTTCGTTATTTTCATATTTGAGTTTTCTCAAATTTTGAAAATAGGATCATTTGATTTTAATTATTTTATCTTCAATTATTTCTATTTAAAAAATATGAGAGAGGGAATAAAATGACCTCCCCAAAATAAAGAAATATTGAGGATTTAATAATAAAATTAAATAAGATTTTATTTTGGAGTTTTTCACCTTTTTATTTGAATTTAGGAAAAATGCGTGTTTTTCAAAATTGCATTTAGGCCCCAAATAAATGTTCATCTAGTCCGGCTTGATTTTAGAAGTCGGGGAAAATTTATTTCGGGATTTTTGGAGTCCGTTTAGTATTTCTTTCGTTTGATTTTCTGCGCGAAATTTTTTTTTTAAACGAACCGACCTACGGGCCGTACCCGAGCGGGACTCCGCCTAGGGGCAGCCTATATAAAGCAACGCTTGAGCCCTCAAGACCAGCTTCGCCAAGACAAAGCCAGCGCCACCTCAAACCCTAGCGCCCGCCGCCACCACCCCGCCATGAAGTCACCGACCTCGCCGGAGCAGCCGCCCGCCGAGCCGCCGACCCGCCGCCGAGGTGCCTCGAAATCCGTGCATTGCTTTTTTAGAAAACCGTTCGGTTTTCCATCGGTTTTCGTCGTTTTTTTAGTTTCCGTTTTATTAGATCGGTTTATTTTTTCGGTTCGGTTAAATAGCGAGCGTTCGCTCTTTCGTTCGTTTTAACGAACGTGTTCGTCAGATTAGTTCTAGTTAACGAACATTCGTTCGTTAACCTGTTCGTCGTTTTTCTTTTTCTCGGATTTAATCCGCGATTTTCTGATCACGATTTCTGATCCGATTTTCGTTTTAGTATAACTTTTCGCTCGTTTATCGGAATCAGGCGATTCAAGCGCCTGGAGTTTCGTATCGAAACCCTCTTTCCGTATAACCAACTTAAACAAGTTTTTGCCTCTGTAACATTTGACTTAGATCCAGATTAGTAAAACGGAGTTGTTTTCCTTCGTCGTTTGACTTTCGTTGCTTCGTTTGATTTGATTCTTTTTGCAAACCGGAGTTCTTAAGTTGAACTTTCTGGTTAGATCTTTTATTTGAGATTTACCTGTGCATTAGATGAGTACTTATTGTATGCTTGTTTGTTTGTCTGCGTAGAATACCGGTCGCTTTGTTACTTCGAGTCTCTAGGTTTTGCGGATCATCAGCAAGGCAAGTAACACTTTGACCATACCTTTTCTACTACCCAGTTTTATTGCATTAGATCAATCCTCAAACATTGCATGATTAGGATCTAATTAAATTGTGGGATGGGAAGTAGATGAGGTAGTACCTATTACCTGTTTATTATCAAACCTTTGGGAGATACTTCTACGTTTGCTTATTATGCCATGCTATTCTAGTAGACGTGGATTGGGTGAGTGTATCCATGACAGATGTGAGATTGTTAATTAATGGTTTACTTAAGGTGGAAACTTAAGCACACATATGGGTGGATTGAGGTACTGGTTTCGAGATTTGCTGTTTTTCTTGGACCGCCACCCAGGGCCAAGGGATCATGAGATTATTCATACTAGAAACTTCCGTGTGCAGCCACAAGCCATTATGGGCTCTGGCATAGTTGATTAATTCGTGCGAACTCTTACGGGGTAGACTAGCGGATGTAGGGAAAGTAGGTGTACGGTCTATCCATCGTAAGGTGCTAGCGCTTCTGAAAGACTATGTCTCGGTCATCCGTTTCTCAAACATCATGTAGTGCGAGAAATCAAACGGAGGCGATTGAGTCTTGTGGGGAAAAGTGCGCAAATCTTTGCAGAGTGTATAAATTAATCATGATTAGCCGTGTCCCCGGTTATGGACATCTTGAGTATCTAGTACTTGGATATCATGTGAATCTCATCATGTTACATCTAATTGATATTGTTGGGTTTTTAATGATGATTACTTTAATTGGGATTGAGGATGCTGTCAACCATTCTCAATGTTTAACAACCACCATGATAGTTAAATAAATTTATTCCTTTGTAGTAGGGAAAAATTGGCTTTTCGCAAAACTGTAACAATAGAGCTTTCCACCCGCCAGATATGCATGTAGCATAGCTTGTTCCATTATTATCCTCTATGTGTTACATTGCCAGCATATTCCATGTGCTGACCCGTTTTCGGGCTGCAACTTTTCATGTTGCAAACTTTTCAGACGACGAGTAAGGTGCTTTTAGGTCGTGGTTCTATACTCAGTGATGTCGTTGGAGTTGATGGACTCGCTTATTCTTCCAAGCCTTCCGCTGTTATCGTTATTAGATGGCCTTAAGCCATATTTATTTTATTAAGATCTCTCTTGAGACATTCGATGTAATAAGTGTGTGATTGCTACTCTGTTATAAATCCTTCGAGTACTGTGTGGTGTCGACTTTCTTGATCCGGGGATGACACTGAGCATAGAGATCAGCTGTTTGAGGTCAGTGTCGCTACAAAGATGGTATCGAGCACCACGACCGTAGGGACACGACCACTAAGCTAAAGCCCTAGATCACTACTCTTTCTTCTCATTTCGACTCCTCATCTTTTCTATTCTTTTAGGATGGCGGATGCAAGGAACAAGTTCACACAACCGGATGAAGATACACCCTTTGGATGTCACTTGAAGGAAGTCACTAGATACTGAACATAGGAATACCAAGCTTCACCGGACTTTCAACGCCACTTTACCCAAGAGGAGCTTTGGATGATTCAAGTTCAAATTCGAGCGGGACATTTGCACGAGTCACGGAGCCCATAGAGTTTTCCTTTGATGCACCAACTTGGAGTCTAGGAAAGAGCATGGCAGCCCACATCGCCATGGGGCGAATTGGAAAGGTTTACCACAATGATCTCAAGAATACCATCTACCAGATTTGTGGGCGCTGAGATGAGCAATGGGAGATGATCAGCACCAGGAGGGGCAGATCAATCGCAGCTTATATCGAGGAATTGAACCAGCACATCCGACGCCAGGAGAACTAGATGTGCGCAGGCATGGAGGATCTACAGAAGGCCATGACCAAGATCAAGGAGCTAGAAGAAGAACTCAATTCTACACGTGAAGACTATATGGACGAGATCGTCGCACTAGTGAGACGAGCAGCGACCTTAAGGAGAAGATTGGAGTATTCATGGGAGGTTCAAGCACCCAAAAGAAAAAGGCGAATCCACTTGCCGGATAATTATATCATCATCGGCGACACCGATTCGGATCCCGGCGATGATGATGACTTTGTTGATGAAGCTGGAGCAGATATCATGGAATCTTCATCGGAGCAGTTTTTCTAGTTGACCACCATAACAGTAGTAGAAATTTCCCCATTAAAAATTAGTTTTAGTCCAAGCACTTTTGTAACGATAGTTAAACCGTTGTATGCCCTTGGTTGAATCGAATTGGAGTGATTTTGTGTGCTTTTGTCTCATGTGCATATGGGTAGTGTTTTCTCACTAGACCTCATTCTATTCTTAACTCTCGTCTTTTCTATAAACCCCAGATGCCTCCGAGACGCGACCCCGGATTTGTTTTCCCGCCGGAGATCACTCAGTTGATTCAGCAGCAGAATGCATTGATTCAAACATTGATACAGAACCAAGGCAACAACAACAACAACAACAACAACAACAACAACAACAACAACAACAACAACAACAACAACAACAACAACAACAACAACAACAACAACAACAACAACCCACCACCACCACTTGTTGACCATTTGACCCGTTTTCTTAGGCTGAATCCACCGGTGTTTTCCAGTAGCACCGAGCCGATAATGGTAGATGATTGGCTCCGTATGATAGGGAGGGAGTTGACCACTGCAGGATGTACAGATGGGGAAAAGGTGAAATTTGTCGCACATCAGCTTGAAGGACCCGCAGCAGCATGGTGGGAGAATTTTACAGCCACTTACCCTGTAGACACTGTCACATGGGATCAGTTTCAGCAGGAGCTATGGCCATGAAGAAGCGTGAGTTTCGCAACTTGCGCCAAGGAGGACGGACAGTTGGCCAGTATGTGGATGACTTTAGTAAACTAGCACGTTATGCCCCAAATGACGTTGCTACGGATGCAGCTAAACAGGAGAAGTTTCTAGAAGGACTGAATGATGAGCTGAGCATACAGTTGATGGTAGCCACTTTCAATAACTACCAGGAGTTAGTAGATCGTGCTCTTATGATTGATGGGAAGCAGCAGTAGATTGACAATCGTAAGAGGAAGTATGGCCAGGGGAAATACAATTCTGGAGCTCAGCAGAAACTACGTTTTACCCCGAAGACAGGAGGACAATTTCAGCATACCCATGGAGGAGGTAGTTCACACAATCATAATGGCACAAAGAATGAAAACGGGAATGGAGGAAGCAATGGACAAAACCGCACCAACCCATCAACACCATCCAAGGTAGACCTGAGCCATATCACTTGTTTTAAGTGCCGTAAGACTGGGCATTATGCAAATGAATGTCCAGAAGCCCAAAATGGTAACGGCAATGGAAGCTCAGGAAAGAAGCCGAACCCTTTCAACGGGGACGGGTGAACCACATTAGCGTGGAGGAGGTTGAAGCTCACTGATGCATTAATAGGTAAGTTTTGGTTAAGTCATTTCTTTTTTCGTTCTTTTTGATCTTGGTGCAACGCATTCATACATATCAAGGGGATTTGTGAATAAGTATAGCCTACCCACTAGGATTCTTAAGACACCTATGCTAGTAAGATCACCAAGAGCGGAGTATATGGCCAGACAAGGATGTTTTCAAGTGCCATTAAGTATAGGAAGGCATGTATTCCCAACGGATTTAATTATACTGGAATCCCAAGGTTTGGATGTAATTCTTGGTATGGATTGGCTGTCAATGTATGGAGGAAACATCGATTGCGCCAGTAAGACAATTTTGCTTACGACACCAGAAGGAAGAAGGATCAAGTATGTATCCCGGCATGTGCCAAATAGGATGCAAGTAAATTCCTTAACAGGAGTTGTGCAGGAGGAAGTACAAGTGGTAAGGGATTTCCCTGATGTATTTCCAGAAGAGTTGCCAGGCATGCCGCCGGATAGAGATATTGAGTTTTTGATTGAGCTACTGCCAGGCACTGGGCCGATATCTAAGAGAACGTATAGGATGCCAGCCCAAGATTTGGAGGAAATTAAGAAGCAGATTAAGGAGTTGCTGGACAAAGGTTTTATTCGCCCAAGTTCTTCGCCTTGGGGATCGCCAGTACTTCTAGTGGAGAAGAAGGATGGATCATTAAGGATGGTTGTTGATTGTCGAGGATTGAATGAAGTGACCATTAAGAACAAATACCTGTTGTCGATGATCAACGACTTGTTTGACCAATTGCAAGGAGCTAAGGTATTTTCCAAGATCGATTTGCGATCAGGGTACCATCAGTTGAAGATCCGAGAGCAGGACATACCCAAGACAGCTTTCACCACAAGATATGGGTTGTATGAGTATACCGTTATGTCATTTGGTCTGACTAACGCACCTGCCTACTTTATGAACATGATGAACAAGGTGTTTATGGAGTTTTTGGATAAGTTCGTCGTGGTGTTCATTGATGATATTTTGGTTTACTCGGAGAATGAAGAGGAACATAAGGAACATTTGCGATTGGTATTGGAGAAGCTCAGAGAACATCAGTTATATGCCAAGTTCAGCAAATGTGAGTTTTGGTTGAAGGAAGTACGGTTCCTCGGACACGTTATATCCGGAGAAGGAATAACGGTTGACCCTACTAAAGTTGCCACTGTGACCAATTGGGAGGCACCAACGACAGTTGGAGAGATCCGGAGTTTCCTTGGACTCGCAGGATACTACCGGAGATTTATTGAGAATTTCTCCAAGATTGCAAAACCTATGACGGAATTGTTGAAGAAGGATACCAAGTTCATATGGACTGAGGAGTGTGAGGCTAGTTTCCAGGAGTTGAAGAAACTTTTGGTTACCTCACCAGTGTTAATTCTGCCAGATCAGACCAAGGATTATGAGGTGTATTGCGACGCTTCACGTCGAGGACTTGGAGCAGTGCTCATGCAGGAGGGAAGAGTTGTTTCGTATGCTTCACGACAACTGAAACCTCACGAATTGAATTATGCCACGCATGATTTGGAGTTAGCAGCCGTAGTGCATGCTTTGAAAACGTGGAGACATTTTCTCATTTGAAACCATTGTGAGGTGTATACGGATCACAAGAGTTTGAAGTACATTTTCACGCAGAAGGAGTTAAACCTCAGACAAAGGAGATGGTTGGAGCTCATCAAGGATTATGACATAAGATTGCAGTACCATCCCGGGAAGGCTAATGTAGTAGCTGACGCATTGAGCCGTAAGAGCCATGTCAATACACTAATGACGGGCAAAATACCAAAGGAGTTAGCCGAGGATCTTCGTGAGCTATGTTTGGAAATAGTTCCGAGAGGCTATGTAGCGGCATTGGAGATTCAGTCAACATTGATGGATAGAATCAGAGAAGCTCAAAAGACTGACAAAGAGATTGCCTCTATAAAGGAGAAAATGAGAGAAGGAAAAGCTAAAGGATTTTGTGAGGATGAGCATGACACCCTATGGTTTGAAGACCGTGTTTACGTGCCCAATGACCCGGAGATCAAGAAGTTGATTCTGCAAGAGGCACATGATTCACCATATTTGATTCACCCAGGAAATACCAAGATGTATTTGGATTTGAAGAATACTTTCTGGTGGACCAGAATGAAGAAGGATATTGCGGCATATGTAGCAGTTTGTGATGTATGTCAGAGAGTAAAGGCAGAGCATCAGAAGCCAGCCGGATTGTTACAGCCATTGCCGATACCCGAATGGAAGTGGGGTAAACTAGGCATGGATTTTATTACGGGATTACCCAGGACTCGTTCCGGCTATGACTCGATTTGGGTTGTAGTGGATTGGTTGACGAAGGTAGCTCAGTTCATCCCGGTAAAGACCACTTACACTAGCGCCAAATTGGCAAAGATATACATGACCAGGATTGTATGTTTACATGGAGTTCCGAGGAGTATCGTATCTGATAGAGGAACCCAATTCACCTCAAAGTTCTGGAAGCAGTTGCATGAAACATTGGGTACCAGGATGGAGTTTAGCACCGCGTTCCATCCGCAGATAGATGGGCAGACGGAGAGAGTCAATCAGATTTTGGAGGATATGCTGAGAGCTTGTGCACTAGATTATGGATCTAGCTGGGACGATAATTTGCCATATGCGGAGTTCTCTTACAACAACAGTTATCAATCCAGTTTGAAAATGGCCCCTTTCGAAGCCTTGTACGGAAGGAGGTGCAGGACCCCGTTGTTGTGGGATGAAGTTGGAGACCGCCAGTTGTTTGGACCAGATTTGATTAAGGAGTCTGAACGGAAGGTGAAGTTAATTCACGATAGGCTCAAGGTAGCCCAGTCCGGCGGAAAGAGCTATCGATTCTAAGCGCAAGGAGACAGCTTCTGAAGTCGGAGATCGATTTTATCTTCGAGTATCTCCACTATGAAGAATTAAGCGTTTTGGAGTTAAGGGAAAGTTAGCGCCACGTTTTGTAGGACCATATCGTGTTTTGGAACGTATGGGAGAAGTGGCCTACAATTTGGAATTGCCCGAAGGATTGTCAGGAGTTCATGATGTATTCCACGTTTCCCAGTTAAAGAAATGCCATGCAGAGATGGCTAATATACCACTAAGAGATACAGTGCCACTAGAAGCGATTCAGTTGAATAACGATTTGACCTACGAGGAGAAACCAGTCAGGTTTCTCGAGTTTGCCAGTCGAGTTACCCGCAGTAAGGTTATTAAGGTTTGCAAAGTTTAGTGGAGCTACCACACTGAGGATGAAGCCACCTGGGAGCGAGAGGAAGATTTGCTAAAGGACCACCCTCACCTATTTTCTAGCCAACCCAAATCTCGAGGGCGAGATTCATCTTAAGGGGGGTAGGTTTGTAACATCCCAAATTTTCAATTTGGAATGTTATACATTAGATCATCATTGCATATCATATTTTTTCTTGGGTTTTGATCCTAGAAATTCTACGCAACTCAAGGACCCACGGAGAGAGTTGGGGATTTCGTTATTTTCATATTTGAGTTTTCTCAAATTTTGAAAATAGGATCATTTGATTTTAATTATTTTATCTTCAATTATTTCTATTACAAAAATATGAGAGAGGGAATAAAATGACTTTCCCAAAATAAAGAAATATTGAGGATTTAAAAATAAAATCAAATAAGATTTTATTTTGGAGTTTTTCGCCTTTTTATATGAATTTAGGAAAAATGTGCATTTTTCAAAATTTCATTTAGGCCCCAAATAAATGTTCATCTAGTCCGGCTTGATTTTAGAAGTCGGGGAAAATTTATTTCGGGATTTTTGGAGTCCGTTTAGTATTTCTTTCGTTCGATTTTCTGCGTGAAATTATTTAAAAAAAAAGAACCGACCTACGGGTCGTGCAGCGGGACTCACTTGGGGCAACCTATATAAAGCGCTTGAGCCCAAAGACCAGCCAGCCCGCGCCCGCGCCCGCCGCCAATCAAGGCCGCCCGCCGCCGCCGCCGCCGAGAGCCAGCAAACCTCGCGAGTCGCCGCCGCCAGAGCCGCCGACCCGCCCACGAGGTGCCTCGAAATCCGTCCGCCGTTTTTTTAGTAAAACCGTTCGGTTTTCCGTCGGTTTTCTTCGGGTTTTTTTAGTTTCCGTTTTTATTAGATCGGTTTAATTTTTTTCGGTTCGGTTAAATAGCGAGCGTCCGTTCGTTTAACGAACGTGTTCGTCAGATTATTTCTAGTTAACGAACGTTCAATCGTTAACCTGTTCATCGTTTTTCTTTTTCTCGGATTTAATCTGCGATTTTCTGATCACGATTTCTGATCCGATTTCCGTTTTAGTATAACTTTTCGCTCGTTTATCGGAATCAGGCGATTCAAGCGCCTGGAGTTTTGTCGCGAAACACTCTTTCCGAATAACCAACTTAAACAAGTTCTTGCCTCTGTAAAATTTGAATTAGATCCAGATTAGTAAAACGGAGCTGTTTTCTTTCGCCGTTTGACTTTCGTTGCTTCGTTTGATTTGATTCTTTTTGCAAACCGGAGTTCTTAAGTTGAACTTTCTGGTTAGATCTTTTATTTGAGATTTACCTGTGCATTAGATGAGTACTTATTGTATGCTTGTTTGTTTGTCTGTGATAGAATACCCGGAGTGCTCCGCCTATTACTTCGAGTCTCTAGGTTTTGCGGATCATCAGCAAGGCAAGTAACACTTTGACCATACCTTTTCTACTACCCAGTTTTATTGCATTAGATCAATCCTCAAACATTGCATGATTAGGATCTAATTAAATTGTGGGATGAGAAGTAGATGAGGTAGTACCTATTGCCTGTTTATTATCAAACCTTTGGGAGATACTTCTACGTTTGCTTATTATGCCATGCTATGCTAGTAGACGTGGATTGGGTGAGTGTATCCATGACAGATGTGAGATTGTTAATTAATGGTTTACTTAAGGTGGCAACTTAAACACACATCCTGGGTGGATTGAGGTACCTGTTTCTCGAGTTTGCTGTTTTTCTTTGGACCGCCACCCAGGCCCAAAGGGATCATGAGATTATTCATACTAGAAACTTCCATGTGCAGCCACAAGCCATTATGGGCTCTGGCATAGTTGATTAAGTCGTGCGAACTCTTACGAGGTAGACTAGCGCATGTAGGGGGAAAGTAGGTGTACGGTCTATCCATCGTAAGGTGCTAGCGCTTACGAAGACTATGTCTCGGTCATCCGTTTCTCAAACATCATGTAGTGCGAGAAATCAAACGGAGGCGATCGAGTCTTGTGGGGAAAAGTCATAAACCTCTGGAGAGTGTATAAACTAATCATGATTAGCCGTGTCCCCGGTTATGGACATCTTGAGTATCTAGTACTTGGATATCATGTGAATCTCATCATGTTACATCTAATTGATATTGTTGGGTTTTTAATGATGATTACTTTAATTGGGATTGAGGATGCTGTCAACCATTCTCAATGTTTAACAACCACCATGATAGTTAAATAAATTTATTCCTTTGCAGTAGGGAAAAATTGGCTTTTCGCAAAACTGTAACCATAGAGCTTTCCACCCGCCAGATATGCATGTAGCATAGCTTGTTCCATTATTATCCTCTATGTGTTACATTGCCAGCATATTCCATGTGCTGACCCGTTTTCGGGCTGCAACTTTTCATGTTGCAGACTTTTCAGACGACGAGTAAGGTGCTTTTAGGTCGTGGTTCTATACTCAGTGATGCCGTTGGAGTTGATGGACTTGCTTATTCTTCCAAGCCTTCCGTTGTTATCGTTATTAGATGGCCTTAAGCCATATTTATTTTATTAAGATCTTTCTTGAGACATTCGATGTAATAAGTGTGTGATTGCTACTCTGTTATAAATCCTTCGAGTCTTGTGTGGTGTCGGCATTCTTGATCGAGGATGACACTGAGCACGAAGATCGACCGCTTTGAGGTCCGGTCGCTACATCCTCCTCCTTGCACGAGAAGGACGTCGGTGCGTGCCCGACGTGCGCCGCGCCACCTCCAGGCTGCCTGCCTGTGCCCCGACTATTCTAAAGATGCCACGCAGCCGTCGGAGCCGTCTGGCTCTTCCTCTCTCTCCCTTGAGCTCTTCGCCCTCCTCTGGTTCCCTCTCCCTCGTTGTTCCCCACCTCATCAAACCACGCTCGCCTGCTTGCTCTAGCGCCACGCTCGCACGGAGCCGAGCTCCGGCCGCCGCCTCGCTCACCGTTGTTGTAGTTTCTGACCACCCCAGCACCTCCGGTTGCTACCAAACGACGCGCTTCGCCGCGCCGTGTCCGTAGAGCCCAGCCATGCGACCTCCCATCACCGGATCTGGCCGGAGGAGCGACCTCGCCATGCCTGTTTATGCCGGCGATTAGTTGCCGGAGTTGATGACGTGGCCCAGGCTTAATTAGTGCTAACCACCGATTAGTTAACCCCGGGGTGATTGACAGACGGGCCCGCCCCCTTAAATTAATCACAGGGTTAGCTAATGACCGTGGCCCGCCGATCAGTTTGACCTTGCCACCTCAGCGTTGACCTGGCCCCACTGGTCAGCCTCTGCTGCTGACGCTGTTACACTGACATGCAGAATCCACAGATCAGGTTTGACCTGGGTCAGCGCAGTTGACTTGCTGACGTCATGCTGGCGCAGTGCTGATGCAGTAATCCCTTTTCTGGAATTAGTTTATTTCTTTTAAATTAGAAATTCCAGAAATTAGTCTAAACTTCAAAAATTCATAAAAATTCAACCATAACTCCGATTGAAATAATTTATATATGAAAAATGATCAGAAAAATCCAATCTATCCATATGTACCCTTTTCATGCATGTTAGAACAACTTATGACTACTGTTTAGGGCAAATACAGTAATTGGCATATGAATATTAACATATGGAGTTGAATTTGAATCTTTGATTCAAACCAACTTCATTTAATCTGGTTGATAGTTGCATTAGCTCAATTGACAGCATATTGCCATGTCATACTCATGCATCATATTGTTGCATTGCATTGATTGTGTTCTTTCTTGTTTGCCGATAATTGTTCCCCCTCTGTAGACGTGGTTCCGACGATGAGATCGATGACACCGATGAAGAGCTATATTATCTTCAGAAGTGCCAGGCAAGCAAAAAACCCTTGTTCATTCAGATACAATCCCACTCTCTCGCTCCTACTCTCTTTTACTGCATTAGAACAACAACGATTAAACTGTTACATGTTGCGGTAATTGAACCCCTTTCCTCTGCATGACCTGTCATTGCCACAGTAATTAGATGAAACCCACTAGCATGAGTAGGAGTTGTTTGAGACCTGATGTGCCTACTCATTCATGCTTGTTTGTCATGCTTGCTATTGCTTAGAGTTGTGTCAGGTCTGATTCATCGGGGATGAATTGGAAAGTTGTGAACATGTCCTACTGTTGAGAGCTAATTGCGTGAACACGATTTGGTAAAGTTAGCGATGAGAGGCCATGTAGGAGTACATGGTGGGTTGTCTCATTGAAATCATCCTCAGGAACTGAGTTCTATGTTTGTGATCCATGAACAGTTACTACCACACATTGGGTTCCGGTAACTCGACCCCTCTCGGCTTATTAATCGCCTTAATCTCTGTCCAGGAGTTGCAACTAGTTTCCGGTGTTTGTAGATAGTGCTAGTAGTCTACCAAGTGGCACCCGGTACAGGTGGGCTTGGGACAGACTAGGCACAGTGGCACGGTGTACCAAGTGGAACCCGGATGATGGGCTTGTGAACCCTGCTCACATCGTTTGGGGCCGTAAGCGACACCCCGGCCGGATCTCCTTGCGGATGGAACCCGAATAGGCGATAAACCTGGACTAGAGACTTGCGTGGTTAGTCAGGTCGTGGCCGACTCCCTCGCCAGGCTTCCGCTTGAAGGTTGCCGAGATAACGACGTGTACATGGTGGTAAGTGGCGAGAGCATGTGTGAAGAAGTACAACCCTGCAGGGTTAACATCATCTATTCGAATAGCCGTGTCCGCGGTAAAGGACTTCTGGGTTGCCTGTACAGTTCATAGGCAAGTGAAAGTGGATACTCTAAAATGCGCAAGATAAGCGTGAGTGCTATGGATGGCGTTCTCGTAGGGAGACGGGAGCGGATCCATAGTGGTGTATTGATATGGTGAATATGTGGACTCGTGTGCGCCACCTCAAAGAGTTACTTGCAGTCGTAGTTCAGGTTAGCCACTGAGTCAAAGCTAGCATTGCTGCATTTAAACTACAACACCCCTTTGTTGATACCGATGCATATGTAGATAGTTCCGATGTAAGTCTTGCTGGGTACATTTGTACTCACGTTTGCTTATTTTATGTTTTGCAGAGAGACTTCGGTCTCGCTAGTAGTTCCGCGTGGACTTCGATGTTTAGCTTGTTACCTCAGCTACGGTCTTGTACCCTTGGGAGGGTCTTGTGGATAGTTAGTCTTCTCAACCTTTTTCATTTGTAGTTATCTATACTCAGATATGTTCATGCTTCCGCTTGATGCCTGTATGCTCTGTATGTTGGGTCATGAGACCCATGTTTGTAATACTTGGCTCCTCGGAGCCTAATTAATACATACTTGAGTCATAGAGTTATGTTGTGATGCCATGTTGTATTTGCACCTATTGAGCATATTGTGTGTATGTTATTGAAATGCTTGGTATGTGTGGGATCCGACAACCTAGTTGTCTATCCTTGGTAGCCTCTCTTATGGGGAAATGTAGTCTCGTGCTTCCACGGAGCCATGGTAGTATGCTATAGCTCGGTTTACCGGAGTCCTGCTAGCCCAGTTACTACTGCTCCGGAACATCTAGACTGGCCGGCATGTGCCTCACTTCGCTCCTGTGTCTGTCCCTTTGGGGAAATATCACGCGGTGACTTCCGGAGTCCTGCTAGCCTGCTACAGCCGGAGTCCTGTTAGCCCAGTTGCTACAGCCCGGATTCACACGATGACGACCGAGATGTTCGAGGCTGGGTCATGTATGCATGTCCCCGTAAGTTAGTGCCACTTTGGGTTCATGACTAGTCATATTGGCCCGGGTTTTTTGTCATATGGATGCTAGCGACACTATCATATACGTGAGCCAAAAGGCGCAAATGGTCCCGGGACAGGTAAGGTGGCACCCGTGGGAATACTGTGCGTGAGGCCGCAAAGTGATATGATGTGTTACATGCTAGATCGGTGTGACTTAGGATCAGGGTCCTGACAGCTTTGGTATCAGAGCCAGACTGCCTGTAGGGTTACCAAGCCAAACTGGTCGAAGTCGACTCTAGAAATGCTTTAGTTATATAAGGGAATTGATTGTGGAAGGGAACGTAAGGCTCTTTTTACTCCTTTACCTTATGCCCCTTTGATCTGAGTCAACATCTTCTTTTCTATGGGGATTAAGAACTAGGCTTCTCATCTTTCTATCAGGATCACGTGTTACTAATCTATAGACTTATAAGATTGATGGTTTCAAGCCCCAGTTCAATTCCTTCTACTTCTGTGTGTTGATAGTTGATCTCAGAACCTTGATATTGTGATGTTAAGTGGTTATGCTACCATTTTGCAGGATGTCTCAAATCTTTTTGAGCATTTACAGCCGTTATGCTGTCCGAGTCATCCCAAGTTTCTAAATAGTCTGATGCGTTTGCAAATACCTTCTTTCCGATCCTGATATCCTTTTGGGCCAGATTAACCACACTATGCTAAGTTGAGGTACTCCATTGCCTCGACATACATGTTGGAGCTATTATTATGACCCTAGGTGTCCTAGAGAACCACCCAGTAATCTAGCAATGCTTTGTATCCAAAGTGTGATGATTCTGGCCATTATTCTCGAAAGCATCCCGTGATGCCATTTAGTTAGTAGGCATTCTATTTCTGGGTTCTTGAGCCCAAGATTCACTCTACTTACCTCGTGTTGGTAGTGTTTGCTCGTTCCTTTAGGATATTAGTAACATTTGTGATAGTCTTTGAGGTCTGTGGTATATCATTCTTCCAATACCATGAACCATTATGGCAGAAGATCTTTGAACCAATGATCACAACAAGAGTGCTCTTGATGAGTTCTCCATTCAAAAATTGTGATTTTGCCAATCCTTCCTTTCTGCATGGGTTATCCAGAAGAAATATGTTGAACATGTTCGACATGCTAATCCATGAATCCACAACTCAGAAAAAAATTATATGTTCTTTGAGTTGTCCCCCTTCAGTTATATTCCGACCTTCATCTATCAATTGATAGTCAAGGTGAAAGGATCGATATAGTTGACTAGAGGGGGGGGGGGGTGAATAGGCAACTAACAATTTTTATCTTTTCTTTACCAAATTAAACTTTGCATCAAAGTAAGTTGTCTAGATATGCAACTAGGTGGAAAACCTATATGATGCAACAATCACAACCACACAAGCAAGCAATGAATAAAACACAAGTAAGCTTGCTCAAGTAAAGGGATGAGATAACCAAGAGTGGAGCCGGTCGAGACGAGGATGTGTTACCGAAGTTCCTTCCTTTTGAGGGGAACGTCTCCGTTAGAGCGGTGTGGAGGCACAATGCTCCCCAACAAGCCACTAGGGCCACCATATTCTCCTCACGCCCTCACACAATGCGAGATGCCGTGATTCCACTATTGGTGCCCTTGAAGGCGGCAACCGAACCTTTACAAACAAGGTTGGGGCAATCTCCACAACTTAATTGGAGGCTCCCAACACCACCACGAAGCTTCACCACAATGGACTATGGCTTCACGATGACCTCAACCGTCTAGGGTGCTCAAACACCCAAGAGTAACAAGATCCGCTAGGGATTAGTGGGGGGAATCAAATTTCTCTTAGTGGAAGTGTAGATCGGGCCTTCTCAACCAATCCCGAGCAAATCAACAAGTTTGATTGGCTAGGGAGAGATCAGCGAAAATGGAGCTTGGAGCAACAATGGAGTTTAGGGTTGAAGAGGTGAGTCTTCTTGGGAAGAAGACCCCTTTTATAGTGGGGGACATTTCCAACCGTTACCCACCATTCAGCCCGCGACCCACGGAACTACCAAGACCACACGCTGCGGTACTACCAAGACGGGCTCATGCGGTACTACCACAAGGGACATGGTACTACCGTGGGCACAGTAGAGACCAGACCTGGCAAAAAGGAGCACTAACAGGGCGCGGTAGATCCGCAGAAGCGGTACTACCGCGACCCTATAAGGTACTTCTGCAAGACAGCCGCAGGGCAGGCCTGGTAGGCACAGATGCAAAAAAATTACATCCGTGACAACCTCCGCTTGAGAAATTGTCGTGCAAAAATCCGACACGGAACTACCGCGAGCATGGGTGCGGTACTACCGTGAAAGGTGCGGATGTAAAAAATTACATCCGCCCTTACCTCCGCACTTGCTGAACTCGGCTCAAGCGTCACGCAAGATACTACGGCGCAAGACGGTATTACAGCGGGTAGCGGATGTAAAAATTACATCGCGCATACCACCGCTTGAGAAGCGGTGCTGATCAGAGCTCAGCGGTACTACCGCTCCGGGAGCGGTACTACCGTGGAGCCTCTGATACTCGTGTCGGAGCCCCAGTACTACCGCTGCTCTGCGGTAGTACCGCTCAGAAGAGTAGTACTACCGCTAGCCTGAGAAGAGCAAGGTGGAGACCTTCAAATCGCAGAGACAAGGTGAGACGGAGGAACACTCCAAGGAGCTCAAGGAAAGACGGTGCAAAAGGGAATGTGTACGTGAGATTCCACCCAAACCTTTCCAAAGCGGACCCCCTCTTAATAGTACGGCTCTCCTACGACTCAACTCCACCGAACCGAACCGCAGATAAACGCCGTCTTCAATAATCTTCGAGGGGCAACAAATCATCTTGTGTTTAGTCGTGATGAATCTGAAAAGCTCAATACACACGATTAGTCCACAAAGGCATTGTCATCAATCACCAAAACTACTTAGGGAAAAAAGTGCCCTTACAATCTCCCCCTTTTTGGTGGATTGATGACAATACGGGATTTGCACAAAGGAGATGAAAATAGCACAAGCAAACCCCACATCTCTAAAATATAATGAGCTCCCCCTAGATTCGTGATAGAGAGTAAAGTGTTTTGGACTGCACGGCACGAATACTAGGATCACCACTCCCCCTATATTTTAGAAACAAATCATATCTTGCAATGGTAAGGCTGACACTAAGCAAGATAGTAGATATGAGCATAACATGAATAGCATGATATAGCACAAGCTCAATAAGATGATAAGGTACGATAGAGTGCATATGTCTTACACCATATGATAAACTTAGTCTCACAAGCACAACCAAATCAAAGCAAGCAAGTTCAACGACGGAAAGCAAAGCAAACGATTTAAACACACGACACATACAAAATCCTACACTCTCTCCCCCTTTGGCATCGAGACACCAAAAAGGCAGAGAGGTCACTTACAACAAAGGTGGTAGCTCAAGCGGAAAAGGACTCCTCGTCTTCAGACTCCACAGCAGGAACGGACTCCTCCTCTGAATCGGTCCACTTGTAGCCCTGCTTCTCCATCAAGGCAGTCTCTGGGGTGATGTGCTTCTCAGAACCGCTGGCCACATCCTCCCCGCAAGCCCTCAAGATCCTGATGTCGCGACGGCGACTCTTGATCAGAGCAACATGAGCCTCGTACTGACCCTGAACCTGCATGCAGACCAGCCTCTTCATCTTGTTCTTCAGCTTCTTTGCCCAAGAGGGCTCATCAGAGGGAGGCGAGAAAGCAGAACGGTCAGCAGCAGCTTCTTCCCCCCCAAGTTCCTCCTCATCCACAGCCCGCCTGGCAGCCTCAGCAGAAGTGGTGGTGTTAGCCCATTGTGGCTTGATGCGGAGCCTGATGGACTCATGACGAATCCACCCTGGAGCTTCAAACTCATCATGGGGAAACAACCTCTCCCATGTCACGGAGATCAAGTGGAATAGATGGGGACCTTACGGTTGAACACGGCGAACTAAAGCTCACACCACATGATATGTGAGACATCAAGTGGTTGAGTCTGAGCCTGACGGGCCTCCTCGCAGATAAGCATCATGTCAACGAGGTAAGCATGTACCTGGCCCATGTCCCCAATGCGTGGGAAGAGGGTGTTCCGAAAGAGCCGATGATGATGTCAAGGAAGGGATTAAGCACCCACGCAGTCTTCTTGTTTGGAAGAGTCTTCGGAACAAGGAATGCATGAGCTTGTTCTTGTTGGTAGAGTCAGAGTTGACATGAGGGCGAACTCCAACTGGCGTTTTGAGCCCTTCATCTGGAACGTTAAGCAACTCCATGAACTCCTTCCAAGTAGCAGATAGTCGGCGACCATTAGTCATCCAAGTCATGGTCCTTGCATCATCAGTGCTAAAATGGTAGCAAAGAACTGTGCGATGATCTCTGGATCAAAATCCTTGTGGAAGGTGAGCACGTGCTCAATGGCAAACTGCTCGACTAGATCCAAGGCCTCTCCAAAGTACTCATGGTGCCTGTCCTGCCTCATATGATGCATGTCAATGTAGTGAACTTCAACATAGTGATTCTGCTTGGCCTTGATCACATCCATGTATATCAGATTCTGCTGCTTGTTCCAGAAGAGTTCATTGCCTCGCGTGCTAGCCCGGGGATTCACATAGGGATTGAGCTTCCTTCGAATGACAAACTCGGCCTAGGGCATCACATCCATGCCCATGACGGGCTCCTTTTGTTTGTTGGCGGTGGTCTTGGTCCTGCGTTGGGGAGCAGCAGAGGACCCCTCTGGAACATCATCTGGGTTGCGCAGACGCTTTGACCCTGTGTCTCGGCTGGGATTCGAGCGACGAGCAAAACCGGAGCCACCACCTAAACACAAAGACAGAAAGGCATGCACGGGAACAAAACGGATCAAAACCAAACCGAGAAAAACACAAAACATGCAATTTGGACGAAACAAATGAGCGCAGGATGAATCTATGGTAGTACCGGGCAGGGTTGCGAAAGTAATAAGTTACATCCGCTCCAGCTGCGGTAGTACTGTGCCAGGGTAGCACGGTAGTACCGCGCTTGGGGCGGAAGTAATTTTTTACTTCCGTACGCCAAGCGGTAGTACCGCACCGAGGTGTGGAAGTACCACACCAAGGTGCGGAAGTACCGCTGAGCGCCAGATCCACGTGAGGCTGCGGTAGTACCGCTCCAGGAGGAGCGGTAGTACCGCATGGTTTGAAAACCGCCACAGAGGACGCGGATCTGGATCTAGAACCACCGCACGACAACTTCGGTACTACCGTTGATCAAACGAAACTAATTTGACTATCCAAAGAGCATGGGACTACACTACCACTCTACAACGAATCCCACTTGCACAGATTTAGCCAAAAATCTCAAGAACACCACATGCATCTCCCCAAAACCTAAAAGCACAAGGGAGGACAAAAATAAGAGGTACTTGGGGAAAAACCTGGGTCCATGGCAAGAGGGCGAGGTGGGGAACGATCCCACCGGTTGGAATCTGAGGAGAGCGGCCGAAGATGGAGATTCGGCGAAGGCCTCCGGCGCCATTCTTGGTCAGGAGAGAGAGAGAGACGGGGTAGGGAATAGAGATGAATGGGTATGGGGGAGTTAGAACTCCCCCTGTCCCGCTCTTAACCCCCACCCGCTCGCGGGGGCGCGGAAGTACCGCGGGTCATCCCGGTAGTACCGCCCGGGCGGAAGTACCGCACGCTGGGCGGTAGTACCGCTCGTTCAGCGGTAGTAAAAAATTACTGCCGCGAAGGTAGCGGTAGTACCGTGCCCCTGGAGGGCCACGCACAAAACATAGAGCCACCAACTCCTGCGGTAGTACCGTGGCTCACCACGGTAGTACCGTAAAACCAATAAAGTGTAAGAACACACAAGAGAAAAGAGAGAAAAGGCACAAACAACCTCCGGAAGAGACACCAACCAACTAAGAGACGAACACGCACGACGAACGAGACCAACTACGAGACACAACTTCTCCGTGAGGAGAGCGGTGCCCGGAGCCACCTATGTTTGAGTCAATTGGTATGGCACCGCGAAGAATTATCCTTGGGCCCATGACCAAAACTCGTCTTTGAAGCACAAGTACCATAAAAAATGGCTAATGTGAAAGAGATGGTCGATTTATGCATAATGAGGGGAGGGAGAGTTCATAGAGAGAAACACTCCACCTATGTCCATGCCTACACCTAAAATAGATAACAAGTTGAGTATGGTGGGGTGTTCAAGGGTTCAAGCAACATTGCTCGAATCAATGATATTTAGCTCATGCCTTAACTCGCGAAATCTTGCTTCATCCAAGGGCTTCATGAAAATATCTGCACGGTTATCATGAGTGTTGACGTACTTGAGCTCGACCTCCCCAAAGATACCGAATCTCAATATGCTTCGTCTTGAAGTGTTGCACCGGGTTGAGAGAAATCTTGATGGCACTTTCATTGTCACACCAAAGAGGCACTTTGTCACAAATGGCACCGTAATCCTTTAAAGTTTGCCTCATCCATAAGAGTTGTGCACAATAACTACCAGCCGCTACATACTCCGCTTCGGTGGACGAGAGAGACACACAACTTTGCTTTTTGGAAGACCAACTTACCAAAGAGCAGCCAAGGAATTGGCACCCTCCGGAAGTAGACTTCCTATCCACTTTGTCTCCCGCCCAATCGGAATCCGAATATCCTTCAAGCTTGAAGTTTGCTCCTCTCGGGTACCATAGGCCAAAGTTTGGGGTTTGAGCCAAATATCGAAAGATTCGCTTGACCGCCACATAGTGGCTTTCCTTAGGTGCGGCTTGAAACCGTGCAAAAATTCCCACACTCAAGATGATATCCGGTCTGGATGCACAAAGGTAAAGCAAGGATCCAATCATGGAGCGATATACCTTTTGATCCACCGCTTTACCATTGGGATCGATGTCAAGTTGGCACTTCGTGGGCATTGGAGTGGAAGCCGGCTTGACATCACTTAGCTTGAATCTCTTGAGCATCTCTTGAGTGTATTTGGCTTGGTTGATGAAGGTACCTTCTCTTCTTTGCTTCACTTCGAAACCTAGAAAGAACTTCAACTCTCCCATGGAAGACATCTTGAACTTTGAGGTCATTAGTGCGACAATTTCATCACTGAAAGCTTTGTTAGGAGAACCAAAGATAATGTCATCAACATATAGTTGGCACACAAACAACTCCCCATTGACCTTCTTAGTAAAAAGAGTGGGATCGATGAGCCCACCTTCAAACCCACGATCTTGTAGCAACTCGGTAAGGTGGTCATACCACGCACGTGGGGCTTGTTTAAGGCCATAGAGTGCCTTATCGAGTTGGTACACATGATCGGGAAAGTAGGGATCCTCGAACCCGGGGGGTTGTTTGACGTAAACCAACTCATTAATAGGACCATTAAGAAAGGCACTCTTCACATCCATTTGTTGCAACTTAAAGTTGTGATGAGAAGCATAAGCAATCAACAAACGAATGGATTCAAGATTTGCAACGGAGCAAAGGTTTCACCATAGTCGATACCCTCGACTTGGGAGTAACCTTGTGCCACCAATCTTGCCTTGTTGCGAATGATGGTTCCATGAGCATCTTGCTTGTTCTTGAAAATCCACTTGGTCCCAATGACATTGTGGTTCCCGTTGGCCTTGGCACCAACCTCCACACCTTGTTGTACTCGAAGTTGTTGAGTTCTTCATGCATGGCATTAAGCCAATCCGGATCTTCAAGAGCTTCATATACCTTTTGGGCTTCAACACAAGAAACAAACGCGTGATGTTCACAATAGTTTGCCAATTGTCTCGAGTGCTTACCCCTTTGGATGCTTCCAAGTACATTCTTCATGAGATGACCCTTGGTGGTGAGCTTGGAAGCAATCTTGGCGGCACGACGCTCTAATTCCTCCTCGGAGGTGAGTTGAGGAGGGGTCACTTGATCATCTTGAGCGCCGTCTTGAGCATGTTCTAGATCTTGAACTTGCTCGGGGGAGAGAACTTGACCTTGGGCATCACTTGGTGTGTCAACATCGTCTTGATCATGGTCTTGCCCTTGGTCTTGTTCATGAGGTTGAGGGCCTTCACTTTGTTGTTCGGAAGCGTGTGGGCCTTGGGTTGGTGATGGCTCCACTTGAGTGGAGCATTGTCCTTCTCCTTCGGCCACAAGGGGTTCCTCAACGGGTAGGATAAAACCAACACCCATTCTTCTTATGGCTTGAGGAGGAATTTCATCACCTACATCACAAGTGCCACTTTGCTCCACTTGGGAGCCGTTATTCTCATCAAACTCCATGTTACACGTCTCCTCAATAAGTCCCGTGGATTTATTGAGGACACGGTAAGCATGAGAGTTTGTAGCATAACCAACAAATATGCCCTCTTAAGCTCTAGCTTCAAACTTAGACAACCGAACACCTTTCTTGAGAATGAAACACTTACACCCGAACACCCGTAAGTACTTGAGGTTGGGCTTGTTACCGGTGAGTATATCATATGGAGTCTTGTTCAAGCCCTTGCGGAGGTAGAGCCGATTGGATGCATGACATGCGGTGTTGATGGCTTCGGCCCAAAAGTTGTATGGAGACTTGAACTCCGCCATCATGGTCCTTGCTGCATCCATCAACTTCCGGTTCTTCCTCTCCGCGACACCGTTTTGTTGATGGGTGTAGGGTGCATAATATTGATGCTTGATCCCCTCATCACTAATAAACTCATCCAAGGTGTAGTTCTTGAACTCGCTGCCGTTGTCACTTCTTATTGTCAAGATCTTTGCATTGTGTTGACGTTGTGCTTCATTTGCAAAGTCAATGACAGTTTGTTGGGTCTCGCTCTTCCTCTTCAAGAAATACACCCAAGTATATCTTGAGTAGTCATCCACAATCACCAAGCAATACTTCCTACCCCCAAGACTATCAAAGGATGGATGCCCAAAGAGATCCAAGTGAAGGAGCTCCAAAGGCCTCTTCGAGTAAATGATAGTCATGGGAGGGTGAGCCTTTTCATGAAGCTTTCCTTTGATACAGGCACTGCAAGCATGATCTTTAGCAAAACTAACATTCGTTAGTCCACGGACATGGTCCCCCTTGAGAAGACTTTGCAAAGATCTCATATTGACATGGGCTAAACGGCGATGCCAAAGCCATCCCACATCAACTTTAGCCATTAGGCATGTCGCGGTCTTAGTGGGTACCTTTGAAAAGTTAATCACATAGAGACCATCCTCGACATGCCCAACAAAGGCTACTTTAAGAGTCTTGCTCCACAAGAGGGCCGCGGTATCAATATCAAAGAAAGTGGCAAAGCCCATGATTGCAAGTTGACGAACGGAAAGTAAATTGTATGCAAGGGACTCAACAAGCATGACCTTATCGATCGTGAGATCATGAGAAATGACAACCTTGCCGAGTCCCAATACCTTAGAAAACGAGGCATCACCCCACTCGACATTGGTGGGCATAGAAGGAATCTTGTGCACGTCCACCACCAAGTCCTTGCTTCCGGTCGTATGATTTGTAGCTCCACTATCGAGCAACCATGATCCTCCATCGGAAGCAAACACCTTGTTGGTGGCTTTAGCCATGAGGCACTTGGCGGTGATGCTTTCATTGGGTGAGTTGAAGAGAGACACCCGAGGAGTCGTCGCAATGGCAACGGAGGCCATGGCAACCGACTCACCATCTTCTTCATCATCATCATCCTCATTGTACTCTTCTTGTACCACCAAAGCTTTGTGAGGAGCCTTCTTGGTGAAGTTGCTCTTGTTGGGGAAAGACTTGGCCTTGTCCTTACGGATGAGCTTGCCACCATTGTCTTCCCTCTTCTCATATGGGCACTCCGCAACAAAATGACTCACATTGCCACAATTGAAGCAAGTCCTCACTCGTTGCTTGCCCTTTGCGCCACTTGAGTTGCTCTTGTTGAAGTTGGGTCTTGAGTTCTTCTTGCTCCAAAATTGTCTTGAAGCAAGGGCCATGTGTTCATGATAGGCATACTTCGTATCTTCGAGGTTGCTCTCTTCTTCTTCCTCCTCTTCTTCTTCATCGACACAAACCTTGGCCTTCAATGCAAGGTTAGGCTTCTTTGCTCTTTGGGAGCGAAGCACCGCATTGTCGGCGGTCTTGTCCAATATGCTCATAGCCACAAACTCATCCAACACATCACTCGAGGACAAAGTGTGAAAGTCCGGCCTTTGACGGATGACGGAGGACATGGCTTTGTGGTAGGGCATCATTGCCTTGAGAAATTTGCGCTTGATCCAATTGTCATCCGTGTCCTTACTTCCAAGATCCCGGAGAGAGACCGCGAGCTTGGTAACTCTCTGATAGAGCTCACGAGGTTCTTCATCTTCTTTCATTGCAAACTCATCGGCTTCATCTTGTACCACTTCATAATTGGAGCGTTGAATGCTTGCACTTCCCCGATAGAGAGAAACCACTTTGCGCCAAGCATCTTTGGCCAAACAGAAGGTCAAGATGCGGAGGTCTTCGGAAGGATTGCTTCTTGGATGATGAAGAGAGCATTTTCATTGAATTGATCATCCACGGCTTCTCTAGGAGTGAAGTTGCTCCGGTCATGCGGATAAAAACCTTCTTCAATGATTCTCCAAAGGTTAGTGTTCACATGATTTAAATGACGCTTAAAACGATAGACCGAAGAATCAAAATCTTCCTTTTTTTCGATCTTCGGGGGAGGACCGGCATTATTCAAATGAGTAGAAGGGATCAGTCCACCATAAACGGGTGGAGGTTGCACATGGGCAAAGATTCCGGTGCCATTTTTACCACTAGACATAGGAGCTTTCTCACTAGTAGCTTCCCCCTTGTCGGGGTTAGCATCCGTCTCCGTGTTGGCGGGATCACCCACTTTCACGGGCGCGGTGGAAAGTTTAAGCCCTTCTAAGAAATCCTTAAACATGTCCTTGACCTCGGTCGTCATGGAGGTTTTCAATGTGTCCAACGCCACATTGTATTCCTCACGTGAGATCGAGTTACCTGATGAAGTCATATACCTAGGGTAGGGTCATGGACCTGTCCAAGATACCCTCCCCAAGGGCATCCTTAGAATAAATTGCCTACCAGTCGACCTGGTAGGTTTCCACTCGACAGATTCAAAGACACTCGACCATGAAGACCCACTTGACCACCAGGAGTCAAAGAGCCACTTGGTGTCCAAACGGTCTGTAGTTAAGTAGTCTTTATGGTCATGATGACACTTTATGTAAGGCGTTACCAGTAACGCCTAGCCTTAATGTACCTTAAACCCTCCGCTACGTGGGCTGGCTGGGGTCCCAAGCACTCTATATAAGCCACCCTCCACAAGTAGAAGGGTTCGCACCTGTGTAATTCATACGCATATAATCCAATGACCGCCTCGGGCTCCGAGACGAGGGGCTGTTACTTCCTCCGAGAAGGGCCTCAACTCAGAAACTCGTGAGTACCAACTACTCCATAGCTAGTACCTTGCCTCTCATACCTACCTCCATTCTCCGTCGACTTGGAACCACGACAGTTGGCGCCCACCTTGGGGCAGGTGTTCTAGCGATTTGTTGGAGAAGGTGGGATTCTTTCGATCTCCTACATCATGGTTTTAGGTGGAGTTTTGGTCGAGGGCCGCGAGATCCATCTCGGTGCGCTCACGTTCATCGTCGACGACTCCGCTTGGCTTCAGGAGGCTCCTCTCGACGCCGACGCTGCGCCCCCGATCCAGCGAGGCAACGCACTTTTCGCAGCGTCTGCATGGCCCTCCTCAAGGGCAACCGTCGACCCAGTATGGGTCGGTTCTTGTGCCTTCCTCACTCCTAGTCTCCTACCGGCGCAAGCCCTCCGGTCGGTCGAGGCTTCAGCGGTGGGTGAGACATGCGGTGGCTCGCCAGTCGGCCACTTCCCAAGTCGCGGCAATCGAGCCCGACGAATCTCTCTACGGCTTGTTCGATCGTCGACCGGCTCCGCAGAGATCGCATCCGAAAAGCGATAGCGATGATCCGGCGGCAAAGTTTCGATGGTCGACGGACCACGCAGTCCTCCGGATACCCCCGCACCGATGGAGGCGACGGTGGAGGTGATCCGCGCAAGATCACGAAGAGTACCAACCCGAGCCCCTCACTTCGCTGCAGAGGAGGAACCGCCACCAAACATGGATGCGCTTCACACTCCAATCGTTGGAGAAACCCCGAGGCTCGTGCCTTGGAAGATGCGCTGCAGCCAACTTGGTTGAGCGCACTCGACCGAGAACCTCCAGCGAGTTCTCGACGAGCGCCGCGCGACCACGGGTTCCGTAATCCAGCTTGACGCCGCCTCTTTCCACAACCAACTCAGGTATATCGAACTCGATTCAGAATTTAGCAGCTGCAGCCCGTATAGCGAATCAATTCAGCCTTCCCACGGGGCGGTAGAGGTTTGCAACAGATCGTAGATTTACTCCGAGCAGCAGGAGATCAAAACTCAGTCGTATCACAATCCACGGAACAGGATTCACAGCAGATCCGTGCTGCGAATTCAGTCCACCGGCCCATAGTCCAAGATCGCCCCGAGGCGTGAGGAACATGGAGGCCGCGTGATGATCAAGACAGAATCGCGAGCCGATGAGCACCGATTCGATCGCAATGATCGACGCCGAGTGCCCACCCCTCCCCAAGGGGTGGATCATACGCCTCGGCAACAAGATGATGACACCAAGACAAAGGTTGGCGAAGGGTTCCAATGACCCAGAGAGCCGTGCTTTGATGCAAGATCCATCATCGCTCAAGGCTTGGTCGACAGAACAGAGCTCACCGAGAAGGTCATGACAGAGATGTTCCTCCGTAAGAGTTCATGTCTCGGGGCGAGTGTTTTAGCAGGGCTATCGAGCCGCAGTGATTCCTCCCAACTTCAAAGTTGGCGATCGAGTCGAGAAGTTCATCGGGTGAGTCCAAGCCCGACACTTGGCTTGAGGACTACCGAATGGCTGTTCATATTGGCGGCGGCAACGATGAGGTAGCTATGAAGCATTTGCCCTTATGTTGGAGGGTTCGCCGAGCATGGTTGAATCGCTTAGCACCAAAGCAGATTTACACTTGGGAAGATCTCGCCCGAGTGTTTGTCAGGACATTTGAAGGGACTTGCAAGCAACCAGCAGGATTGACAGAGCTGCAGTCGTGTGTGCAGAAGTCGAATGAAACTTTGAGAGATTACATCCAGAGATGGATAACCTTGCACCACACAGTTGAGAATGTGTCTGATCACCAGGCAGTCTGTGCTTTCAAGGAAGGTGTCAAGAACAGAGAGTTGAGTTTGAAAATCGGCCGGACAGAGATATGACCCCGAGTCGGATGATGGAGATTGCCACCAAGTATGCTAATGGTGAAGAAGAGGATCGGCTCCGGAGTGGTAAGTACAAGTCTGCCGCTAATGAAGCCAAGGAGGAAATTCCAATGGAAGCGTAGTGCAAAGCCGAGCCACCGCTCCCTGAGAAGCCTTGGTCAGGACCCTGTGAAAGTTCAAGGGGAAACCCAAGGGTCCATGGAACCCCAAGAAGGTGAAAGACCAAGATGGGAATGATGTGTTGGACTTGCCATGTCACATTCACACGAAGAAAGATGAAGAGGGTAAACTCATTTACCCAAAGCATACCACTCGACAGTGTCGGCTCTTGATTCAGCGGCCCAAGGAAGCAACCCAAGGATAAGGAAAAGGGTCGGATAAAGTTGAGGACAAAGAAGATAGTGATGGTGGATACCCCCAGGTCAATTCCACCCTGATGATTTTTGCTGACGTTGAAAGCAAAAGTCGATTGAAAGTTATCAACCGAGAAGTGAACATGGTCGCCCGTGACGCCCAATTATCTGAAATGGTCCTGCACCACCATCACATTCGACCATCCGATCATCCGACACACATTGCCACCCCGGGAGGCAAGCGTTGAGGGTCGACCCGATCGTTGAAGGCACTCGACCGACCAAAGTTTTGATGGATGGCGGCAACAAAGATGAACATCTTGTATGCGAGAGACGTTGAAAGGATGGGCATTCCAATGTCCAGACTCAGCACCAGTAACATGAGTTTCCACGGAGTCATTCCTGGAAAGAAGGTTGAGTCACTCGGTCAAATTTCTCTTGATGTGGTTTTGGTGATTCAAGCATTTCCGCAAAGAAAAGTTGACCTTTGAGGTCGTGGATTTCGGGCGCTTATCACGCTTATTCGGGAAGGCCGGCGATGCTGTTTCATGGCCCGACCATGTTATGTGTACCTCAAGCTGAAGATGCCCGGCCCCAAGGGTGTGATCACCGCCACGCGGCAATCGGAAGAAAGCGGAAGAGTGTTTCCGTAAAGGCTCTAAGATTGCTGATGCTCGATGGCGATGGTAGAATTGCAAGAATATCGAAGACTGCAGATCTGAGTGATTTGTTGCGAGCCAAGAAGCCCTTCTGAGTCGGCATTTCACCGTCCGTGAGACGAAGCAGGTTCATATTCACCCGACCGACCCCAATGCTGCTCCGACCAACATCTCAACAACACTCGACTCCAAAATAGGAAGAAGCGCTCGTCCAGTTCCTCCGTGAGAACTGGGACATCTTTGCATGGAAGCCTGCTAACATGCCGGGTGTTCCCAGGGAGCTGGATGAGCACCGTCTGTGAGTCGACTCAAAAGTCAAACCTGTCAAAGAACATCTTCGAAGGTCCGACGTCCAGAAGAGAAAGGCCATAGGCGAGGAGGTGGCTCGGCTCTTAGCAGCAGAGTTTATCCGAGAAATTTATCACTCTGAGTGGCTCGCCAATGTGGTCATGGTCCCTAAGAAGGACAATTCACTGCGCATGTGCATCGACTTCAAACATATCAATCGGGCCTGCCCGAAATATTATTTTCCTCTCCCCCGCATCGACCAAATAGTCGACTCGACTGCGGGATGTGAGCGGTTGTCTTTTTTAGACGCATATTCTGGGTACCATCAGATCCATCTGTATGGACCCGACGAGATCAAAACAGCATCCATCACTCCATTCGGTGCTTCATTATGTCACCATGCCATTCGCCTCAAGAATGTCGGAGCCACGCTCATGAGGATGATTCAAGTGTTTACTCACCAAATCAGTCGGAATGTGGAAGCATACATGGATGACATTGTGGTCAAGTCACGGAAAGGTTCCGACCTGTTGATGACCTTGCTGAAACATTTTCCAATCTCGGAGGTATGATATCGCTTAATCCATCAAAGTGCACATTCGAGTTCCCGTGGAAAGTTACTCGGTTTTCGTTTACGAACGAGGAATCGATGCTAACCCGAAAAAGTTGGCACTATTCTCCGAATGAAACGCCTGCATGCAGCACGATGTCCGAAGCTTCTTCGGATGCTTGGCTGCTTTAAGTCGATTCATCTCTCGCCTCGATGAAAAGGAATTGCCTCTTTACCTCATCGATGAAGAAGTCGACAAGTTCGAGTGGACTCTGAAGTCGATGCAGCGCTTGCGAGCTCAAAGCTCGCTCTCCACCAACCGGTGCTTGCTGCCCCAATCAGCAAAGAGCCGTTGCTACTTTACATTGCAGCCACAGGACAAGTCGTTAGTACAGTACTGACGGTCGAGCGGGAAGAGGAAGGAAAAGCCTTCAAAGTTCAGCGCCCAGTATATTATCTTTCTGAAGTGTTAACCCCGTCAAAGAAAAGATACCCTCATTATCAGAAGCTTGTGTATGGGATTTATATGACCGCGAAGAAGGTTGCTCACTACTTCTCTGATCATTCCATTACGATCGTCGCCGACGCCCGTTATCGAGATTCTCGCACTGTGAGACGAATCGGCCGAGTGGCGAAATGGGCGATTGAACTTCTTCCCTTGATATCAAGTTTGAGGCAAAGAAAGCCATCAAGTCCCAAGCAATAGCAGATTTCATCGCCGAGTGGATTGAACAACACTTACCGACTCAAGTTCACTCGAGCAATCGGACTATGTTCATTGATGGTTCCAAGATGCTGAATGGTTCCGGTCTTTGGGTTGTATTGGTTTCCCCGAGGAGATAAGCTCAGATATGTGCTCCAGATTCACTTTGATTCTTCCAACAATGAAGCGAATCTGAAGCATTGTTGTATGGGTTATGTAAGGCCATTTCACTCGGTGTCCGCCGCCTCATGGTCTATGGCAACTCAGATCCGTGGTTAATCGGTGATGAAGGAGTGGGGCGTTAGAAGTCCGGCCATGACTGCTCATCAGAATGCAAAGGAGGAAGCTAGAAAAGAAGTTTGAGGGGTTAGAGCTCCATCACATACCCCGACCGAAAAATCAAGCTAGCGATGATTTGGCGAAAATAGGGTCCAAGAGGGAAGCCATTCCCAGTGATGTGTTTTGGAGCACATCCGCTTTGCGTCGATTCAAGAAGATCCTTTCACCGAAGAAGCTCCACAGCCAAAAAGTTCCACCGATCCGATCAAGTAGAAGTCCCAGCCGTGGTCGACCTAGTCATGGAAGTCGTGGTCATCACTCCCGACTGGACAGTACCATACATCGCATACATCCTAAGGAAAGAGCTCCCGGAGAATGAAGAAGAGGCTAGACAGATCGTCCGTCGATCCAAGGCCTTTACTTGTGATCAAGGGACAATTATTCGAGAAAGCGGATCGAGTCGGCCGGCGCATAACGCCGTAAGAAGGTCGATAATCCTTGATGATATCCACTGGGACCTGTGGTCACCATGCGCCTTCTCGGACCATCATGGCTAAAGCATACCGAAAGCGGGATTTTATCGCCAAAGGCAAATGAAATGGCAAAGGAAATAGTCGACAAATGTGAAGGATGTCGGTTCTACTCCAATATGTCACACAAGCCCGCCTCGGATTGAAGACCATTCCACTCGTCGGCCTTTCGCTGTTTGGGGTTGGATATGATTGGACCGCGAGAACCGGCAGAGTGGTTTCACTCATTTGCTTGTGGCGGTCGACAAGTTCACGAAGTGGATCGAAGCTAAACCTATCAAGAACCTTGATGCGCAATCGCTGTCGCCATCGAGAATTGATATTCAGATATGGAGTTCCGCACAACATCATCATGGACAATGGGTCAAATTTCGATTCCGACAAGTTCAAAGCCTTTTGCGCCTCTCGAGGCACGCGAGTCGACTATGCTTCATCCGCCACCCCGGTCGAATGGACAAGCTGAACGAGCAAATGGTCTAATTCTCAAAGGATGAAACCTCGATCGATGCATGATCTCAAGCATGCAGCAGAGGCGTGGGTTGACGAACTTTCGCCGGTTCTTTGGGGATTGAGGACCACTCCTAATCGCTCGACTAGGAGAACTCCATTCTTTATGGTCTATGGAGCTGAAGCAGTTCGCCGAGTGACCTGCTTCACAATGCCCCCGAGTCGAACTCTACTCAAGTGAAGCGAGCAAGCCCGTCAAGATGCAATCGACCTCCTTCAAGAGGAGAGAGATGGCCCGATCCGCTCGACCATCTATCGCCAGGACTTGCGCCGATTCCACGCCGTAAATGTAAAGAGCCGAGCCTTTCAGAAGGAGATCTGGTCCTCCGAGTGGATCAACGAAACCACACAAGCTCGCTCCCACTTGGGAAGGTCCTTCATCGTCACCAGATTTCTTCACAATGGGGCTTACCATCTTTACAACGTCAACGCCAGATCGATGAGCCTCGGGCATGGAATGCGGAGCTGCTCCGCCTTTTACACTTAAGAGCTCACTCGGGTGAGATGTAATAAAAGTACTCTGTAGTTTGTCTATCTAAATCAAGAAGATTATAATTTTCCCAAAGGATTGTTATTACTTTTTGTTAAAATTCCCCCAAGTGGGTGACTTAGCTGCGAATCCGTTTAGCCTAAGTTTGTAAAAAATCCTTACGAGTGTCGAACCAGCCTCTCACTCGGGGTTTAGCTGAACTGTTTCGCCTAAGTATTCAAAATCCTACCGAGTGGTGAGCCAGCCTCCCACTCGGAGGCTTAGCTGCAGTCCAAGTACTCGCCTAAGTGTTTAAAATCCTACCGAGTGGTGAGCCAGCCTCCCAATCGGAGGCTTAGCTGCAGTCCAAGTACTCGCCTAAGTGTTTAAAATCCCACCGAGTGGTGAGCCAGCCTCCCACTCGGGGCTTAGCTGCAGTCCAAGTACTCGCCTAAGTGTTTAAAATCCCACCGAGTGGTGAGCCGACTCCCACTGGGGCTTAGCTGCAGTCCAAGTACTCGCCTAAGTATTTAATACAATGTGCACTTTGCAAGGACGACGAGGTACAGGTCGATTGCTGCCTTCCCTTCAAAGCTATGACACAAAAATCCTCCTTGGAGGCTTAGCTGCAGTCCAAGACTACCTAAGTTTGAAAAATCCCACCGAGTGGAGAGCAAACCTCCCACTGGGGCTTAGCTGCAGTCCAAGACTACCTAAGTTTGAAAATTCCCACCGAGTGGTGAGCAAACCTCCCACTCGAGGGCTTAGCTGCAGTCCAAGTACTCGCCTAAGTTTGAAAAATCCTACCGAGTGGAGAGCAAACCTCCCACTGGGGCTTAGCTGCAGTCCGGTGACTCGCCTAAGTTTGAAAAATCCTACCGAGTGGAGAGAAACCTCCCACTGGGGCTTAGCTGCAGTCCAAGACTACTAAGTTTGAAAAATCCTACCGAGTGGAGAGCAAACCTCCCACTCGGGGGCTTAGCTGCAGTCCAGTACTCGCCTAAGTTTTGAAAATCCTACCGAGTGGAGAGCAAACCTCCCACTCAGGGGCTTAGCTGCAGTCCCGGACTCGCGTAAGTTTGAAAACATGCCGATCCGCAAGGACGACGAGGTGCAGGTCGAATGCTACCTTCTCCTTCGGAGCTGCGCCACAAGTACAACGTGCGCTCCATCCCGATCCGCAAGGACGACGAGGTACACGTGACTGCTTCCTTCTCCTGCACCTGCAAGAGCCACGAAGTGTAGGTCGACTGGATCCACCTCAAAGCTGCATATCAAACATTGAAGCATAATCCGAGTGAAGAGCAAAGTTCACTCGAAGGCAAACAAAAGCATATTGTGACGATAAGTAAAGTTCGGATAGCATCCTAAGGATGCAGAAGTACCCAGGCCTCAAGCCCGCTAAGGTGGAGGACTGGAAGGAGCCACAAAATGGTCAAGGTCGATCCCATCGGCGATCCGGGTGGCAGCGGCGATGAAAGTTTCCATGAAAGATTGGAAATCATACTTCTTGGTGTTGGCAACTCTGAGGGCCGCCAGCTTGTCCTCCCGCACTTCCTTGCAGTGGAAACGAACCAGAGACAGAGCAACATCAGCACCGCACCTGGCAGAAGACTTTTTCCATTCTTGCACTCGACTTGGAACCTCATTCAGTCGAGTCTTTGAGGACTCAAGGTCATTCTGAAGCGTCTGGTCCGGCCAGAGGGTTGAGTCGATCCGTGACACCGCAGCTTTCAGTCGAGCGAGATAGTCCACCACACCAGCGATGTGAGACTCCAGTCGCAGCATGTTCATAGCGGCTTCATCCTTCACGGGAGAGTTGATGGGGTCTAGGCTTGTCTCCACTCGACTGGTCTCCTCTTCGAAGTTCTAACAGAATTCTGCACATACGACTCAAGTTCAAGCTAATGGTTCTATGGTGAGTCGATGATGACAAGTCAGTCGGATAAGAGGATTTACCTTCAAGCATGAGGAATAGCTTCTTGGCGAGCCCTCCCAGATAAACCTCCAGATCGTTCCTCCTCCCCGCCAGTTCGCCAACCTTGCCAGTCAGAGCAACTTTGTCATTCTTCAGTCGGCTAGCCTCCTTGTTGGCCGCGTCGGGAGCAGCCTTCAGGTTGGTATTTTCTCCTCTTCGAGTTTTCCGACTGAGGCCAGTTTCTCTTCCACGAGCTTTGTTTTCTCCAAAGCCGCCTTCTGTGCCTCTGCAAGGTCGTGGTCTTTCTTCTTCAGAGCCTCCTCCAGTTTTTCTACAAAATAACAATAAGTCCAGAGTTGAGAATGGGTAGAAAGACAAAGACAGTCGTCAAGTTCTCACCAGCCATACCTTTTGCTTCGTCTCTCGCCTTTTGCAAGTTCTCCTGAGCAAGCTTCAAGTCAAGGTTGAGCTGGATCTGCTTGTTCTCCAATTCAGTATAGCGGGCCACGAGCTCGCAAGATTTCTGCGAAGAGTCAATCGACAAAACATCAAAGACAGGTCATTTCGAGTGACTAAAGAAAAATCGTAGCATTTCTAAGACTACAGTCGAATCAAAACATTCGACAGTAGTCTCGGGGACTACACCCAGTGGGTGCACTCAGCGTGCCCCCATTGGTTTTACCAATTCGGTTCGACTAGTCGACCGAAAGAGGCAAAAAGGTTATGATCCTAAAAACATAGCTAACTGTCAGCAGTCAGCTGGGAAAAAATGAAGAAGAAGTTCTTAGACTATAGTCGACTGCCCGCAGTCCACCATAGTCTCGGGGACTACACCCAGTGGGTGCACTCAGCGTGCCCCCACCGGTTCCAAAGATCCATTCGACATGGCCGGACCAGATCGAGTGAAGAATTTCAGTATAAAGACTATAGTCGATCGCCTGCAGATCCACCATAGTCTCGGGACTACACCAGTGGGTGCACTCAGCGTGCCCCCACCAGTTCAAAAATTCAATCGACACACCCACCCAAAGGGTGTACATATGCTGATATGGAAATCTTGAAAGAAGAAATTTCAGTAGCATATCCTAACAGCAAGCAACTTACTTGGACATTGCTCAAGAGCCGAAGCTTGCATCATAAGCCGCTTGGCTGGCCTCCCGGACCACCTTCACTTGCTCCATCATGATCCCTGCTTGGCGTATGGCCTCCTTGGCAGCACTCACTTGGTCTTCCGGGACGTGGTGTGTAGCAAAAAGGGATGGCGGATCAGCAGTGGACGACGAAGGCCGGACACTCGTCAGCGGCACAGCAAAGGACACAGAAGTCCGAGTGGTGTCGCCTCCCTCGTGAACTAGCATCTCAGGCAGTGATACAACTGGAGTAGCCTTGCCAGCAGACACCTTTTTGTCCTTCCTCTTCCTCAGTGGTGTTTCATCGTCGTCATCAGGGAGATCAATGACATGAGGTGGAACTACAAGTAAGATTCAAAGGTAAAAACATAAATCCAATCGACCATAAAGCTAAACTGCAGAGATCATACCAAGGTTGGAGGTGGCGGCATCTTCCATTTCCTGATCCTCGTGCTTAGCTGAGGTCTCGGAGGTGGCAGCACTGCAGATTTCAGAAGTCAACTGATCAGTCAAAACGAGTCGACCAAAAGTGCACTCATGATAGACAGGGAAACACAAGTTCTGCTGATTACCCGGAAATGGTGGGAATGACCATCCTCATCTTGGGTAAGGCCTTCGCCGGCTTTGATGACGTTGCTCGGGGTTGCTTTGGCGGTTTCTCAGTCGACACTGGGAGAAGTCGTCCGAGTGCGCTTCGTCGACCGCCCAATGGGTGCGATAGCCTTACCACGCTCGACCACCGGATCATGCGTCAGCTTGGATCGTCTTTCCGAGTGGGGTGGATCGACGTCTCCCTCCTCTTCCTCCTCCTCCTCCTCCTCTTCATCGGAGCTGTCATTTTCCTCAGACTCCCATTCCTCCTGGCTTTCGCCTCCGCTCCTTCTTCTTCTTCGACTGGTTCTTGCGCCCCGTTGGGCATCGAGTACATCTCAGTGGTGACCTAGAAGACAACAAAACAAGACGAAAGTCAGTCGATTGATTCGCAGCGGAACAGAGCAAATGCAACAGGATCACAGTCGGAGATAAGTGGTCATACCTGGTCTGGTTCGTAAGATTGGTCGAGTGGTGGGATCCTCCTAGCCCCGCGAGGGTTATCCTTGTTCCCTGTGATGGTAGTCATCCACCTCTCCAATGTGGCGTCGTCGACCTCCTCTGGGTGGACCCGGTGGTGTCCTCGGTACCAGAGTACATCCACATTGGGTGACCTCGGTATTGGAGCGGCCGAATGCGTCGTCGAAGGAAAACCTCCAGAAGATCCATGCCGGTCAATCCGTCGCGAATGAGCTGGACTACACGCTCCATCAACAACTTAACCTGGGCCTTCTCCTCCGGAAGCACCTTCAGAGAGGATGGCTTGTTCACTCGATCCATGGAGAAAGGAGGGAGTCCAGTCGACTACCCTGGCGTCGACTGGTCTTGGTAGTAGAACCAAGTCGACTGCCACCCTCTGACTGAATCGGGAAGAATCATGGCTGGAAAGGCACTTTTACCCCTCATCTGGACCCCAAGACCCCCACACATCTGGATTACTTGGGTTCTTTCGTCATTCGGACTAGCCTTTTTCACCGTCTGAGAGCGACAAGTGAATATGTGTTTGAAGAGGCCCCAGTGGTCGATAACCCAAGAAGTTTTCGCACAAAGACACGTAAAGCGCGTAGATAGGCAATGGAGTTGGGTGTAAAGTGATGGAGTTGTGCTCCAAAGAAGTTCAGAAAACCCCAGAAGAAAAGATTCAGCGGAAGAGAAAATCCGCGATCCACATGGGTGGCTAAGAGGATGCACTCACCCTCTTGAGGCTGCAGCTGCCACTCTGTCCCCGGAAGCCTTGCTGACCCGTGGGGGATCAATCCCTCGTTGGCCAGGTCGTTGAGGTCTTTCTGGGTGATGGTCGAGCGGATCCAATCTCCTCGACCCAACCTTGCGGTAGCTGGACCATGACGAGGATCCGCCCCGACTGGGCGCTCTCCCCTTCGCCTTCGCCGTCGCCTTCTTCGCCCGCTCCAAGGCCGCCGTTGTCACGCCCAATATGCGATACTATCCTAAAGAGACTCGAAGGTCCCACCAAGGATAGAACCGCATATTGAAACTCTTTGACAAGTTGGTATTTGAGTGTTTCAATATGTGGTTCTATCCTTGGTGGGACCTTCGAGTCTCTTTAGGATAGTATAGCATATTGGGCGTGACAAGTACTTCTAAACCACCATGCGGTTATGCCTCTAAGTCGTGCTTCGACATGTGGGAGTTATAGCCGCATCGTGGGCGTTACAGCCGTCTTCTCCTTCACCATTGTCGTCGGCGGGGCAGCAGCGCTGAGCAGGTTACGGGCGCGGCGGGTGAATCTGAGGACGGAGGAGGGGAAAATGAGGGCGCACTGTTCAAAATACCCCCGCCCGGCGCCTTATATGAAGTCGCTTCCGAGTGGCTGACTAGTAGGCCCGGGCAATCCTGTCAAATCCCGCAACAGTCGTGCGTGCGATACGTGGCGAAAAAGGTGGCGCGGAGATCGAGGCGTCCTTGCCTTATCCATCCGAGTGCCGCGACCTTCTCCGCTTCGCGCGCTTACCAAAATTCGGATCCCACTAAATCCTCTAACAGCAGAGCAACTTGTCAGACGGCAGATTTCATCCGATCCGTCGCTCGAAAATCTCCAAGTTCATAAAGTTCACTCGACAGATGTAGGGAATGGATCAAGGCGACTGAAAGAAAAGTTGACACCGTCACTGAAAGGTCACTGATCCAGGTAAAGCACACTCAAGCAGCCGCCGAAAAAGCAGGTCGGAAAGATTATCAACTCCTTCCTCACTCAAACCTCGATCCATTCGGGGGCTAATGATGAAGTCATATACCTAGGGTAGGGTCATGGACCTGTCCAAGATACCCTCCCCAAGGTCATCCTTAGAATAAATTGCCTACCAGTCGACCTGGTAGGTTTCCACTCGACAGATTCAAAGACACTCGACCATGAAGACCCACTCGACCACCAGGAGTCAAAGAGCCACTCGGTGTCCAAACGGTCTGTAGTTAAGTAGTATTTATGGTCATGATGACATTTTATGTAAGGCGCTACCAAGAACGCCTAGCCTTAATGTACCTTAAACCCTCCGCTCACGGGCTGGCTGGGGTCTGGCGCCTCTATATAAGCCACCCCTTCCACAGTAGAAGGGTTCGCAGCCCCATAATTCATACGCATATAATCCAGTCGACCGCCTCCGGGCTCCGAGACGTAGGGCTATTACTTCCTCTGAGAAGGGCCTGAACTCGTAAACTCATGCGTACCAACTACTCCATAGCTAGTACCTTGCCTATCCATACCTACCCCCCATACTTGCGTAGGGGAGCAGTAGAGGACCCCTCTAGAACATCATCTTGGTTGCGCAGACGCTTTGACCCTGTGTCTCGGCTGGGATTCGAGCGACGAGCAAAACCGGAGCCACCAGCTAAACACAAAGACAGAAAGGCACGCACGGAAACAAAATGGATCAAAACCAAACCGAGAGAAACACAAAACATGCAATTTGGACGAAACAAATGAGCGCAGGATGAATCTACGGTAGTGCCGGGCAGGGTTGCGAAGTAATAAGTTACATCCGCTCCACCATGTAGTACTGCAGTGTGGTAGCACGGTAGTACCGTGCTTGGGGCGGAAGTATTTTTTTACTTCCGGATGCCAAGCGGTAGTACCGCACCGAGGTGCGGAAGTACCGCTGAGCGCCAGATCCAGGTGAGGCTGCGGTAGTACCGCTCCAGGAGGAGCGGTAGTACCGCATGGTTTGAAAACCGCCACAGAGGGCGCAGATCTGGATCTAGAACCTCCGCACGACAACTTCGGTACTACCGTTGATCAAACAAAACTAATTTGACTATCCAAAGAGCATGGGACTACACTACCACTCTACAACGAATCCCACTTGCACAGATTTAGCCAAAAATCTCAAGAACACCACATGCATCTCCCCAAAACCTAAAAGCACAAGGGAGGACAAAAAGAAGAGGTACTTGGGGAAAAACATGGGTCCATGGCAAGAGGGCGAGGTGGGGAACGATCCCACCGGTTGGAATCGAGGAGAGCGGCCAAGACGGAGATCCGCGAGGCCTCCGCGCCGTTCTTGGTCAGGAGAGAGAGAGAGACGGGTGGGGAATAGAGATGTATGGGTATGGGGAGTTAGAACTCCCCGTCCCCGGTCTTAACCCCCACCCGCCATGGGGGCGCGAAGTACTGCTGGTCATCATGTAGTACCGCCTGGCGGAAGTACAAGACGCTGGGCGGTAGTACTGCTGCTCAATGACGAAGAAAAATTACTGCCGCGGAGGTAGCGGTAGTACCATGCCCCTGGAGGGCCACGCACAAAACGTAGAGCCACCAACTCCTGCGGTAGTACCGTGGCTCACCACGGTAGTACCGTAAAACCAAGAAAGTGTAAGAACACACAAGAGAAAAGAGAGAAAAGGCACAAACAACCTTCGGAAGAGACACCAACCAACTAAGAGACGAACACGCACGACGAATGAGACCAACTACGAGACACAACTTCTTCGTGAGGAGAGCGGTGGCCGGAGCCACCTATGTTTGAGTCAATTGGTATGGCACCGCGAAGAATTATCCTTGGGCCCATGACCAAAACTCGTCTTTGAAGCACAAGTACCATCAAAAATGGCTAATCTGAAAGAGATGATCGATTTATGCATAATGGGGGGAGGGAGAGTTCATAGAGAGAAACACTCCCCCTATGTCCATGCCTACACCTAAACTAGATAACAAGTTGAGTATGGTGGGGTGTGCAAGGGTTCAAGCAACATTGCTCGAATCAATGATATTTAGCTCATGCCTTAACACGCGAAATCTTGCTTCAACCAAGGGCTTCGTGAAAATAGCTGCACGGTTATCATGAGTGTTGACATACTTGAGCTCGACCTCCCCTCGCCTAATATGATCACGGATGAAATGATATCGAATCTCAATATGCTTCGTCTTGAAGTGTTGCACCGGGTTGAGAGAAATCTTTATGGCACTTTCATTGTCACACCAAAGAGGCACTTTGTCACAAATGACACTGTAATCCTTTAAAGTTTGCCTCATCCATAAGAGTTGTGCACAACAACTACCGGCCGCTACATACTCCGCTTCTGTGGACGAGAGAGACACACAACTTTGTTTTTTGGAAGACCAACTTACCAAAGAGCAGCCAAGGAATTGGCACCCTCCGGAAGTAGACTTCCTATCCACTTTGTCTCCCACCCAATCGAATCGAATATCCTTCAAGCTTGAAGTTTGCTCCTCTCGGTACCATAGGCCAAAGTTTGGGGTTTGAGCCAAATATCGAAAGATTCGCTTGACCGCCACATAGTGGCTTTCCTTAGGTGCGGCTTGAAACCGTGCAAAAATTCCCACACTCAAGATGATATCCGATCTGGGTGCACAAAGGTAAAGCAAGGATCCAATCATGGAGCGATATACCTTTTGATCCACCGCTTTACCATTGGGATCGATGTCAAGTTGGCACTTCCTGGGCATTGGAGTGGAAGCCGGCTTGACACCACTTAGCCTGAATCTCTTGAGCATGTCTTGAGTGTATTTGGCTTGGTTGATGAAGGTACCTTCTCTTCTTTGCTTCACTTCGAAACCTAGAAAGAACTTCAACTCTCCCATGGAAGACATCTTGAACTTTCAGGTCATTAGTGCGACAAATTCATCATTGAAAGCTTTGTTAGGGGAACCAAAGATAATGTCATCAACATATAGTTGGCACACAAACAACTCCCCATTGACCTTCATAGTAAAAAGAGTGGGATCGATGAGCCCAACTTCAAACCCACGATCTTGTAGCAACTCGGTAAGGTGGTCATACCACGCACGTGGGGCTTGTTTAAGGCCATAGAGTGCCTTATCGAGTTGGTACACATGATCGGGAAAGTAGGGATCCTCGAACCCGGGGTTGTTTGACGAAACCAACTCATTAATAGGACCATTAAGAAAGGCACTCTTCACATCCATTTGTTGCAACTTAAAGTTGTGATGAGAAGCATAAGCAATCAACAAACGAATGGATTCAAGATTTAGCAACGGAGCAAAGGTTTCACCGTAGTCGATACCCTCGACTTGGGAGTAACCTTGTGCCACCAATCTTGCCTTGTTGTGAATGATGGTTCCATGAGCATCTTGCTTGTTCTTGAAAATCCACTTGGTCCCAATGACATTGTGGTTCCCCGTTGGCCTTGGCACCAACCTCCACACCTTGTTGTGCTCGAAGTTGTTGAGTTCTTCATGCATGGCATTAAGCCAATCCGGATCTTCAAGAGCTTCATATACCTTTTGGGCTTCAACACAAGAAACAAACGCGTGATGTTCACAATAGTTTGCCAATTTTCTACGAGTGCTTACCCCCTTTTGGATGCTTCCAAGTACATTCTTCATGAGATGACCCTTGGTGGTGAGCTTATAAGCAATCTTGGCGGCACGACGCTCTAATTCCTCCTCGGAGGTGAGTTGAGGAGGGGTCATTTGATCATCTTGAGCGCCGTCTTGAGCATGTTCTTGATCTTAAACTTGCTCGGGGGAGAGAACTTGACCTTGGGCATCACTTGGTGTGTCAACATCGTCTTGAGCATGGTCTTTCCCTTGGTCTTGTTCATGAGGTTGAGGGCCTTCACTTTGTTCTTCGGAAGCGTGTGAGCCTTGGGTTGGTGATGGCTCCACTTGAGTGGAGCATTGTTCTTCTCCTTCGGCCACAAGGGGTTCCTCAACGGGAAGGATAAAACCAACACCCATTCTTCTTATGGCTTGAGGAGGAATTTCATCACCTACAACACAAGTGCCACTTTGCTCCCCTTGGGAGCCGTTATTCTCATCAAACTCCACGTTACACGTATTCTCAATAAGTCTCGTGGATTTATTGAGGACACGATAAGCATGAGAGTTTGTAGCATAACCAACAAATATGCCCTCATAAGCTCTAGCTTCAAACTTAGACAACCGAACACCTTTCTTGAGAATGAAACACTTACACCTAACACCAAAGTACTTGAGGTTGGGCTTGTTACCGTGAGTATATCATATGGAGTCTTGTTCAAGCCCTTGCGGAGGTAGAGCCGATTGGATGCATGACATGCGGTGTTAATGGCTTCGGCCCAAAAGTTGTATGGAGACTTGAACTCGCCATCATGGTCCTTGCCGCATCCATCAACGTCCGTTCTTCCTCTCCGCGACACCGCTTTTGTTGAGGGGTGTAGGGTGCAGAATATTGATGCTTGATCCCCTCATCACTAAGAAACTCATCCAAGGTGTAGTTCTTGAACTCGGTGCCGTTGTCACTTCTTATTGTCAAGATCTTTGCATTGTGTTGACGTTGTGCTTCATTTGCAAAGTCAATGACAGTTTGTTGGGTCTCGCTCTTCCTCTTGAAGAAATACACCCAAGTATATCTTGAGTAGTCATCCACAATCACCAAGCAATACTTCCTACCCCCAAGACTATCAAAGGATGGAGGCCCAAAGAGATCCAAGTGAAGGAGCTCCAAAGGCCTCTTATAAATGATAGTCGTGGGAGGGTGAGCCTTTTCATGAAGCTTTCCTTCGATACAGGCACTGCAAGCATGATCTTTAGCAAAACTAACATTCGTTAGTCCGCGGACATGGTCCCCCTTGAGAAGACTTTGCAAAGATCTCATATTGACATGGGCTAAACGGCGATGCCAAAGCCATCCCACATCAACCTTCGAAAAGTTAATCACATAGAGACCGTTCTCGACATGCCCAAACAAAGGCTACTTTAAGAGTCTTGCTCCACAAGAGGGCCACGGTATCAATATCAAAGAAAGTGGCAAAGCCCATGATTGCAAGTTGACGAACGGAAAGTAAATTGTATGCAAGGGACTCAACAAGCATGACCTTCTCGATCGTGAGATCATGAGAAATGACAACCTTGCCGAGTCCCAATACCTTAGAAAACGAGGCATCACCCCACTCGACATTGGTGGGCATAGAAGGAATTTTGTGCACGTCCACCACCAAGTCCTTGCTTCCGGTCATATGATTTGTAGCTCCACTATCGAGCAACCATGATCCTCCATCGGAAGCAAACACCTTGTTGGTGGCTTTAGCCATGAGGCACTTGGCGGTGATGCTTTCATTGGGTGAGTCGAAGAGAGACACCCGAGGAGTCGTCGCAATGGCAACGGAGGCCATGGCAACCGACTCACCATCTTCATCATCATCATCATCCTCATTGTACTCTTCTTGTACCACCAAAGCTCTGTGAGGAGCCTTCTTGGTGAAGTTGCTCTTGTTGGGGAAAGACTTGGCCATGTCCTTACGGATGAGCTTGCCACCATTGTCTTCCCTCTTCTCATATGGGAACTCCGCAACAAAATGACTCACGTTTCCACAATTGAAGCAAGTCCTCACTCGTTGCTTGCCCTTTGCGCCACTTGAGTTGCTCTTGTTGAAGTTGGGCCTTGAGTTCTTCTTGCTCCAAAATTGTCTTGAAGCAAGGGCCATGTGTTCATGATAGGCATACTTCGTATCTTCGAGGTTGCTCTCTTCTTCTTCCTCCTCTTCTTCTTCTTCGACACAAACCTTGGCCTTCAATGCAAGGTTGGGCTTCTTTGCTCTTTGGGAGCGAAGCACCGTATCTTCTTGTCCAATATGCTCATAGCCACAAACTCATCCAACACGTCACTCGAGGACAAAGTGTGAAAGTCCGGCCTTTGACGGATGACGGAGGACATGGCTTTGTGGTAGGGCATCATTGCCTTGAGAAATTTGCGCTTGATCCAATTTTCATCCGTGTCCTTACTTCCATGATCCCGGAGAGAGACCGCGAGCTTGGTAACTCTCCGATAGAGCTCACGAGGTTCTTCATCTTCTTTCATTGCAAACTCATCGGCTTCATCTTGTACCACTTCATAATTGGAGCGTTGAATGCTTGCACTTCCCCGATAGAGAGAAACCACTTTGCGCCAAGCATCTTTGGCCAAACAGTAAGGCCGAAGATGCGGGAGGTCTTCGGGAAGGATTGCTTCTTGGATGATGAAGAGAGCATTTTCATAGAATTGATCATCCACGGCTTCTCTAGGAGTGAAGTTGCTCCGGTCATGCGGATAAAAACCTTCTTCAATGATTCTACAAAGGTTAGTGTTCACATGATTTAAATGACGCTTAAAACGATAGACCCAAGAATCAAAATCTTCCTTTTTATCTATCTTGGGGGGAGGACCGGCATGATTCAAATGAGTAGAAGGGATCAGTCCACCATAAACGGGTGGAGGTTGCACATGGGCAAAGATTACGGTGCCATTTCTACCACAAGACATAGGAGCTTTCTCACTAGTAGCTTCCCCCTTGTCGGGGTTAGCATCCGTCTCCGTGTTGGCGGGATCACCCACTTTCACGGGCGCGGTGGAAAGTTTAGGCCCTTCTAAGAAATCCTTAAACATGTCCTTGACCTCGGTCGTCATGGAGGTTTTCAATGTGTCCAACGCCACATTGAATTCCTCACGTGAGATCGAGTTACCCCCATCTCCCGTAGATGATATCGGATTCGCACCGGAGTGCTCTCCCACGTCATCTAAGACGTCAACCATACTCTTCGGACGGTAAAGTCCTTAAAAAGAGACGAGGCTCTGATACCAATTGAAAGGATCGATATAGTTGATTAGAGGGGGGTGAATAGGCAACTAACAATTTTTATCTTTTCTTTACCAAATTAAACTTTGCATCAAAGTAAGTTGTCTAGATATGCAACTAGGTGGACAACCTATATGATGCAACAATCACAACCACACAAGCAAGCAATGAATAAAACACAAGTAAGCTTGCTCAAGTAAAGGGATGAGATAACCAAGAGTGGAGCCGGTGGAGATGAGGATGTGTTACCGAAGTTCCTTCCTTTTGTGGGGAAGTACGTCTACATTAGAGCGTTGTGGAGGCGCAATGCTCCCCAAGAAGTCACTAGGGCCACCGTATTCTCCTCACGCCCTCACACAATGCGAGATGCCGTGATTCCACTATTGGTGCCCTTGAAGGCGGCAACCGAACCTTTACAAACAAGGTTGGGGCAATCTCCACAACTTAATTGGAGGCTCCCAACACCACCACGAAGCTTCACCACAATGGACTATGGCTTCACGGTGACCTCAACCGTCTAGGGTGCTCAAACACCCAAGAGTAACAAGATCAGCTAGGGATTAGTGGGGAATAAATTTCTCTTGGCGGAAGTGTAGATCGGGCCTTTCAATCAATCCCGAGCAAATCAACAAGTTTGATTGGCTAGGGAGAGATAGGCGAAAATGGAGCTTGGAGCAACAATGGAGTTTAGGGTTGAAGAGGTGAGTCTTCTTAGGAAGAAGACCCCTTTATAGTGGGGGACATTTCCAACTGTTACCCACCACTCAGCCATGACCCCCGCGGAACTACCGCACCACAGTGCGCGTATTATCAAGACGGGCCTACGGTACTACCACGACGGACCGCGGTACTACCGTGGGCACAGCAGAGACCAGACCTGGAAAAAAGGAGCACTAACAGGGTGCGGTAGATCCGCAGAAGTGGTACTACCGCGACCCCATACTGCATTCAAGAAGACAGCCCTTGAGCCAGGCCTGTAGGGACAAATGTAAAAAATTACATCCGTGACAACCTCCACTTGAGAAATTGCCGTGCAAAAATCCGACACGGAACTACCGCGACCATGGGTGCGGTACTACCGTGAAAGGTGCAGATGTAAAAATTACATCCGCCCTTACCTCCGCGATTTGTTATCGAATCGGCTCAAGTCACGGTACTATCATCGCGCGCAAGACGGTACTACGCGGCGCTGCACGGTATTACCATGGGTAGCGCGATGTAAAAATTACATCCGCGCATACCACCGCTTGAGCAGCGGTGCGGATCAGAGTCATGGGTACTACCGCTCCGGGAGCGGTACTACCGTGGAGCCTACGGTACTACCGTGTTTGAGCCCGGTACTACCGCTGGCTCCTGCGGTAGTACCGCTCAAAAGAGCAGTACTACCGCTAGCCTGAGAAGAGCAAGGCGGAGACCTTCAAATCGCAGAGACAAGGTGAGACGGAGGAACATTCCAAGGATCTCAAGGAAAGGTGGTGCAAAAGGGAATGTGTACGTGAGATTCCACCCAAACCTTGCCAAAGTGGACCCCCTCTTAATAGTACGGCTCTCCTACGACTCAACTCCACCAAACCGAACCGTAGATAAACGTCGTCTTCAATAATCTTCGAGGGGCAACAAATCATCTTGTGTGTAGTCGTGATAAATCTGGAAAGCTCAATACACACGATTAGTCTGCAAAGGCATTGTCATCAATCACCAAAACTACTTAGGGACAAAAGTGGCCTTACACAAGGGTATGTGTACGATCGTGTTCATCGATGCCTATTATTCTTGTGGTCCGTCAAGCCATTATATTCCGGAATGACTAGGAGAAACAAACTCCAGTACCTCATCCATATCCAGGATTGGGTCAAAGTAGTTGTGCTCTGCAGATCAAATGCCAATCCAGCTTTTGCTCTGTTCTACTCTAGAGTATTACCCCCCTTTATGTCAGAATTGTCATGAGAATTGCACCATCTCTTATGAATTCTTGATGCAATGATACTTCTCGCCATCATTGTTTCATTCCTCGGTTCTGTGTTATTGTAACCGGAATGCCGACAAGTGAACTGTGATGCGTGAAATCAATACTCCTAGCAACTCCGTTGCTTGGTAGCTAATGGACAATAATTTCATTCTTAGTGTGTTGGTTATTAAATCATCATCCTAAGATTGATCGTGCTACCTAGTCCATATTTCCTGGTGCACTCTTCGATCAAAGAGTTAGGATTGTGTCAATCCCTTTCTTATTTGATCACATCATCTTGCCTCGAAAGCAAGAATGCTCCCGAGCTTAATAACATATCGGTGGTTCGTGATTCTCTGAATATCCTCTCAGAAGTATCACCAGGTTGTCTCCTGACTATTATGTTGAGCTCGTGATCAAGTTGGTTTCTTGTAAACCACCCTTTCTCCAAGAATCTGTGTTGGATACCCCTGAGCTAGTTGGTTAAGCTAAACAATAACTTGGAGAGTTGGAAGATAAAAGCTTAATCCACTTAATTCATCACTAAGGGATATCCTTGTGTGTGTGTTGAAGAAAGATGATATCTTCATCGATTGTTCCTCGTGATCAGTTGTTGAATCTATTGTCTTGTCCAAACCTTGATTTGAGTGTGGGCTATCGTCAAATCAAGTGAGAACCAATGATATTCATAATGTTGTCTTACTCGTGGTTGGTTGTTCCTCGAGCATACACCATGTGACAGCCTGGTTTTTGCCCTCTCTTATTTGCTTGATTTTCATTTGAAATTTTTCTAAAACCTGGAGTTTTTGAATCTTTTCTTATGGACTTAAACACTTGGGCATCCTTGGCTTTCACCCAAGTGCTTCACTTCCCTCCTAAATCATCATTTCTTTTCTGATCCATCCCAAAATAATATTTGGAATATTTTTCTTAAATGAAAAATATTCATTTAATCTCAAAAACCCTAGCCAGATCAGTATGCTCCAAAGCAACCCTATTTTTTATGGCTCAGAAAAATCTGAGATAATTCACATATATTATGTGAACCCTTATGCACCTTCCTGAGCAAAAATATTTCATCACTTTTTGGAATATTTTTGCTACAGAAAATATTTTCTGTTCTGGACAGAAATGGTGGTTTCTACAGCAACTACCATTTTACTTGCTCCATTTGACCTGAACTTTCTTGTGCATCTTTACCTTAGTAACTCATGACTATCCTCCAAAGCACAGCCTCTAATTCCCAGCCGTTTGATCACAGTAACTGTTCAAAGTTACTGATCAGAAACTCACCTGGTTTGTAAAAACCTCTCTACTGCACCTGGATCCAAACCAAATCGTGGTAACACTCAAAACTACCAAGAACAACATGCCAGAACTGAAGTTTATGCTTAGATCGGCCTGATGTCATAGTTCGAGCGGTGACCACGTTCGTCCAGGGGTGTTGGCATGCGTGTTGACGCGCTTTGAGTGCCGCCGAGCGCTCTGTTCACGCGTGCTCGCTTCCCTCGCATGCCCGAGCGTGCCAAACCGCGCCACCATCTTCGTCTCAATGCCCTTAACCTCCCTCTGGCGCTCGCCGACGCCGGAGCTCGCCGCAGCGAGCACGGGCAAGGTCTGGCCAGTCCAATAGTGCAGAGCGTACTGTGCTTGTCGCCTTCCCCTCGATCCTGTGCTCGTCTCCGTCCGCCCACAGTCCCCGCGTGACCTAAGTCGCCTTCTCCCCCTCTCACTAACGCTGCTCGTCGTCGGGCACCGTGGACAGGTGTCCACCGGCGGAGCCCGAACCCCCCTCGCCGCTCGTCTATAAATGGAGCCACCCCCAGCCTCCTCGAGCATCATCCAGCACTCCCACACATCCCACAATCGCGTAGGAAGTCATAGCCCGGCCAGGCAGGCCTCGAGTCGCCGTCCCCGAGCTCGAGCTCGCTGGCGATCCCCTCTGGTCGCCGCGGAAGCTCTAGCCCCTCCCAGGCAGGGCAACCCCTCCAGGGCTTCCGCCTCTCTTCGGTGAGGCCGTCCCGCCTGCTTGGAGCCCCTGGAGTAGCCTCCATTCGCCGTCTTCCTCAACTTCGGCAACCAACGTGTTCTTCCTCTGCTTGCGAGCTTGATTCCGACGCCGTCCGACCACCCCTAGCCACGCTACGGGTACGGGAAGGTGCGCCACCGTCCCCTCTTTAAATCCCTCCCTTTCGTTTTGGCCGAGGAGCCCACGCCTCCGACAAGAGCTCCGGCGAAGCCGCGACCTCCTCTGTTTCCTTCTCCCCCCTTCCCCCACCTGACTAGCGGGGCCCGCTAGTCAGCTGATGTCTACTACGCAACCTTCTTCTTGTAGACGTTGTTGGGCCTGCAAGTGCACAGGTTTGTAGGACAGTAGCAAATTTCCCTCAAGTGGATGACCTAAGGTTTATCAATCCGTGGGAGGCGTAGGATGAAGATGGTCTCTCTCAAGCAACCCTGCAACCAAATAACAATGAGTATCTTGTGTCCCCAACACACCAAATACAATGGTAAATTGTATAGGTGCACTAGTTCGGCGAAGAGATGGTGATACAAGTGCAATATGGATGGTAGATAAAGGTATTTGTAATCTGAAATAATAAAAACAGCAAGATAACTAATGATAAAAGTGAGCGTAAACCGTATTGCAATGATAGGAAACAAGGCCTAGGGTTCATACTTTCACTAGTGCAAGTTCTCTCAACAATAATAACATAGATAGATCATATAACAATCCCTCAACATGCAACAAAGAGTCACTCCAAAGCCACTAATAGCGGAGAACAAACGTAGAGATTATGGTAGGGTACGAAACCACCTCAAAGCTATTCTTTCGGATCAATCTATAAAAGAGTTCATACTAGAATAACACCTTAAGACACAAATCAACCAAAACCCTAATGCCACCTAGATACTCCATTATCACCTCAAGTATCTGTGGGCATGATTATACGATATGCATCACACAATCTCAGATTCATCCAACGAACATAAAAGTACTTCAAAGAGTGCCCCAAAGTTTCTACCGGAGAGTCAAGAACGTGTGCCAACCCCTATGCGGGCGGAACCCGCAAGTTGGTCACCAAAACATACATCAAGTGGCACATGATATCCCATTGTCACCACAGATAAACACGGCAAGACATACATCAAGTGTTCTCATAAAAGACTGAATCCGATAAGATAACTTCAAAGGGGAAACTCAATTCATCACAAGAGAGTAGAGGAGGAGAAACATCATAAGATCCAACTATAATAGCAAAGCTCGGGATACATCAAGATCGTGCCATAGAGGGAACACGAGAGAGAGAACACGAGAGAGAAAAATCAAACACATAGCTACTGGTACATACCCTCAGCCCCGAGGTTGAACTACTCCCTCCTCGTCATGGAGAGCGCCGGGATGATGAAGATGGCCACCGGTGATGGGTTCCCCCTCAGAAAGTGCCGGAACGGGCTCCCGAGAGGTTTTTGGTGTCTACAGAGGCTTGCGGCGGAACTCCCGATCTATCTTGATATTCGATGTTTTTAGGTACGAGGGAATATATAGGTGAAAGAAGTCGGTCGGGAGGTGCTCGAGGGGCCCACGAGACAGGGGCGACTCAGAGGGGGGCGCGCCTATCTCCTGGCCTCCTCGAGGATCTTATGACGTGAACTCCAAGTCTCCAGGATGATATTCTTCCCAAAAATAACGCTGCCGAATGTTTCATTCTGTTTGGACTCCGTTTGATATTCCTTTTCCTCAAATATCAAACAGTGCAATAAAACAGCAATATGGGCTGGGCCTCCGGTTAATAGGTTAGTCCCAAAAGTAATATAAAAGTGTATAATAAAGCCCATAATCATTCAAAACACATAGTAATATAGCATGAATGTTTATAAATTATAGATACGTGGAGACGACAAGATCCCTAAGCTTAATTCCTACTCGCCCTCGAGTAGGTAAATGATAAAGAAAGAATTTATGAAGTGTGAATGCTAGAAGGTGCACAAGTTTGATCAATGATAATTCAATCACCTTTTCTAGCATGATAATATGTCATAACAGTAGTTCATCTCATGAAACTTCTCACGGTAAAGTAACAAGCAATTCACATGTCAAAGCATAGACCATAAACTTTCTTGAAAACTAGCAAACTTCATTCTCAGTCATTCAAACAATTGCAATTCATCTTATTTTTAGGAATATCAAACTCCACATACTCAACTATCATATAGCCTTCTACAATTTCTAACACTCACGCAATACTAATGGTTATGGAGTTTCAATCGGACACTGAGAAAGATAGGGGCTTATAGTGTTGCCTCCCAACGTATTCACCTTTGGGTGATGTCGACAATAATAGTTCATGCTAACTTACATTCAATTGGATATATATATCAGGATCTTCCCAAAGGATAAAATGAAAAGGGGAAAGGTGAAGATCACCTTGAATCTTGCATAAAGTGAAAGACATAAAGTAAAAGATAGGCCCTTCGCAGAGGGAAGCAGAGGTTGTCATGCGCTTTTAGGGTTGGATACACAAAATCTTAATGTGAAAGAACATCACTTTATATTGCCCCTTGTATATGGACCTTTATTATGCAGTCCGTCGCTTTTATTGCTTCCATAACAAGTTCGTACAAAGCTTATTTTCTCCGCACTAATAAGTCATGCATATTTAGAGAGCAATTTTTATTGCTTGCACCGATGACAACTTACTTGAAGGATCTTACTCAATCCATAGGTAGGTATGGTGGACTCTCATGGCAAAACTGGGTTTAAGGATAGTTGGATGCACAAGTAGTATCTCTACTTGGTGCTAGGAATTTTGGCTAGCATGAGGGGGAAAGGCAAGCTCAACATGTTTGAATGATCCATGACAATATACTTTAACTGAGATGTCGGAAAACATAAACCATTACGTTGTCTTCCTTGTCCAACATCAACTCTTTAGCATGTCATACTTAATGAGTGCTCCCAACTATAAAAGATGTCTACAATAGTGTATTTATATGTGAAATCTCTCTTACTTCAATATTCTTTCATGAATTGTTCAAATGACCAATACAATGCTTGCTAACCTTCAATAAATTTACAACCTCTACTTCTTAGATGTGAAGTCATTACTCCCCATGGGATAAGCAAATGAGACATATATAATTTCAGATTTATGACAATCAACTCATTCAACAATTTACTCATAGGATATAAGTGAAGCACCTGAGTAAATAACAAACTACTCCAAAAAGATATAAGTGAAGATCAATGAGTAGCTAAATAATTATGCAGCTATGCGAAGACCCTCTCTCATTAAAGAATTTCAGATCTTGGTATTGTATTCAAACAGCAAGCAAAACAAAATAAAATGGCATTGCAAGGATAGCACAACTCATGTGAAGAAGCAAAAACTTAGGCTCAACCGATACTAACCGATAGTTGTTGAAGAAGAAAGGTGGGATGCCTACCGGGGCATCCCCAAGCTTAGATGCTTGAGACTTCTTAAAATATTATCTTGGGATGCCTTGGGCATCCCCAAGCTTGAACTTTTGTGTCTCCCTAATTCGTCTCATATCATGGTTTCTCTTTTTATCAAAAGCTTCATACACACCAAACTCAACAAGAACTCGTGAGATAGGTTAGTATAAACCAATGCAAAACCTTATCATTTTCTACCGTGACAAATCACTAAGATTATTATTCAACATTGCATACTAAATGCCTATGCATATTTAATACTCCTATCCTCGAATAGAATCATTAAACAAGCAAACATATGCAAACAATGCAAACATAACAGCAATCTGCCAAAACAGTACAGTCTGTAAAGAATGCAAGAGTATCAATACTTCCCTGACTCCAAAAATTATGAACTAAAATTCCCACTGTAATAAATTTATCAGATCTCAATATGCAAAAAGATTCAACATTATACCACTCTCTGACTTTTCTAGGGAATTTTTGCAACAGCGGTAAACTTTCTATTTTCAAACAGCAACATGTATAGTAGCAAAATAAGCATGGCAAAGGCTATCCTTGACATTTATTGAAAGTAAAGATGCAAAACATTATTCTAAATAATATCATGCAAATACTAACAAGAGAAAATGACGCTCCAAGCAAAACACATATCATGTGGTGAATAAAAATATAGCTCCAAGTAAAGTTACCGATGAACGAAGATTTAAAGAGGGATGCCATCCGGGGCATCCCCAAGCTTAGGCTCTTGGTTGTCCTTGAATATTACCTTGGGGTGCCTTGGTAATCCCCAAGCTTAGGCTCTTGCCACTCCTTATTCCATAGTCCATCGAATCTTTACCCAAAACTTGAAAACTTCACAACACAAAACTTAATGTAAAACTCGTGAGTCTGCTAGCTAAAGAAAACAAAACACCACTTCAAGGTACTGTAATGAACTCATTCTTTATTTATATTGGTGTTAAACCTACTGTATTACAACTTCTCTACGGTTTATAAACTATTTTACTAGCCATAGATTCATCAAAATAAGCAAACAACACAATGAAAACAGAATCTGTCAAAAACAGAACAGTCTGTAGTAATCTGTAAGTAACGCAAACTTCTGGAACTCCAAAAATTATAAAATAAATTGTTGGACCTGAGTAATTTGTCTAGTAATCATCTGAAAAAATAATCAACTAAATAGCACTTTCCAGTAAAAAGTTCTAGCTAATCTCGTCAGCGCTAAAGTTTCTGTTTTTTACAGCATGATCATAAAGACTTCACCCAAGTCTTCCCAAAGGTTCTACTCGGCACAAACACTAATTAAAGCATGAAAACACATCTAAACAGAAGCTAGATGGATTATTTATTCCTAAACAGAATCAAAAATCAAGAAACTAAAATGAAATCGGGTTGCCTCCCAACAAGCGCTATCGTTGAACGCCCCTAGCTAGGCATTATGATTTCAATGATGCTCACATAAGAGATGAGAATTGAAAAATAAAGAGAGCATCATGAAGAATATGACTAGCACATTTAATTCTAACCCAATTCCTATGCATAGGGATTTTGTGAGAAAACAACTTATGGGAACAATAATCAACTAGCATAGGAGGGTAACACAAGAATAACTTCAAAAATTTAAGCACATAGAGAGGAAACTTGACATTATTGCAATTCCTACAAGCATATATTCCTCCCTCATAATAATTTTCGGTAGCATCATGAATGAATTCAACATTATAACCAGCACCTAAAGCATTCTTTTCATGATCTACAATCATAGAAAATTTACTACTCTGCACATAAGCAAAATTCTTCTCATTCGGAATATTGGGAGTATCATAAGAGACTTGAACACTAAAAATTGTTTCCACATTAAAAGAGTAATGTTCATAAAAGGGTAATCATAATCGTGAAAAGTTCTATAAATATAATCATCACTACTTCTTATAGCATAAGTTTCATCACAATAATCATCATACGTAGCAGCTTCGTTCTCATCATAATCGATTGAAACCTCTCCCAAGATAGTGGAATCACTAAATAAAGTTGACACTCTTCCAAATCCACTTTCATATTCATCACAATAGAATTCAACATCCTCCAAAATAGTGGGACACAGTTGACACTCTTCCGAACCCACTTTCATCAATATAATCATCATAGGTAGGAGGAATGCTATCATCATAACAACTTTGCATATCAAAACTTGGGGTGCTAAAAGTATCATCTTCATTAAACATAGCATCCCCAAGCTTGGGACAAATATTAATTTCAGCAAATATATTCTCAAATATTTCGTCCTCATCAAACATAGCTTCCCCAAGCTTGGGCTCTTTCATATCATAAGCATAATCACTTTCATCATTAAAAATATGGATTGCACCAATAGTAAAGCAATTATCATCATCACAATGAGTAGTAGGAGCAACATCATTTGGGAGGAATACCTTTCTACCTTTGTTGCTCCTTCTTTTCTTTTTCTTCTTCATATTATGTGTGGGTTCAACCTTCCTCTTTGAGCTCCTTATTGATGAGATTGGTTGAATAGAAAGCTCCTCCTCGTTGCCTGATTCATCATAAGAAATAATAGGAGGAGATTGGGAAGTCTCTTCCCTTTCATTAGTATTCTCATCATCTTCCATTTGCTTTCTTTTCTTTAGGTAAGAGGAGGTCTTGATGGGGTCCACCCTAGAAGGGGGTCTTGAATCCGCTTGGGGGATCTTCTCCGTAGAGGTCCTGAGCTCCGAGGAGAAGTAACCAAGTGGATAAGCAAGGCTCTCACAAAAACATGAGCTAAACCAAAGCTAACCCTAAATAGGAGGAGGAGGAGGTCTATTTATAGTCTTAGTGCAAATGGGGGCGAAGTGAAGGGGTACATGGGCCTCAGCCCGAAACACTGTGCGCAGACAGGCGTCGGACGTCCGGAGGGTTCCGTTCGTCCGGTGGCTCGTGGGCGTCCGGACGTCCGGCAATCTCCGGACTTCCGTAGATTCGGCTCGGGTGCGCTTCGGTCGGACATCCGGAGGGTCCGGACGTCCAGTGCTCTTCGGACATCCGTAGATTCGGCTCGGGTGCGCTTCTGTCGGACGTCCGGAGGGGGTCGGTCGTCCGGTGCCTGGAGTTCGTCGGACGTCCGGTCCTGGTCGGACGTCCGGCCGTTGTAGCCTCAGGCAGCTTCTTCTCTTGGTCCTTGTGCTTGGTGTCCTCGCCGTCTTGTCCATGGTCTTCCTCCTTGTTCCTGGTCATGCATAGCACATATATTTGAGGTAGTAACCATGTCTCACATGTGGGAAGTGTCCAATGGCGTATATTCGAGGTCTCGTCATATGTGCACTAGGGGTTTGGAGAGTAGTCGGAGTGTACATGGGGATGAACGTGGGATGCTCCGCATCAATAGTTCGGGACCCCCTACCCGATATCGGCCGGTTTTGACACCGACAATCGGGATTGGATCGCGAATAGTACGATTACATCAACCGCGTTAACATAATGCTTCTGCTTTTGGTCTACGAGGGTATGTGGACACACTCTCCCTTCTCATTGCTATGCATCTCCTAGATAGATCTTGCGTGATCATAGGAATTTTTTTGAAATACAGCGTTCCCCAACAGTGGCATCCGATCCAGATCTATGCGTAGATGATATGCACGAGTAGAACACAATGAGTTGTGGGAGATAATAGTCATATTGCTTACCACCAATGTCTTACTTTGATTCGGTGGTATTGTTGGATGAAGCGGCCCGGGCCGACATTACATGATTGCGTTGATGAGATTTGTTCTACAGACGTGCTTCACACACAGGTGGCTGGCGGGTGTCTGTTTCTCCAACTTCAGTTGAATCGAGTTTGACTACGGCTGGTCCTTGTTGAAGGTTAAAACAGCACACTTGACAAAAACCGTTGTGGTTTTAATGCGTAGGTAAGAACGGTTCTTGCTAGAAGCCCGTAGCAGCCACGTAAAACTTGCAACAACAAAGTAGAGGACGTCTAACTTGTTTTTGCATGGCATGTTGTGATGTGATAGGGTCAAGACGTGATGAGATATAAATTGTTGTATGAGATGATCATGTTTTGTAAAAGTTATCGGCAACTGGCAGGAGCCTTATGGTTGTCGCTTTATTTTATGAAATTCTATCGCCATGTAATTGCTTTACTTTATCACTAAGCGGTAGCGATAGTCGTAGAAGCAATAGTTGGTGAGATGACAACGATGTTATGATGGAGATCAAGGTGTCAAGCCGGTGATGATGGAGATCATGACGGTGCTTTGGAGATGGAGATCAATGGCACAAGATGATGATGGCCATATCATGTCACATATTTTGATTGCATGTGATGTTTATCTTTTATGCATCTTATTTTGCTTAGCATGGCGGTAGCATTATAAGATGACCCCTCACTATATTTCAAGGTATAATTGTTCTCCCTGAGTATGCACCATTGCGATAGTTCATCGTGCCGAGACACCACATGATGATCGGGTGTGATAAGCTCTACGTTCACATACAACGATTGCAAGCCAGTTTTGCACGTGCAGAATACTCGGGTTAAACTTGACGAGCCTAGTGTCGGTGTCAAAACCGGCGGATCTCGGGTAGGGGGTCCCGAACTGTGCGTCTAAGGTCGATGGTAACAGGAGACGGGGGACACGATGTTTACCCAGGTTCGGGCCCTCTTGATGGAGGTAATACCCTACTTCCTGCTTGATTGATCTTGATGAATATGAGAATTACAAGAGTTGATCTACCACGAGATCATAATGGCTAAACCCTAGATGTCTAGCATGTATGATTGAGAGTGCCTCTACGGACTAAACCCTCCGGTTTATATAGACACTGGAGGGGCCTAGGGTTGTATAGAGTCGGTTTACAAAGGAAGGAATCTACATATCCGAATGCCAAGCTTGCCATACACGCAAAGGAGAGTCCCATCTCGACATGGGAAGAAGTCTTCTGTCTTGTATCTTCATAGCCCAATAGTCCGGCCCATGTTACATAGTCCGGACGCCCGAGGACCCCTTAATCCAGGACTCCCTTAGTAGCCCCTGAACCAGGCTTCAATGACGATGTGTCCGGTGTGAAGATTGTCTTCGGCATTGGAAGGCGAGTTCCTCCTCCGAATACTCCAAAACAACCTTCGAACATAGAAAACGTGTCCGGCTCTGCAAAACAAGTTCCACACACACACACCCGCAGAAAGTATAATATTTCACGAGTCCAATCTACTGACAAATTTTGTAGTGAGACATCACGTCGCTGCCCGGTCATTATTTCGAACCGGTTTTAGCCTCCCGCTCCACATTTCAAGATGCGGTTTTATTGGCACGTCTTGTCGAAGCAGAGATCGTGTCCCCTTATTGCGGGATTCTCATCAATACGGGCGTGGGTAATCCAACCGCGCTGTCTGCATGGCCCTTGGGGAATAGGCGAGGTTTAAGGCGAGTTGGGAGGTGCTTGATATTCGCTGCCTTTATAAGGAGATAAGGATTCACCCTTTCACCCACTCCTCTTTCTCTCTGCCTACCTATTCTCGAGCTCCAGCGCCCAAGCTCTCATCCTCTCCGCCTCAAAAAAGCACTCCGACCATGTCCGGATCTGGAGCACAGGGCAAGTGGATGGTTTCCTCCGTCAATGAGAAGGACATCACCAAGCTCCGAGAGGCTGGGTACTTAGCCCAGGAAATCGCCCACCGGCTCCCAGCGAAGGGGCAGATCATCCCCACCCCGGAGCCCCATGAGAGGGTGGTATTCATCCCCCACTTCGTCCGCGTATTGGGATTACCTCTCCACCCATTTGTCCGTGGACTCATGTTCTACTACGGGCTGGATTTCCACGATCTGGCCCCCAACTCCTTCCTCAACATCTCGGCATTCATTGTCGTGTGCGAGGCCTTCCTTCGCATCCCACCCCACTTCGGGTTGTGGTTGAAGATCTTCAACATGAAGCCGAAGGTGGTGGGTGGTCAACACGCAGAGTGCGGAGGCACCATGGTGAGCAAGATGCCCAACGTCTCATGGCCCAAAGGTACCTTTGTGGAGACCGTCAAATGGTGGCAACATCAGTGGTTCTACGTCACAGAGCCTCGCGACACCACCTGGGCTGCAGCTCCCGAATTCCAGTCCGGAGCCTCGATGCGGCTCACCTCCTGGCTAGCGAAGGGCCTGGACTGGTCTTCATCGGACGAGCTGACAGCACTTGAGACGCACATCAAGAGCATGGTAGACAAGAACATCAAGCTTGTCAATGTGATCCAGGTGATGATTTTTCGCCGGATCCTTCCGTGCCAAAGCCGGACTTTCCATTTGTGGGAGTTCGATCCGGCTGAGCACCAGACCCTGCAACAGTTCTTCGGCACTACACACGAAGACATCTGGAAGGTGCTTTTCAAGGCCAATGAGACGTGGCCGAAGACGACCGAGGATCGTGGGTACAACCTGGCCCATCCTGCCAGTCCGGTAAGTTTTTCGTATTTCAAGGTGTATCCTTTACTTTTATACTCAAGGAAGATGTCTAAACTTCCCTATTTCTTTTTCAGGGCTGGACAAAGAAGGCGGAGCGGATTCAGTGCCCGGCTCCGTTGCCCAAAATCCCAGCAATCCGACATCTGATGAAGATGTTGGTTCCGGCGCCCTAAAAAGCCTCCGCCGGAGAAGAAGGCCAAGAAGAAGGCCAAGGAGACCAGAAGTGGCCTCCGCCGTAAGGGCACTTCGGATGTGACGTCCAAAGACACCGAGACCCACTCCTCCCCCACCGAGGACGACGAGGAGGAGGAGGAAAGCAACTCTCCCCGGAGGGGGGAAGGAAGAAAAGGGCGGCCTCCACGCATCTGGAGGCAGAGGCGTCCAAGAAGGGGAGGGTCTCCCTCGCGGACAAGTCCGCGTGGGACATCGATAGCAGCTCTGAGTGGCGCCCCAGGGATAAGCCCCTGGCCGAATCGTAAGTACTCAAAGACGCACACATATATCCAGCTCCTTTACTTCATAGTTTTAACATGTTGAATCATGCACTGTGATACGTCTCCAACGTATCTATAATTTTTTATTGTTCCATGCTATTATATTATCTGTTTTGGACGTTTAATGGGCTTTATTATGCTCTTTTATATTATTTTTGGGACTAATCTATTAACCGAAAGCCCAAAGGTAAATTGCTGTTTTTTGCCTATTTCAAAGTGTTTCACGTAAAAGTAATATCAAATGAATCCAAACGGAATGAAACCTTCGCGAGGATCATTTTTGGAACAAACGCAATCCAGGAGACTTGGAGTGGAAGTCATGGAAGCAGCGAGGAAGCCACGAGGCAGGAGGGCGCGCCCCCCACCCTCGTGGGCCCCTCGCAGCTCCACCGACCTACTTCTTTCGCCTATATATACTCTTATACCCTGAAAACATCTAGGGGAGCCACGAAACCACTTTTCCACTGCTGCAACCTTCTATACCCATGAGATCCCATCTTGGGGCCTTTTCCGGTGCTCTGCCGGAGGGGAAATCGATCATGGAGGGCTTCTACATCAACACCATAGCCTCTCCGATGATGTGTGAGTAGTGTACCACAGACCTTCGGGTCCATAGTTATTAGCTAGATGGTTTCTTCTCTCTCTTTGGATCTCAATACAAAGTTCTCCTCAATCTTCTTGGAGATCTATTCGATGTAATTCTTTTTGCGGTGTGTTTTGCCGAGATCCGATGAACTATGGGTTTATGAACTTGATTATCTATGAATAATATTCGATTCTTCTCTGAATTCTTATATGCATGATTTTATATCTTTGCAAGTCTCTTCGAATTATCGGTTTAGTTTGGCCTACTAGATTGATCTTTCTTGCAATGGGAGAAGTGCTTAGCTTTTGGTTCAATCTTGCGGTGCCCGATCCCAAAGGATGTAAAGGAACCGCACGTATTGCATTGTTGCCATCGAGGATAAAAGATGGGGTTTATATCAGATTGCTTGAGTTTATCCTCTACATCATGTCATCTTGCCTAATGCGTTACTCTGTTCTTATGAACTTAATACTCTAGATGCATGCTGGATAGCGGTCGATGTGTGGAGTAATAGTAGTAGATGCAGAATCGTTTCAGTCTACTTGACACGGACGTGATGCCTATATTCATGATCATTGCCTTAGATATCATCATAACTATGCGCTTTTCTACCAATTGCTCGGCAGTAATTTGTTCACCTACCGTAATATATGCTATCTTGAGAGAAGCCACTAGTGAAACCTATGGCCCGGGGGTCTATTTTCCATCATATAAGTTTCCGATCTACAATTTTAGTTTACTATTTATTTATTTTTTAATCTTTATTTTCCAATCTATACAACAAAAATACCAAAAATATTTATCTTATTATCTTTATCAGATCTCACTTTTGCAAGTGGCCGTGAAGGGATTGACAACCCCTTTATCGCGTTGGTTGCAAGGTTCTTGATTGTTTGTGCAGGTACTAGGTGATTTGCGTGTAGTCTCCTACTGGATTGATACCTTGATTCTCAAAAACTGAGGGAAATACTTACACTACTTTGCTGCATCACCCTTTCCTCTTCAAGGGAAAACCAATGCATGCTCAAGAGGCAGCAAGAAGGATTTCTGGCGCCGTTGCTGGGGAGATTTGCGCCAAGTCAAGTCAAGATTTGATCTCCTGTCAACTAGCCATTTCTGGCGCCGTTGCCGGGGAGATCTACGCACAAGTCAAGACATACCAAGTACCCATCACAAACTCTTATCCCTCGCATTACATTTTTTTTACATTTGCCTCTCGTTTTCCTCTCCCCCACTTCACCCTTGCCGTTTTATTCGCCCTCTTTCCGTCCGCTTCTTTCCGCTTGCTTCTTTTGTGCTTGTGTGTTGGATTGATTGTTTGTCACGATGTCTTAAGACAATACTAAATTGTGTGACTTTTCCAATACCAACAACAATGATTTTATTAGCACTCTGATTGCTCCTATTACCGATGCTGAATCTTGTGAAATTAATGCTGCTTTGTTGAATCTTGTCATGAAAGATCAATTTTCTGGCCTTCCTAGTGAAGATGCCGCTACCCATCTAAACAACTTCGTTGATTTGTGCGATATGCAAAATAAGAAAGACGTGTATAACGATATTGTTAAATTGAAGCTATTTCTGTTTCTGCTTAGAGATGGTGCTAAAACTTGGTTCTCTTCTTTGCCTAAAAATAGTATTGATTCATGGAATAAGTGCAAAGAAGCTTTTATCTCTAAGTATTTTACTCCCGCTAAGATCATCTCTCTTAGAAACGATATTATGAATTTTAAGCAACTTGATCATGAGCATGTTTCACAAGCTTGGGAGAGGATGAAATTAATGATACGTAATTGCCCTACACATGGTTTGAATTTATGGATGATTATACAAAAAAATTATGCCGGGTTGAATTTTGCTTCTAGAAATCTTTTAGATTCGGCCGCGGGAGGCACTTTTATGGAAATCACTTTAGGATAAGCTACTAAAATCCTAGATAATATTATGGTTAATTATTCTCAATGGCACACCGAAAGATCTACTAGCAAAAAAAGGTTCATGCAATTGAAGAGATTAATGTTTTGAGTGGAAAGATGGATGAACTTATGAAATTGTTTGCTAATAAGACTGTTTCTTCTCATCCTAATGATATGCCTTTGTCCACTTTGATTGAGAATAATAATGAATCTATGGGTGCGAATTTTGTTGGTAGGAACAATTTTGGTAACAACGCATATAGAGGAAACTTTAATTCTAGGTCGTTCCCTAGTAATTCCTCTAATAATTATGGTAATTCCTACAACAAATCTTATGGAAATTTTAATAAGATGCCCTCTGATTTTGATACTAGTGTTAAAGAATTTATGAATTCGCAAAAGAATTTCAATGCTTTGCTTGAAGAAAAATTGCCTCAGATTGATGAGTTGGCTAGGAACGTGGATAGAATTTCTCTTGATGTTGATTCTTTGAAACTTAGATCTATTCAACCTAAGCATTATATCAATGAGTCTCTCAAAGCCATGAGAATTTCCATTGATGAGTGCAAAGAAAGAACCGCTAGGATGCGTGCTAAAAAAGATTGCTTCGTGAAAGCGTGTTCTTCTAGTTTTCATGATAATAATGATGAAGATCTAAAAGTGATTGATGTGTCTCCTATTAAATCTTTGTTTTCCAATATGAATCTTGATAAAGATGGGACTGGAGATGAGTCAACTTTAGTTAAAAGGCGTCCCAATGATTCGGAGTTTTTAGATCTTGATGCTAAAATTTATAAAAGTGGGATGGAAGAGGTCAAAACTTTACATAGCAATGAACCCACTATTTTGGGTTTCAAGGAATTTAATTATGATAATTGCTCTTTGATAGATTGTATTTCCTTGTTGCAATCCTTGTTAAATTCTCCTCATGCTTATAATAAAAAAAAGCTTTTACTAAACATATCGTTGATGCTTTAATGCAATCCTATGAAGAAAAGCTTGAACTAGAAGTTTGTATCCCTAGAAAACTTTATTATGAGCGGGAACCTACTACTAAATTAAGATTAAAGATTATGAATGCTATGATTTGTGTGATTTGGGTGCTAGTGTTTCCACGATTCCAAAAACTTTGTCTGATGTGTTAGGTTTCCGTGAATTTGATGATTGTTCTTTAAATTTGCACCTTGCGGATTCCACCATTAAGAAACTTATGGGAGGCATTAATGATGTTCTTATTGTTGCAAATAGGAATTATGTTCCCGTTGATTTCATCATTCTTGATATAGATTGCAATCCTACATGTCCTATTATTCTTGGTAGACCTTTCCTTAGAACAATTGGTGCAATTATTGACATGAAAGAAGGAAATATTAGATTCCAATTTCCGCTAAGGAAAGGCATGGAACACTTTCCTAGGAAGAAAATTAAGTTACCTTATAAATCAATTATGAGAGCCACTTATGGACTGCATACCAAAGATGACAATACTTAGATCTATTCTTGTTTTTATGCCTAGCTAGGGGCGTTAAACGATAGCGCTTGCTGGGAGGCAACCCAATTTTATTTTTGTTCATGTTTAGTAATAAATATTTTATCTAGCCTCTGGTTAGATGTGGTTTTATTTTTTAATTAGTGTTTGTGCCAAGTAGAACCAATAGGATCTTCTTTGGTGATAGTTGTTTCATCTTGCTGAAAAAGACAGAAACTTTGCACTCACGAATATAATTGTTAAAATTCACCAGAACGTTATAAAATACAAATTCTTTTTGCAGTAGATCAATATACAAATTATCCATGTTGTCCTAGTTTTTCAGAATTTTTGGAGTTCCATAAGTATTCGAACAAATCAGATTGCTACAGATTGTTCATGTTTTTGACAGATTCAATTTTCGTGTGTTGTTTGCTTATTTTGATGAATCTATGGCCAGTATCGAGGGGTATGAACCATAGTGAAGTTGGAATACAATAGTTTTAACACAATATAAATAAAGAATGAGTTCATTACAATACCTTAAAGTGGTGGTTTGTTTTCTTACACTAACGGAGCTCATGAGATTTTCTATTGAGTTTTGTGTTGTGAAGTTCTCAAGTTTTTGGGTAAAGATTTGATGGATTATGGAATAAGGAGTGCCAAGAGCCTAAGCTTGGGGATGCCCAAGGCACCCCAAGGTAAAATTCAGGGACAACCAAAAGCCTAAGCTTGGGGATGCCCCGGAAGGCATCCCCTCTTTCGTCTTCGTCTATCGGTAACTTTACTCGAGGATATATTTTTATTCACCACATGATATGTGTTTTGCTTGGAGCGTCTTGTATGATTTGAGTCTTTGCTTTTTAGTTGACCATAATCATCCTTGATGTACACACCTTTTGGGAGAGACACACATGAATCGGAATTTATTAGAATACTCTATGTGCTTCACTTATATCTTTTGAGCTAGATAATTTTGCTCTAGTGCTTCACTTATATCTTTTAGAGCACGGTGGTGGTTTTGTTTTGTAGAAATTATTGATCTCTCATGCTTCACTTATACTATTTTGCGAGTCTTTTAGAACAGCACGGTAATTTGCTTTGGCTATAAAATTAGTCCTAATATGATAGACATCCAAGATGGGTATAATAAAAACTTTCATATAGAGTGCATTAAAAACTATGATAAATTTGATACTTGATATTTGTTTTGAGATATAAAGGTGGTAATGTTAGAGTCATGCTAGTTGGGTAATTGTTGAATTGAGAAATACTTGTGTTGAGGTTGGCAAGTCCCGTAGCATGCACGTATGGTAAACGTTGTGTGACAAATTTGAAGCATGGGGTGTTCTTTGATTGCTTTCCTTATGAGTGGCGGTCGGGGTCAAGAGATGGTCTTTTCCTACCAATCTATCCCCCTAGGGGCATGCGTAGTAGTACTTTGCTTCGAGGGCTAATAAAATTTTGCAATAAGTATATGAGTTCTTTATGACTAATGTGAGTCAATGGATTATACGCACTCTTACCTTTCCGCAATTTGCTAGCCTCTACGGTACCGTGCATTGCCCTTTCTCACCTTGAGAGTTGGTGCAAACTTCGACGGTGCATCGAAACCCCGTGATACGATACGCTCTATCACACATAAGCCTCCTTATATCTTCCTCAAAACAGCCACCATACCTATCTATTATGGCATTTCCATAGCCATTCCGAGATATATTGCCATGCAACTTACCACTGTTCCGTTTATTATGACACGCTTCATCATTGTCATATTGCTTAGCATGATCATGTAGTTGACATTGTATTTGTGGCAAAGCCACCTTCATAATTCTTTCGTACATGTCGCTCTTGATTCATTGCATATCCCGGCACACCGCCGGAGGCATTCACATAGAGTCATATTTTGTTCTAAGTATCGAGTTGTAATTCTTGAGTTGTAAATAAATAGAAGTGTGATGATTTTCATTATTAGAGCATTGTCCCATGTGAGGAAAGGATGATGGAGACTATGATTCCCCCACAAGTCGGGATGAGACTCCGGACAAAAAAAATAAAAATAAAAGAGGCCAAAGAAGCCCAAATAAAAAAAGAGGCCAAAGAATCCCAAACAAAGATATAAAGATGAGAGAAAAAGAGAGAAGGGATAATGTTACTATCCTTTTTCCACACTTGTGCTTCAAAATAGCACCATGATCTTCATGATAGAGAGTTTCTTATTTTGTCACTTTCATATACTAGTAGGAATTTTTCATTATAGAACTTGGCTTGTATATTCCAATGATGGGCTTCCTCAAAAAGTTGTAGGTCTTCGTGAGCAAGCAAGTTGGATGCACACCCACTTAGTTTCTTTTGATGAGCTTTCATATATTTATAGCTCTAGTGCATCCGTTGCATGGCAATCCCTACTCCTCGCATTGACATCAATTGATGGGCATCTCCATAGCCCGTTGATTAGCCGCATCAATGTGAAACTTTCTCCTTTTTTGTGTTCTCACATAACCTCCATCATCATATGCTATTCCACCCATAGTGCTATGTCCATGGCATGCGCTCATGTATTGCGTGAGGGTTGAAAAAGCTGAAGCGCGTTAAAAAGTATGAACCATTTGCTCGGCTTGTCATCGGGATTGTGCATGATGGGAGCATTTTGTGTGATGAAAATGAAGCATGGCCAAACAATATGATTTTGTAGGGATAATCTCTCTTTGGCTATGTTATTTTGATAAGACATAATTGCTTGGTTAGCATGCTTGAAGTATTACTATTTTTATGTCAATTATAAAACTTTGTCTAGAATCTTTTGGATCTAAAAATTCATGCCACAATAAAGATAATTACATTGAAAATTATGTTAGGTAGCATTCCACATCAAAAATTTTGTTTTTAAAATTTACCTACTCGAGGACGAGCAGGAATTGAGCTTGGGGATGCTTGATACATCTCCAACGTATCTATTATTTTTGATTGTTCCATGCTATTATGTTATCTGTTTTGGAAGTTTCATGGGCTTTATTATGCTGTTTTATATTATTTTTGGGACTAACCTATTAACCGAAAGCCCAGTGCAAATTGTTGTTTTTTTTGCCTATTTTAGTGTTTCGCAGAAAAGGAATATCAAACGGAATCCAAACGGAATGAAACCTTCGCGAGGATCATTTTTGGAACAAACACAATCCAGGAGACTTGGAGTGGAAGTCAAGGAAGCAGCGAGGAAGCCACGAGGCAGGAGGGCGCACCCCAGGGGGGTAGGCGCGCCCCCACCCTCATGGGCCCCTCGCAGCTCCACCGACCTACTTCTTTCACCTATATATACTCTTATACCCAGGAAACATCCAGGGGAGCCAAGAAACCACTTTTCCACCGCCGCAACATTCTATACCCATGAGATCACATCTTGGGGCCTTTTCCAGCGCTCCGCCGGAGGGGGAATCGATCACGGAGGGCTTCTACATCAACATCATAGCCTCTCTGATGATGTGTGAGTAGTTTACCACAGACCTTCGGGTCCATGGTTATTAGCTAGATGGCTTCTTCTCTCTCTTTGGATCTCAATATAAAGTTCTCCTCGATCTTCTTGGATATCTATTCGATGTAATTCTTTTTGCTGTGTGTTTGCCGAGATCCGATGAATTGTGGGTTTATGAACTGATTATCTATGAATAATATTTGATTCTTCTCTGAATTCTTATATGCATGATTTGATATCTTTGCAAGTCTCTTCGAATTATCGGTTTAGTTTGGCCTACTAGATTGATCTTTCTTGCAATGGGAGAAGTGCTTAGCTTTGGGTTCAATCTTGCGGTGCTCGATCCCAGTGACAGAAAGGGAACCGACACGTATTGTATTGTTGCCATCGAGTATAAAAAGATGGGGTTTATATCATATTGCTTGAGTTTATCCCTCTACATCATGTCATCTTGCCTAATGCGTTACTCTGTTCTTATGAACTTAATACTCTAGACGCATGCTGGATAGTGGTCGATGTGTGGAGTAATAGTAGTAGATGCAAAATCATTTCGGTCTTCTTGACACGAACGTGATGCCTATATTCATGATCATTGCCTTAGATGTCATCATAACTATGCGCTTTTCTATCAATTGCTCGGCAATAATTTGTTCACCCACCGTAATATATGCTATGTTGAGAGAAACCACTAGTGAAACCTATGGCCCCCGGATCTATTTTCCATCATATAAGTTTCCGATCTACAATCTTAGTTTACTATTTATTTATTTTCCAATCTATACAACAAAAATACCAAAAATATTTATCTACTTATCTTTATCAGATCTCACTTTTGCAAGTGGCCGTGAAGGGATTGACAACCCCTTTATTGCGTTGGTTGCAAGGTTCTTGATTGTTTGTGCAGGTACTAGGCGATTTGCATGTAGTCTCCTACTGGATTGATACCTTGGTTCTCAAAAACTGAGGAAAATACTTACGCTACTTTGCAGCATCACCCTTTCCTCTTCAAGGGAAAACCAACGCATGCTCAAGAGGTACCACGCTGCAGTCTGGCTCGTTCCGACCTCCAGCGATCCTCATCTTCAGGGAATTCGCTGGATCTGAAGGTGATGGACAGCGGGTCCCTTCCGGCGGCCTTCTCTCCCCAGGCCATGGACGACACCGAGGTGCTGTCCCGAAGGACCTTCCCTGGACAGGGAGAAACGCAGGAGGCTGTCAGGGTGGCGCCGGAGGGTGATACCTCGGCCTCCGGACACGTGGGGGAGCAAATGCCCCTGGAGACTAGCGATGGGGGCCACATTCAATTCGGCTCCCAGCCGAATACAATTCCGAAGACCTATACGGCTCCGGAATGAGGCAAGCAGCCTCCTTCGAAAGAAGGAGGTGCACCGATTCCACCGGTGACCTTTGTCCATCCAGAGGCATTGGATACTCTACTGGAAGCGCTGCAACGCGCTTCAATTGTTGAGGAACACCGTATCCTTATGGTACGGTGGTTGATAGGGTTTAGTCCGTTAAGAGCGAACTGACCGAAGCATGCACCAGCCTTCTAACAAGCTTTGAGGTATGTGACGTAATTATGCAAAAAGAATGTCGTAGTATAGACAGTCCCCTGAGACTCAGTCCGGTGTTCGGAAAGAAAATCCGGACAGAGGATCAAATAATTTTCGCAGGAGACTAACCATACACGTCTATGTGAATAAGCAGGCATTGTTGCTGGCTGCGACCTCCCATTCTGTCGAAGTCTCTAGACTGAAACAGAGTCTGGAGCGGACCGAGGAAGAGCTCGGCCGTGTGAAAAAACAGCTGGAGGACAATCAAGGTATGCAATGACCTTGTGTAGATTCAGAAAGGATGAATGATTTGTGTTGACCATAGTGTCATGATATTTCGTAGGAGCGGCGATCGAGGTGGAGACCCTCAAGAAGGCACTGGTCGAAGCCCAGGAGAGAGCGGCAAAAGAACAAGCCGCTCGCAAAAACACGAGGCCAGGGTCGGTGAGGTCCAGCTGGAGCTCCAGGACGCCGTGAAGAAATGCGAGTCCATGGAGCGCAATATTGCGGATCAAGAGTCCGAACTTGCCAAGTCCCGCCAAAGCACACAAGATGCCCGGTTTGAAGCCCAGGGCACCCTCCAGGAAATCCAAGAGGCTAGAAAAATCGCGGTGGATAAGGACTTTATTATGCAGAGCAAGTATGTGAAGAAAAGGTACCTCTTACTGACCTGGATTTGGAGTTCTCTAGGGGCGTTTGCGGATCTACCGCGCAGTGTTGCTAATGCTGCGGAATTCTTCCGAGCCAAAGAAGGGAGCTCAACGGAGAAGCGGTTCTGGTCGCAATACCTTGCGCCAGAGCATCCGATGCCCTTTAGCGATCAGCTGAAACAGCTGACTGAACTGCATAGGGTGGCCGAACTGGCCATGAAGGATTTGATAATCCATTTATGGCTTGTCGAAGCCATACCCAGCAGCTACTTTGGGCTCGTGAAGCGGCTGGTCAATGCTGCCCTCGGCTTGATGCCATCAAGAGGTCGGTCTGCATCGAAGGTGCGCGGATGGCCTTCACCCGTGTCAAGGTGTAGTGGGAGAATATGGACGCCGTCAAGCTCGCGACCGAGGGACCGCCTGCGGGCAAGGAGCACCGCACGCCCGAGCGGTATTTTGATGATGTCCTGAAGGGATCCCGCATTGTAGAGGGCCAGTGTTCAAGAGACATTATCTTTGAACGAAGTCATTCATGTTATCCCTTCATGTATTATGAAACAAAGCCACTATTTAATATAATATTTTTTGTTTTAAATTTTTACCTCCTGTGCGGCCATTTTGTTAAATCTGAGAGTTGGCCAGTCGTCGGCTTCAGCCCCCACGTAGGTAGTTCGGGATGGAATTTAAACACTCTTGATCCAAGAGTTTGGTCCTTGAAGGAGGTGTTTAGTGCAACGAACTAGGCAATCGGACTATGTGGCTTTATCACCCTCACTTAGCCATAGGAGTTTGACAATAGAAATGTAGGTGCAGCCCCTAGTTAGTATTAAATCCGGACTAGGGTGTTGTAGACACCTGATCGAGTAGAGGCCGATTCGTCGCATAATGTGGAAAAAATCGCAAAAGATTTTTAACCTCCGAATAGCTGACCAACTCTCGCCGCATCATGACAGTCAGTTTTCAGCTTTCTCTACTGAGGTGTTTGCTCGGATAAACCAGAAACACAATCACAGTAGTTCTCCCTTTACTACCTTAGCCGATAGGACGGAACGTAAGGTAGCAAGCACAGGAGTCGGGCAACCCAACTATTGACCAAAGACATGATTCAGAGCCGATGCATATAATGCTAATTTCGGGGTGCCGAACTATACTGTCAAAAGTGTTCGGACTTTGTTGCCGTAGTATGGACCACAATGAAGCCCCTGGCGAATTAAAGCGTACCAAAGTGTATGGGCACAATCAATAAGAATAGCGCAATAAAATGAAGTAGTAAGCTAGTGCCACATAAGTTGGGCCGCAAATTGTTTCCATTATAATTTGATTAATAAGTGGAAGCGTATTTGTACAAATAGTGCGATAGGCCACAGGGCTATTTAACATACCAAGACCAAGGGGGAGCTGCGTGCGGGTCCTGAAAACAGGTAGAATGATCGTCAAGAAGAACATCTAGAGATTCCCCCACACGTCTGTGCTGCTTGCCGCCTTGGTATATCCATCCTTCAAAAGGACCAATGATCGGGCCATCGGGAGGGGCCTGTAGAGAAGAAGCCTGAAAAGGGAAAAAAGAAAAGGGAACGCATGTGTGCCCGGGTTAGGTTAAGCCGTATTATGGGCCACCATCTAGTTATGCCTCCGTCTCTGCCCATGGTATTTTGAGTGCGTAGTTATGTACGTGCGATACGTACGCCGCCATTTGGTCGGGACTGAGAAGGAGGCCGAATTGCTAGTCTAACTCCTGACGAGCTGGACTGTCATGCTGCGGAGTAGTCCGGACTCATTTGACATTGTCCGGGAGCTTGGCCGCTGAATAAAAGTTCTACTTGATAATGCCGCTCTGTACTTCTGCTGCCAGGGCCGCAGTGTGCTCCTCGATACGAAGGGAGCGCTCCGTGTTTCCATTGACTGTTATGACACCGCGTGGTCCGGGCATCTTGAGTTTGAGATAAGCATAGTGTGGCACCGCATTGAATCGAGCGAATGCAGTTCGCCTGAGCAGTGTGTGATAGCCACTGCGGAAGGGGACGATGTCGAAGATCAAGTCTTCGCTTTGAAAGTTGTCCAGGGATCGGAAGACAACTTCCAATGTGATTGAACCCATGCAGCGGGCCTCTACACCTGGTATTACTCCTTTAAAGCTAGTTTTTGTGGGCTTGATCCTTGATGGATCGATGCCATTTTGCAGACTGTATCCTGATAGAGCAGGTTGAGGCTGCTACCACCGTCCATGAGGACTCGCGTGAGGTGGAATACATCAATGATTGGGTCAAGGACCAGTGCGGCTGAACCACCACGACGGATACTGGTCGGATGGTCCCTACGATCAAAGGTGATCGGGCAGGACGACCATGGGTCGAATTTTGGAGCGACTGGCTCTAGCGCATAGACGTCCCTGAGCGCACGTTTGCGCTCCCTCTTGGGGATATGGGTAACGTATATCATGTTCGCCGTTTTAACCTGGGGGGGAAACTTCTTCTGTCCCCCTGTGTTCGGTGGACGGGGCTCCTCCTCGTCGTCCTCACTCTGTGACCCCTTCTCCTTGTCCTCGGCATTTAACTTGCCGGCCTGTTTAAAGACCCAACAGCTTCTGTTGGTATGATTGGCTGGTTTATCGGGGGTGCCGTGTATCTGACATGGACGATCGAGTATGCGTTCCAAGCTGGATGAGCCTGGATTGTTCCTTTTAAATGGCTTCTTCCGCTGGCTGGATTTGGAGCCACTGAATCCGGCGTTGATCGTCGTGTCATCGGTATTGTCACCGTTCTTTCGACGTTTGTGCCTATTGCGTCGGGGCTTGCCGTTGCTATTTCTGGCTTCAGAGGTGCCAGGTTCGCTTGAATTATTACTGCTACGGGCTAGCCAGCTATCTTCGCCCGCACAAAAGCGGGTCATGAGTGTCGTGAGGGATGCCATGGACTTCAGCTTTTCCTGGCCGAGGTGCCGGGCGAGCCATTCGTCGCGGATGCTATGCTTAAAGGCCGCTAGGGCTTCGGCATCCGGACAGTCGACGATCTGGTTCTTTTTAGTTAGGAACCTAGTCCAGAATTTCCTGACTGACTCTCCGGGCTGTTGAACTATGTGACTTAAGTCAACGGCATCCGGAGGTCGGACGTATGTACCTTGGAAGTTGTCGCAGAAGGTGTCTTCCAAGTCCTCCCAGCTGCCAATGGAGTTTTTAGGCAGGCTGTTCAACCAGTGCCGAGCTGGTCCCTTGAGTTTTAGCGGGAGGTATTTGATGGCATGAAGATCATCACCGCGGGCCATATGAATATGGAGAAGAAAATCCTCAATCCATGGTGCGGGATCTGTTGTTCCATCATATGATTCGATATTCACGAGTTTAAACCCTTCTGGGAATTCGTGCTCCATTACTTCATCAGTGAAACAGAGGGGGTGTGTGGCACCTCTATATCGGGCCAAGTCGCAACGTAGCTCGGATGGAGTCCGTCTGCGGTTTTTGGCCCGGGTGTGATTATGCTTGTCGCGTCCGGCTAGATAGTTTCGTCGCGCATCTGGGCACGCCCCCGCGATCCGTAGATTGATCTAGTCTGACCTACTCTACTATCCAGGTCCTGCCATAGGTCATATGTATATCCCCTAGCTGTTATATCTCTATCTTTACGGCGAGGTGGTATGGGCTGATGTTCGGCCTGAATTGTTGTTTTGTCCCGGCCACGAGGTGGTCGGTCAACCGCATTACATGCTGATGGTGTGGGCTCGAAGGCCTTGTCGTCGAATTGAGGTAGAAGTTTATGCTTCGGGTAACTTTTGGTTGGGCGCTCGAGGCCGTGTTCCTCGGCTGCCAGCATGTTAGTCCACCTGTCGTTGAGTAAATCTTGATCATCTTGAAGTTGTTGTTGCTTCTTTTTCAGGCTCCTTGCAGTGGCTATTAGCCGGCGCTTAAAGCGCTCCTGCTCAAGAGGTTCCTCTGGCATGATAAAGTCTTCGTTGCCGAGGCTCACCTCATCCTTGGAGAGCGGATGATAATTAATGTCCTCCGAGTCTTTGTTTACGGCCTGCTCGTTAGGGCTAACTTGCCCGTCTTCCCGATCGTCCTGTTTGGAGGTTGGATAGATGGGTTCTTCTTCGTCTTCGGCATCGTCTAGAGTGTTGTTGTCTCTCGTGCCGGTATTGCTGTCTTTTCCACAGCATGATTTAGAGCGGCGCCGCTGACGTCGGTGCTTTGGTTGTATCTCAGGAGGTTTATCCTCGAATGGATTCTTCTCGTTATCGCGGTTACCCTCTTTGGGTGTGTCCACCATGTACACGTCATACGAAGCGGTGGTCGTCCAGCGTCCAGTAAACGGCGGGTTTTCGGCCTGCTCCTCTCCGGCATCGTCATCCATACCGTCGATGTCTTCAGAGCCGTAGTCGAGCATGTCAGTTAAGTCTTCGATAGTGGCTATGAAGTGGGTGGTGGGTGGACGTAAAATTCCCCGCTCTCAGCCCCTAGTCCGGGTCGGGCGTAGTTCGGACATTGCTCCTCTGTAATGATGAGGGACCGCATCAAGTCCAGAGCCTCGCTTAAAGGCGAGGTTTGGCCAGGGAGAAGAAAATCCGTGGAGTACGGCAGGAAGGAAACTCCTTGGCCGAGCTCACACGATGCTGACTCCGAGCGTTCGGAGCCCATGTCCGGAGAAGAGTCTGGCTTCATGAAGGTTGCCAGCGACACTACTTCCTCCGGCTCTCCCGTGCTGGGCTTAGTGGCCGCAGATAGTCCGGCGGGCTCAATAATCCCGTCTTCGGACCTGGCGATGCTCTCTGGGTCTAAGGCCAGAGCGGAGGTTGGGGTCGTGAACCCTTGGAAGATCAAGTCTCCTCGAATATAAACGACATAGTCCAGATTTCCAAAACTAATCTGGTGACCTAGGGCGTAGCTGTCGATCTGCTCTAGATGGCCAAGCGAGTTGGCCCGCAGTGCGAAGCCGCCGAACACAAAAATCTGGCCGGGGAGGAAACCTCCCCCAAGGCAGCATTGTTGTAGATGACTGATGGAGCCATCGAACCTTGTGATGACGATGCAGTGGAACTCTCAATGAAAGCACCAATGTCGGTGTAAAAACCGGCAGATCTCGGGTAGGGGGTCCCGAACTGTGCGTATAAGGTCGATGGTAATAGGAGACGGGGTACACGATGTTTACCCAGGTTCGGGCCCTCTTGATGGAGGTAATACCCTACTTCTGGCTTGATTGATCTTGATGAATATGAGAATTACAAGAGTTGATCTACCACGAGATCGTAATGGCTAAACCCTAGATGTCTAGCCTGTATGATTGAGATTGCCTCTACGGACTAAACCCTCCGGTTTATATAGACACCGGAGGGGCCTAGGGTTGTACAGAGTCGGTTTACTAAGGAAGGAATCTACATATCCAAACGCCAAGCTTGCCATCCACGCAAAGGAGAGTCCCATCCGGACACGGGAAGAAGTCTTCTATCTTGTATCTTCATAGCCCATTAGTCTATCCCATGTTACATAGTCCGGACGCCCGAGGACCCCTTAATCCAGGACTCCCTCACCTAGTATATGCAGATATGGCCTCGGAACACTGAGACTAAAATGTCAAACGTGAATCATATAGTAGATATGATCAACACAATGATGTTCACCATTAAAAACTACTCCATCTCACGTGATGATCGGACATGGTTTAGTTGATATGGATCACGTGATCATTTAGATGACTAGAGGGATGTCTATCTAAGTGGGAGTTCTTAAGTAATTTGATTAACTGAACTTAAATTTATCATGAACTTAGTCATGTCAGTATTTGCATATCTATGTTGTAGATCAATAGCTTGCGATGTAGCTCCCCGTTTATTTTTTATATGTTCCTACAGAAAACTAAGTTGAAAGATGATAGTAGCAATGATACGGACTGGGTCCATGATCTGAGGATTATCCTCATTGTTGCACAAAAGAATTATGTCCTTGATGCACCACTAGGTGACGAACCTATTGCAGGAGTAGATGCAGACGTTATGAACGTTTTGCAAGCTCGGTATGATGACTACTTGATAGTTTAGTGCACCATGCTTTACGGCTTAGAACTAGGGACTTCAAAAATGTTTTGAATGCCATGGAGCATATGAGATGTTCCAAAAGTTGAAATTAGTATTTTAGACTCATGCCCGTGTCGAGAGGTGTGAGACCTCTGACAAGTACTTTGCCTACAAGATGGAGGAGAATAGCTCAGCTAGTGAGCATGTGCTCAGAATGTCTCGGCACTGCAATCGCTTGAATCAAGTGGGATTTAATCTTCCAGATAAGATAGTGATTGACAGAGTTCTCTAGTCACTATCACCAAGTTATTAGAACTTCGTGATGAACTATAATATGCGAGGGATGACGAAAGCGATTCCCAAGCTCTTGCAATGCTGGAATCAGCGAAGGTAGAAATCAAGAAAAAGCATCAAGTGTTCATGGTTAACAAGACCACCAGTCTCAAGAAAAGGGCAAGGGAAAGAAAGGGAAAACTTCAAAAGAATGGCAAGCAAGTTGCTACTCCCATGAAGAAGCCCAAAGCTAGACCCAAGCTGAAATTGAGTGCTTCTACTGCAAAGAAAAATGGTCACTGGAAGTGGAACTGACCCAGATACTTGGCGGATAAGAAGGATGGCAAAGTGAAAAAAGGTATATTTGATATACATGTTATTGATGTGTACTTTACTAGTGTTTATAGCAACCCCTCGGTATTTGATACTGGTTCAGTTGCTAAGAGTAGTAACTCGAAAACAGGAGTTGCAAGATAAACAGAGACCAGTTAAGGACGAGGTGATGATGTGTATTGGAAATGATTCCAAGGTTGATAAGATCACCATCGCACACTCCTTTTACCTTCGGGATTAGTGTTGAACCTAAAATAAATGTTATTTGGTGTTTGCATTGAGCATGAATATGATTGGATCATGTTTATTGCAATACGATTATTCATTTAAGTCGAAGAATAATTGTTATTCTGTTCACATGAATACAACCTTCTATTGTCATACACTTCATATGAATGGTTTATTGAATCTCGATCGTAGTGATACACATATTCATAATATTGATGCCAAAAGATGTAAAGTTGATAATGATAGTGCAACATACTTGTGACACTGCCGTTTAGGTCATATTGGTGTAAAGCGCATGAAGAAACTCCATGCAGATGGACTTTTGGAATTATTTGATTATGAATCATTTGATGCTTGCGACCCATGCCTCACTGGCAAGATGACTAAGACTCCGTTCTCCGGAACAATGGAGCGAGCCACTGACTTATTGGAAATAATACATACCAATGTATGCAGTCCGATGAGTGTTGAGGCTCGCGGCGGGTATCGTTATTTTCTAAACCTTCACAGATGATTTGAGCAGATATGGGTATATCTACTTAATGAAACAAGTCTGAAACATTTGAAAAGTTCAAAGAATTTCAGAGTGAAGTAGAAAATCATCGTAACAAGAAAATAAAGTTTCTATGATCTGATCACATAGGCGAATATTTGAGTTATGAGTTTGGCCTTCATTTAAAACAATGTGGAATAGTTTCACAACTCACGCCACCCGGAACACCATAGGGTAATGGTGTGTCCGAACATCGTAACCGTACTTTATTAGATATGGTGCGATCTATGATGTCTCTTACCGATTTACCATAATGGTTTTTGGGTTATGCATTAAAGACAGCTGCATTCACGTTAAAAAGGGCACCATGTAAATCCGTTGAGATGACACCGTATGAACTATGGTTTAGCAAAAACCTAAGCTGTCGTTTCTTAATAGTTTGGGGATGCGATGCTTATGTGAAAAAACTTCAACCTGATAAGCTCGAACCCAAATCGGAGAAATGAGTTTTCATAAGATACCCAAAGGAAATTGCTGGGTACTGTCACGCCCAATATGCGACCCTATCCAAAAGGAACTCGAAGGTCCCACCAAGGATAGACCCGCATATTGAAACGCTTTTGCAAGGTGGATATCATTACATCAACATTACATAATAGATGGGGATACATACATAAGGCACAAATGCCACAAGAATACATCAACATCATATACAAGATCAACATCCCACTACGGATGAAACATAAACAGAAACTCAAACGACATCCACCACGCTAGCCCAGGCTGCCGACCGAACCTATCCCCGATCAAGAAGAAGCGTAAGAAGAACTCCAATACAAGAAAACATCGCTCTCGCGTCATGATCATCGCAAACCTGTACCTGCAATCGGTGGTGTAGTAATCTGTGAGCCACGAGGACTCAAAGAATCCCATTACCATGGGTATCAAGACTAGCAAAGCTTAAGTAGGAAAGGAAGGGATAAAGTGGTGAGGTTGCAGCGGCGGCTAAGCATATATGGTGGCTAACATACGCAAATGAGAGCGAGAAGAGAATCAAAGGAACGGTCGTCGACTAGCAATGATCAAGAAGTGATCCTGAACTCCTGCCTACGTCAAACATAACCCAGAAACCGTGTTCTCCTCTCGATCAACCCCGAAAAGAGACACTCACGGTTACGCACACGGTTGGTGCATTTTAGAAGAGTTTGCTTCGAGTTTACTACAACCGGACATTAACAAATTCCCATCTTCCACATAACCGCGGGCACGGCTCTCGAAAGTTCAAACCCTGCAGGGGTGTCCCAACTTAGCCCATGATAAGCTCTCGCGATCAACGAAGGATATTCCTTCTCCCGGAAGACCCGATCAGTCTCGGAATCCCGGCTACAAGACATTTCGACAAAGAATAAAACAAGACCAGCAAAGCCGCCCGATCCGCCGACAATCCCGATAGGAGCTGCACATATCTCGTTCTCGTGGCAACACCGGATGAGACTAGCTACGAGTAAAACCAAACCTCGGGTTGCCTCAAGGTGGCCCCATGAGTAGCTTCGGTTCAGCCAAGACTTAGAGAAGCAACGGCCCGGGGCTGAATAAAGATGACCCTTGGGTTAATTACTCCCAAGGAAAATGTAGGTGGTGGTGAGGCAAATGGTAAAACCAAGGTTGGGCCTTCTTTGGACGAGTCTTATTCAAAGCGAACTGTCAAGGGGTCCCATAAATCACCCGACCGCGTTAGGGACGCAAAATCCGGGAACATAATACCGATATGACGGAAACTAGGGCGGCAAGAGTGGAACAAAACACCAGGCATAAGGCCGAGCCTTCCACCCTTTACCAAGTATATAGATGCATTAATTAAATAAGATATATTGTGATATCCCAACAAGTAAACATGTTCCAACAAGGAACAACATCTCCATGTTCCAACAAGGAACAAACTTCATCTTCACCTGCAACTAACAACGCTATAAGAGGGGCTGAGCAAAGCGGTAACATAGCCAAACAATGGTTTGCTAGGAAGGGTGACAAAGGTTAGAGGCTGGCGTGGCAATTTGGGATGGCTTGAGCAGCAAGTGATAGGTATCGCAGCATAGCGAAAGAACGAAGCAACTAGCATAGCAATGATAGTAGTGAGATCCAGGGTAGCGGTCATCTTGCCTGAAATCCCGCAAGGAAGAAGAACGAGTCCATGAAGAATACGAATGGATGAAGCCGAACCAAGCGTAGACGAACGAATCCTCACGATCGCAACGAAACGGGAACTAACAAGAAGAAGCACACAACATAGTAAACACACCACACATAGACAAGACATGATGCACAAACAAGCATGATGCATGACAAAGCTACATGAAGCTACTCATGGCAAGAGATGATGCCAACAAGAGCAACACATCAAGGCAAGTTTAAATGAGGCCGGGAACAACACATAACAATTTCGGTAAGTCCTCATATGCAAATTTCGAAATTGGTCCAGATCTGAATAACTTTATGTTCAAGTTGTTAAACAGCAAGTTAAAATGCACCACGATGATCTACACGAAATTCTAGTCAAGTTACATATAAAATTCATTAAATTCTGAGCTACGGACTAGAAGATATGAGCAAAACAAGTTAAACATGGCATTGATGCAAAATGCACCCAAACATCAAGCAAACACCTCAAACACAAGGATGCAACATGATAATATGAAGCTACATGCAAAATCAAGCAAGTTTCATATAAAGCACACGCAAAACGGAGCAACGGTTCAACACATACACTCTATACATGTTATAGCAACAATCTGTCCATAACAGCAAGTAGGCATATTGCAAGCATCAAAACAATATGCTACAGGACCTCAACGTAATAACAAAAGGTATGGGCATGATGTACAGGTACAGCATTACAAAACATGAACACTGAGCTATCTCCAGAAAACACTAGAACATGCTCAAAAACACATGGCAAGATTGCAAATAATAACAGCTTAGGACTTTAGCGTAAATAACATCAAAGTTGCAATGTTTAGAGCTATGAAACAACATGCTACAGGAACTTATCATGGCAAACAAAGGCATGGCATGAATCTAATAATTGCATAGAACAAAAGTCCCTTACTGACCATAAGCCAAAAAGGATCATATGATATGATGGCACACACGTAAACATGGCAAGTTATATTACAGATTCATACATGGCAGGAACAACGATAAGTAGGCATGTTGGTGAGCTTGAACCACTCACCACAGAGCAATACATGGCATGGCAAGGCAACTCACAGTAAGAAGACATGGCATAGAAGCTATACATGGCAAGAACAACATCATAGGGTGCAAGGATCAACTACAACAACCTTGGCAAAATTGAATAACATGTAAACAATCTGCCAGGAAACATTTTATAGCAAAAGTAGAGCTCGATTGACTCAAGCTATGGCACTCCATAATTGCAAACAAGGGCATGGATGGATAGAGCAAGACATGTTTGACAAAACACCCTTACTGAAGTATCTCAAAATATGCATGGATCTCTCTGTAGCATCAGGTTAACATGGCATAAAAATATCAACAAAACAGGGGCTGAAATCAGCAACATCAAGATGCCTAGTTTGCATGCTTGTGCTAGTCACCACAGAGATCACAAAAATACATAGCAAGCACCACTGTAAAGATGACATGGCATATTACAAAACACATGTAGGACTCAAGTTCATAGGATGCACACATCAATCATGGCAAAAATGACAAAAGTGCATGTTCTGATGAAAATCTGAAACTAACATCACATAGCCCTCTTCCGACAGCATTTCGGGCATCAAGATGAGCTCAAATTAAAATGATGCAATGATATGAAGTGATCTACTCTTCGAGACGAACATTTTTACATATTACACGCACGAAACGGAGCTACATGCAGAGAGTTATGATGCGATGAAAATGCAATAAAATATGCAACAATTTCGGGACTTAGTGGAAAAACGGAGGGGGGGAGTCAACCTAGGGTTTCAGATCCGGATCGGATCGGGCGCTGGTCGAGGTGGCGGAGCCTCGCCGGAGACGGGCGGAGAGGCGGCCAGGGGCGAGCCGGACCGCGCCATGGCATGGGCGGTGGAGGTGGCGACCGGGCGACGTGGGCGACTCCGGCGGCCGGGCGGCGTGGAGCCGCCGGCGAGGGGCGGATGGAGGCGGTGAGACGGGCCGGCCGGGAGGAGCGGCACCGCAGGGCGAGGCGCGGATCGCCGCCCGGCGAGGTGGCGCGCCGGGCGGCGAAGCGGGAGGCAAGGCGCCCGGTCGGGACGAGGCGGGTCCGCGGCGGCGGCTCGGCGCGGCCATGCATGGTTCTGGCGGCCAGCCCCGGCCCACGGCACGCGGCGCGCGGAGGACGGCGGCGGCAACGTGGCGGCGCGGGAATGGCTTTGGCGGCGGCGCGATGACGTGGCAGCGTGGGATTGGCCGGGTGAGGTGGCGGCGGACGTGTCCGCGCGGACGGACACGTCCGGCGGCGCGGGGAGGAGTTTTTAGGGTTTCGGGGGATTTCATCCGCGAAAATGAAGGGGAAGGACCTATTTATAGGTAGAGGGAGCTAGGAGACTCCAAATGAGGTGCGGTTTTCGGCCACGCGGTCGTGATCGAATGACCGAGAGCATGGAGGGGAGTTAGGTGGGTTTTGGGCCACTTTGGAAGGGGTGTTGGGCTGCAACACAAAAGAGGCTTTTACGGTTACCCGGTTAACCGTTGGAGCATCAAACGACCTCCAAATGATCCGAAACTTGACAGGCGGTCTACCGGTACTACACCAAGGCCGCTTGACAAACCTCGGTCCATTCCGAGGCCGTTTAACACCCGCACACGAAAAGAGGTAAAAGGGGGCGCCGGGAGACATAGGAGCGCCGGATTGCAAAACGGACAACGGGGAAAATGCTCGGATGCATGAGACGAACACGTATGCAAAAGCGATGCACATGAAGACATGATATAAAATGCAGATGATGACATGGCAAAGTGCAACACGCAAGCAAATGACATGGCAACGACGGCGAATAACTGGCAGACACCTGGCGCATCGAAACCAGGGCGTTACAGGTACACCTTCTATCACAGATCCGGAGGCAAGATATTCGTTGCTAAGAATGGATCCTTTCTATAGAAGGAGTTTATCTCGAAAGAAGTGAGTGGGAGGAAAGTAGAACTTGATGAGGTAATAGTACCTTCTCCCTAATTGGAAAGTACTTCATCACAGAAATCAGTTCCAGTGATTCCTACACCAATTAGTGAGGAAGCTAATGATGATGATCATGAAACTTTAGATCAAATCACTACCGAACATTGTAGGTTAACCAGAGTACGGTCCGCACCAGAGTGGTACGGTAATCCTGTTCTGGAAGTCCTCTTACTAGACCATGACGAACCTACGAACTATGAGGAAGCGATAATGAGCCCAGATTCCACGAAATCGCTTGAGGCCATGAAATCTGAGATGGGATTCATGTATGAGAACAAAGTGTGGACTTTGGTTGACTTGCCCAATGATCGGCAAGCAATAGAAAATAAATGGATCTTCAAGAAGAAGACTGGTGCTGATGGTAAGGTTACTGTCTACAAAACTCGACTTGTTGCGAAAGGTTTTCGACAAGTTCAAGGAGTTGACTATGATGAGACCTTCTCACCTGTAGCGATGCTTAAGTCTGTCCGAATCATGTTAGCAATTTCCGCATTTTATGATTATGAAATTTGGCAAATGGATGTCAAAACTGCATTCCTTAATGGATTTCTTAAAGAAGAGTTGTATATGATGCAACTAGAAGGTTTTGTCGATCCTAAACGTGCTAACAAAGTGTGCAAGCTCCAGCAATCCATTTATGGACTGGTGCAAGCCTCTTGGAGTTGGAATATATGCTTTGATAGTGTGATCAAAGCATATGGTTTTATACAGACTTTTGGAGAAGCCTGTATTTACAAGAAAGTGAGTGGGAGCACTACAGCCTTTCTGATAAGTATATGTGAGTGACATATTATTGATCGGAATTGATGTAGAATTTTCTAGAAAGCATAAAGGAGTGTTTGAAAGGAGTTTTTCAAAAAAAGACCTCGGTGAAGCTGCTTACATATTGAGCATCAAGATCTATAGAGATAGATCAAGACGCTTGATAAGATTTTTCAATGAGAACATACCTTGACAATATTTTGAAGTAGTTCAAAATGGACCAGTCAAAGAAGGAGTTCTTGCGTGAGTTGTAAGGTATGAAGTTGAGTAAGACTCAAAACCCGACCACAGCAGAAGATAGAGAGAGAATGAAAGTCATTCCCTATGCCTCAGCCATAGGTTCTATAAAATATGCCATGTTGTATACTAGATCTATTGTGTACCTTGCCATGAGTTTGGCAAAGGCGTACGGTAGTGATCCAGGAGTAGATCACTGGACAACGGTCAAATTTATCCTTAGAGTACTAAGGAAATATTTCTCGGTTATGCAGGTGATAAAGAGTTCATCATAAAGAGTTACGTCGATGCAAGCTTTAACACCTATCTGGATGACTCTGAGTCTCAATCTGGATACATATTGAAAGTGGGAGCAATTAGCTAGAGTAGCTCCATGCATAGCTTTGTAGGCATAGAAATTTGCAACATACATACGGATCTGAATGTGGCAGACACGTTGACTAAACTTCTCTCACAAGCAAAACATGATCACACCTTAGTACTCTTTGGGTGTTAATCACATGGCGATGTGAACTATATTAGTGACTCTAGTAAACCCTTTGGGTGTTGGTCACATGGCGATGTGAACTATGGGTGTTAATCACATGGTGATGTGAACTATTGGTGTTGAATCACATGGTGATGTGACCTAGATTATTGACTCTAGTGCAAGTGGGAGACTGGAGGAAATATGCCCTAGAGGAAATAATAAAGTTATTATTTATATTTCCTTATATCATGATAAATGTTTATTATTCATGCTAGAATTGTATTAACCAAAAACTTGATACATGTGTGAATACATAGACAAAACATAGTGTCCCTAACCATAGACACGTGTTGTCATTTGATGAACGGGATCACATCATTAGGAGAATGATGTGATGGACAAGACCCATCCGTTATCTTAGCATAATGATCACTAAGTTTTATTGTTATTGTTTTCTTCATGACTTATACATATTCCTCTGACTATGAGATTATGCAACTCCCGAATACCGGAGGAACACCTTGTGTGCTATCAAATGTCACAACGTAACTGGGTGATTATAAAGATGCTCTACAGGTATCTCTGAAGGTGTTTGTTGGGTTGGCATAGATCAAGATTAGGATTTGTCACTCCGAGTATTGGAGAGGTATCTCTGGGCCCTCTCGATAATGCCCATCACTATAAGCCTTGCAAGCAATGTGACTAATCAGTTAGTTGCGGGATGATGCATTACAGAACGAGTAAAGAGACTTGCCGATAACGAGATTGAACTAGGTATAAGGATACCGACGATCGAATCTTGGGCAAGTAACATACCGATGACACAGGGAATAACTTATGTTATGTGGTTTGACCGATAAAGATCTTCGTAGAATATGTAGGAACCAATATGAGCATCCAAGTTCCACTATTGGTTATTGACCAGAGATGTGTCTTGGTCATGTCTACATAGTTCTCGAACCCGTAGGGTCCGCACACTTAACGTTCGATGACAATCTTGTATTATATGAGTTATGTGTTTTGATGACCGAATGCTGTTCGGAGTCCCGGGTGAGATCACGGACATGACGAGGAGTCTCGAAATGGTCGAGACATAAAGAATGATATATTGGATGATGTTATTCGGACACCAGAAGAGTTCCGAGAGGTACCGGGTAAAAACGGAGTGCCGGAGGGGTTACCGGAAACCCCCGGGGAAGTAATGGGCCAACATGGGCCTTAGGGGAGAGAGAGGGCAGGCCACGAGGAGGTGCCCCCCCATGGGGAGTCTGAATAGGACTAGGGGAGGGGGCGCGGCCCCCCTTTCCCTCTCGCTCTCCCATTCCCTTCCTTCTTCGCCCCTCCACCAAGTGGAATCCTACTAGGACTTGGAGTCCTAGTAGGACTCCTCTCTCTTGGCACGCCCTACAGGGGCCGGCTGGCCTCCCCCTCTCCTCCTTTATATACGGAGGCAGGGGCACCCTAGAACACACAAGATCAATTGTCTTAGCCATGTGCGGTGCCCCCTCCACAGATTACATCTAAGATCATATTGTCGTAGTGCTTAGGCGAAGCCCTACGCGGATCACATCATCAAACACCGTCATCACGCCTCCGTGCTCACGGAACTCATCTACATCCCTGAACCTCTGCTGGATCAAGAGCTCGAGGGACGTCATCGCGCTGAACATGTGCAGAACTCGAAGGTGCTGTGAGTTTGGTACCTGATCGGTTGGATCGTGATTGGATCGCGAAGAGTACGACTACATCAACCGCGTTAACATAACGCTTCCACTTTCGGTCTACGAGGGTACGTGCACACACTCTCCCGTCTTGTTGTTATGTATCTCCTAGATAGATCTTGCGTGATCATAGGAAATTTTTTGAAATACTGCGTTCCCCAACATATATGAGCAGCGGAAAGTAAAGCATGCAATTTGCAAGAAAGTAAAGGGATGGGATTGGAGTGTGCAAACGCAATTGGAGGCACGAAGATTTTTCGCGTGGTTCCGATAGTTCTGCTATCGTACATCCATGTTGATGGAGAATTCAACCCACGAAGGGTAACGGTTGCACGAATCCACGGAGGGCTCCACCCACGAAGGGTCCACGAAGAAGCAACCTTGTCTATCCCACCGTGGCCATCGCCCACGAAGGACTTGCCTCACTAGGGTACATCTTCACGAAGTAGGCGATCTCCTTGCCCTTACAAACTCCTTGGTTCAACTCCACAATCTTGACGTAGGCTCCCAAGTGACACCTAACCAATCTAGGAGACACCACTCTCCAAATGGTAATAGATGGTGTGTTGATGATGAGCTCCTTGCTCTTGTGCTTCAAATGATAGTCTCCTCAACACTCAACTCTCTCTCACAGATTTGGATTTGGTGGAAAGATGATTTGACTTGAAAGTAATTTGGGGAAGGCTAGAGATCAAGATTCATGTGGTTGGAATGGAATATCTTGGTCTCAACACATGAGTAGGTGGTTCTCTCTCAAAAAATGAATGCTAGAAGTGTAGGCATGTTCTGATGGCTCACTCCACGAATGGAGGAAGGGTGGAGGGGTATATATAGCCTCCACACAAACTCTAACCGTTACACACAATTCACCAAACTCGGTGGGACCGAATACTCAAACTCGGTCAGACCGATTTAGTTCAACATGTGAACGTTAGGATTTTTGGTGGGACTGGTATGATCAACTCGATGGGACCGATGTGCTAGGGTTAGGGTAAAACCTCAACTTGGTTTGACCGATTACACAAACTCGGTGAGACCGATTTTGGTAATAAGCAAAACAGAGAGTTGGGCAAGTAAACTCGGTGGGACCGATTGCATATCTTGCTGAGACCGAAATGATTGCAACAGGCAACAGAGAGTTTGCAAGCCCATCTCGGTAAGACCAAGATCCCATCGGTGAGATCGAACTGACTAGGGTTTCTGGCAGTGGCTATGTCAAGTGAACTCGGTGGCGCCGGATAGATCAAATCGGTGGTGCTGAGTTTGACTTTAGGTTTGGGACATAAGTGGAAATGAGAAAGTGGTTGAGGGCTTTGGAGCATATCACTAAGCACTTTGAGCAAGCAAGCCATTAAGCAACACCTCATCCCCTTTTAATAGTATTGGCTTTTCCTATGGACTCAGTGTGATCTTGGATCACTAAAATGAAAATGTAGAGTCCTGAGCTTTTGAGCTTTTGCCAATCTTCTGTCCTTAGCATCTTGAAGGGGTTCCAAATCCTCTTGTCCATGCCACTCCACTGTTGAACTCGTCTGAAACATACTAGATAAAAGTTTTAGTCCAATAAGAGATATGTTGACATTAATTACCAAAATCACCCAGGGAGCACTTGTGCTTTCAATCTCTCCCTTTTTGGTAATTGATGACAACATACATGAAAGCTTTAGATAAGGATATAAAGAATAGCAAGTAAAGCTTTGGAAGGACATGTAACATGCATAGGCTCCCCCTACATGTATTCAATCATGTAAATATTGAATATGAGAGCATGTGAATGCATAAGCATGACAGAGCAAGCAATGAGTTACATGTATCTTGGCTATATGCATCAGAGCAAATGATGTGAATATGGGAAATGTACCTTCATGTTCATGTGTCCTTCTTACAAACAATGTGTACATCAGCAAGAGATCATCATGCACATGAGTGTGATGCATATACTTACCTTGTGGTCTTGAGCTGGCTTTGGAAGAGATGAAGCTGAGTAAACAAGGTTAGATAACACAGAAACATCTACAAATCAGAGCGAGAATAGCAAACCACAAGAGTACCAAGATTGGGATGACATGTAGTGGGTGAGTACTAGGTACTCTATTGGATATAGACATGTCCCCGAAGAGGTAAAGATATGCAATGGATTCGAAGATTTCCTTCCCTAGGATGTCTTTCTCCCCCTGAATCTTATATGGGATACTGAGAGAAGGTAAGGAAAAGAAAATCAAAGCAAAACAAGAAAATCAGCACAAAACACCCATAACACATACTAACATGTCTTTCCCCTCTTAAAGACATGTGACTTCTCTCCTCTTGAATACCAAGCATCTGTGGGTCTCTCTCCCTTTTGATGTGATTAAGCTTTGGTGTGATATCTCTCTCCCCCTTTGACATCAATTTCCAAGAAGGGACCTTCTGGTGTGTGAGTCGAATGGGTTTGGTCCTTGAGTCACATAACAAGGCAGCACATAGAATGTGATGCAGGTAGAGGACAAGAATCATCGAGTGGAGCTGGAACAATTATGCAAGATGCAAATGGCAAAGTGTCTTCTCAGCATTGAAATCGGTAACACCGAGTTGTTTTCTTCGGTGGCACCGAAATGGTTTGGTTTGACCGAAAGAGACAAACCGGTGTGTCCGAGTTCAACTTAGAGAGAGTACAATTGTCATCTCAGCTCACTAGGCAAATAAGATCTCACAAAGATTTGCAAGGAATTAACTGAAGGATTTGCAATGAATTGGATGCAGAGTATGCAGAACATCACAGAGAAAAAGAAAAGAAATATAGATGAAGTTTTTTTTTATTAAATAAAGGGAACAAATATGCAAGAGATAAATGCAAGAACACAGAGAAACACTAGAGAACTTCATCTAGAATTGGTCGGCAAAAAAGTCACCTATGATAGAGTATATTGATTGAGGAGTCAAGTGAGAACACTTGATCGTAGGTCATACTCATCGTTTAAGCTCAAAATGGGGTTACCATTTTTCGTTTATGCATTTTGATGTTTTCGCATCTTGTTGAGCTGCTTTGACCCATGACTTGGGGTAAAGCTTCTCTAAGATGGAATAGCATACCTTGGGTGGTGGTGTTGATCTTGATCATGTAGTTGAACTTGTGTGGGATGCTCAAGGTTGATGTAGCTCATTAATGAGTTGGGAGCACCACTTGTAGATTGAGTTCATCTACCTACATGGTTTAGTTTTGCAAGGAAGAGCACTTGTGTATCCAAAATGACAATCATGAAGTTTAATACCAAATGAAATTTGATATAAATTAATTGTCAAAGGATATGTTGAAAGGTTTCATGCTTCCTTGTCTTCAACCACCAAATTTGTAGAGACTTGGTGATGTAGAGATTGCTCAAGATGTGAGTGAGTTGCAATCCCATAGATTTGGATTCATCCAAGTACCTACAAGGGTTAGATAGCATGCAAGGGTGCAAATATATCCAAGACATATGATCATCATCATAAGAGAAATATCAAGTATTAGTCAAAGGCCCATGCATTGCATGTATCCAAATGGAGTTTCTACTCCAAGTTTGAGGCATCAATGATGTTCAATTAACCTCTCAAACGGCAAAATACTTTCTCATCAAGCGGTTTGGTGAATATATCTGCCAGTTGCTTATCGGTACGAACATGCCTAAGATCAATGTCCCCTTTAGCAACATGATCTCGAATGAAATGATGACGAACTTCAATATGCTTAGTTCGAGATGTTGCACGGGATTGTGAGCAATCTTAATAGCACTTTCATTGTCACAAAGCAATGGAACATGTTTCACATATATGCCATAATCTTTAAGAGTTTGGGTCATCCAAAGTAATTGAGCACAACATGGACCGGCGACAATGTATTTCGCTTCGGCGGTAGATAAGGATACCGAGTTTTGTTTCTTGGAGGATCAAGACACAAGAGATCTACCAAGAAATTGACAAGTACCCAAAGTGGACTTTCTATCAACCTTTTCATCGGCATAGTCCGAATCGGAGTAGCCAACAAGATCAAAAGAAGACCTCTTAGGATACCAAATGCCAAAATTTGGTGTATGAATTAAGTATCTCACTATCCTTTTCACAACCTTAAGATGACATTCTTTAGGGGCCGCTTGATATCGTGCACACATGCACACACTTAGCATAATATCAGACGGGAGGCACATAGATATAACAATGAACCAATCATAGACCGATAAACCTTTTGGTCAACCGGTTTCCATCCTTTGTCAAGTCAAGATGTCCACTAGTAGGCATGGGTGTACTCATACCTTTGCATTCTTGCATGTTGAACTTCTTGAATAAGTCCTTGGTATACTTCATTTGGGAAACAAAGGTACCCACCTTAGTTTGCTTGATTTGCAACCCAAGAAAGAACTTGAGTTCACTCATCATAGACATCTCAAACTTCTCCGACATTAGCTTTACAAACTTTTCACTAAAATGAGGGTTAGCCGAACCAAATATGATATCATCAACATAAATTTGTCACACAAATAATTCACCATTAACCCTTTTAGTAAAAAGAGTAGAATAAATTTTTCCAATCTCAAAGCCTTTTTTGATAAGGAACTTGGTCAAGCATTTATACCACGCTCTGGGAGCTTGTTTAAGACCATAAAGAGCTTTGTGAAGTTTGTAAACATGATCAGGTTTCTTAGGATTAACAAAGTCGGGAGGTTGTTTAACATAAACTTCCTCCTCAATTTCACTATTTAGAAAAGCACTTTTAATGTTCATTTGGTACAAGGTAATATCATGGTGAGTAGCATAGGCAAGTAAGATGCTGATGGACTCAAGTCTAGCAACGGGAGCATATGTCTCACCATAGTCCATACCTTCGACTTGGGTGTAGCCTTGGGCGACGAGACGTGCTTTTTGCAAACGACTTGTCCATCTTCGTCTTGCTTGTTGCGAAACACCCATTTGGTACCGATGATGTTGTGGTTGTTGTCGGGCTTCTCAACCAATGTCCACACTTGGTTTCTCTCAAAGTTGTGTAGCTCTTCATGCATGGTATTTATCCAATCCAGATCTTCCAATGCTTCTTCAACCTTCATAGGTTCAATGCTATAGATGAATGAATAATGTTCACAAAAATTAGCCAAATGAGTTTTTGAGCAAGTTATTCTCCTAGTTTGGATATCATTGAAGATTTTTTTCGACGGGATGGTCTCGTGAAACTCTTGCTCGAACTCGTGAGAGCTTTTGTTTGGGTGGGGGTGGAACATCTTCTTCATCATCTTGTTCTTCTTCTTGGCCTTGTTCATTGTTGACGTTGTCGTTCTCTTGTCTAGGTCGAGAAAGAGGTTGATGAGGTTCATCTTGGTGTACTTCCTCGTTTTCTCCATCTTGGTGTGTCCCACTTGTGGATGCTTCCATGTCAACTCTTGGTTCACCTTGTCATGAGGTAGAAGCTTCCACTTGGATGGACGAGGTACTCTCCTTCACCTCTGTTGGACGAATCTTGCCAATAGACAAGTCTTGGATTGCTTCCGAGGGGTCTTTGTCTCCTACATCAATTGGCAATTGCTCTACTTGCGAGCAGTTAGATACATCAAACTTCACATCTACCGTCTCCTCAACCTTTCGGGTGAAATTGTTGTAGACACGGTAAGTGTGAGAGTTTGAGCCATAGCCAAGTAGGAAACCCTCATGAGATTTAGGAGCAAATTTAGAACGACGGTGCTTATCAAGAATATAGAACTTTGAGCTGAATACTCGAAAGTATCCAACTTGGGGTTTGTTACCGGTGAGAAGCTCATATGTCGTCTTGCCGAGTAGCTTGTGAAGATACAAGCAATTTGTTGCATGACAAGCTGTCTCAACTGCCTCCGCCCAAAAGTGTTTTGGCGTCTTGTACTCATCAAGCATCGTTCTCACCATCTCAATAAGAGTCCGGTTCTTCCTCTCAACAACTCCATTTTGTTGTGGCGTGTACGTAGCCGAGAACTCATGTGAAATCCCTTCTTCGTCAAGAAAGGTATCCACATTTGCGTTCTTGAACTCCGTTCCGTTGTCGCTGCGAACCTTCTTGATCTTCACTTAAAATTGATTTTGGGCCTCCTTAGCGAAGTTCTTGAAGATCTTTTGGACCTGTGATTTATCATCAAGAAATAACATCCACGTAAATCTTGAAAAATATTCGACTATGACTAGACCAAATGAGTTTTCACTGAGACTTTTATAGGCATTGGGACCAAAGAGATCCATATGAAGTAGCTCGAGCGGTCGTCTCGTGGTCATGATGTTCTTCACGGGGTGACTTCCTCCAACTTGTTTTCCTGCCTGACAAGCACTGCACAATCTATCCTTGTCAAAAATAACATCTTCCACTCCAAGGATATGATCACCTTTAATAAGCTTGTCAAGATTTCACATGCCCACATGACATAACCTTCTATGCCACAACCAACCTTTAGAAGATTTAGCAATTAAGAAAGTTCTAGGTTGAGCCTTTTTAGTGAAATCAACAATGTAAAGATCACCTCTACATATACCGATAAAGACCATATTATGATTATCTCTTTGAAACACTTGGCAATCTACTTCAGTAAATAGGACATTGAAGCCAAAGTCAGCAAATCTAGATACGGAAAATAAAATTATAGCCAAGAGATTTAACGAGCATAACATTTTGTATGGAGCTATCATGTGAGATGGCCACCTTACGAAGGCCAACCACCTTACCCTTTGAGTTATCACCAAAGGTGACATACTTTCGAGGGTCGTCGTTTTCAGCATGCTCACGAAACATATCCTTGTCTCTGGTCATGTGGTTGGTACATCCACTATCAAGAACCCATTAAGATTAGCCATAAGACCAAAGTGTCTCATAGACTCATTGAGATCAAAGTCACTATCATCATCCTCATCATAGTATCCATGTTCAACATCGTCTTGTGATGGATCAATTCCTAGAGAGAGTGATTCATTAGATAAATGCTCATCACAATGTTCATCTTTATGAATTCTAATGGCTTCGGAGATGATATTGCTAATGATTCCAACATCTCCTTTGGCAGGCATAATGTTAGTAAGCTCAAATAGACAATCACCAAACTTAGGATCATCGAAATTCATCTTACTCAAAGCAATAGACTTGTGAAGAATTTCATCTAAGTTTTGCAAGGAATAGTTTGGAAATCGTTCCTCAAGAAATCTCCATATAGTGTAGGCACAATCAAGGGTAGGCAAGCAACCAAACAAATTTTTAAGCAAACCTCTAGTAATAAGATTGACAGTTCTAAGGTTGCGAATCATGTCAATAGATTCATCAAGGGTAGGATGCAAAGGATCAACATGGGGTGCACAAGGGCTAGTAATGTACTTGTTAAAATGATATTCATTCAAAATATCAAGCATCTCATTTTTTCCATTCATGAAAGAACTCTCCATCAAGTATAGGCACTCTACGTCTAAGACTCCCCAACGTAGACTCATCCATCTTCCTCCAATGGTGATTAAACCAAAGCAATGGAGACTAATGCTTTGATACCAATTGAAAGGATCGAGAAGAGGTGTCTAGAGGGGGTGATTAGACCCTCAATAAAGAAAAGTAGCAGTTTTTAATTTCTTCAAGTTAAGGTGGAGTTTTAGCACAAGTTTAAACATTCACAATACATTTCACGCAAGCATGACAAGAGTATATGAGAAGTGGAAAGTAAAGCATGAAATTTGCAACAAAGTAAAGGGATAGCATTGGAGTGTGCAAACGCAATTGGAGACACGAAGATTTTTGGCATGGTTCCGATAGGTGGTGCTATCATACATCCACGTTGATGGAGTCTTCAACCCACAAAGGGTAACGGTTGCGCGAGTCCACGGAGGGCTCCACCCACGAAGGGTCCACAAAGAAGCAACCTTGTCTATCCCACCATAGCCATCGCCCACGAAGGACTTGCCTCACTAGGGTAGATCTTCATGAAGTAGGCGATCTCCTTGCCCTTACAAACTCCTTGGTTCAACTCCACAATCTTGACGAAGGCTCCCGAGTGACACCTAACAAATCTAGGAGACATCACTCTCCAAAAGGTAATAGATGGTGTGTTGATGATGAAGTCCTTGCTCTTGTGCTTCAAATGATAGTCTCCCCAACACTCAACTCTCTCTCACAGATTTGGATTTGGTGGAAAGATGATTTGAGTGGAAAGCAACTTGGGGAAGGCTAGAGATCAAGATTCATGTCGTTGGAATGGAATATCTTGGTCTCAACACATGAGTAGGTGGTTCTCTCTCAGAAAATGAATGCTGGAGTGTAATAACGTTTTGATGGCTCACTCCACGAATGGAGCAAGGGTCGAGGGGTATATATATCCTCCACACAAAATCTAGCCGTTACACACAATTCACCAAACTCGGTGGGACTGACTACTCAAACTTGGTCAGACCGATTCGGTTCAAAATGTGAACATTAGGATTTTCGGTGGGACCGATGTGCTAGGGTTAGGGTAAAACCTCAACTCGGTTTGACCGATTACACAAACACGGCGAGACCGATTTTGGTAATAAGCAAAATAGATAGTTGGTCAAGCAAACTCGGTGGGACCGATTGCATATCTCGGTGAGACCGAAATGATTGCAACAGGCAATAGAGAGTTTGCAAGCCCATCTCGGTGAGACCGAGATCCCATCGGTGAGACTGAACTGGCTAGGGTTTCTGGCAGTGGCTATGTCAAGTGAACTCGGTGGCACCAGATAGATCAAATTGGTGGGGCCGAGTTTGACTTTAGGTTTGGGACATAAGTGGAAATGATAAAGTGGTTGAGGGCTTTGGAGCATATCACTAAGCACTTTGAGCAAGCAAGCCATTAAGCAACTGTTGGGGAACGTAGTAATTTCAAAAAAATTCCTACGCACACGCAAGACCATGGTGATGGCATAGCAACGAGAGGGGAGAGTATCCGTCCACGTACCCTCGTGAGACCGAAGCGAAGCGTTATAACAACGCGGTTGATGTAGTCGTGCGTCTTCACGATCCGACCGATCCAAGCACCGAGCGTCGGCACCTCCGAGTTACGCACACGTTCAGCTCGATGGCGATCCCGGACTCCGATCCAGCAAAGTGTCGGGATGAGTTCCGTCGACGACGGCGTGGTGACGATGATGATGCTCCACCGACGCAGGCTTCGCCTAAGCTCCGCGACGATATGACTTCTCCGGCGCAGGCTTCGCCTAAGCTCTGCGACGATATGACCAAGTGGAATATGGTGGAGGGGGCACCGCACACGGCTAAGGAACGATCCGTAGATCAACTTGTGTGTCATGGGTGCCCCGCCCCGTATATAAAGGAGCCAAGGGGTGCGGCCAGCCCTAGGGGAGGCGCTGGAGGAGTCCTACTCCCACCGAGTAGGACTCCCCCTCTCCTAGTTGGATTAGGATTGGAGGAGGGAAGAGGAAGAGGCGCCGCCCCTCTCCTGTCCTATTCGGACTAGAGGGGAGGGGGCGCGCCTGCCTGGCCGGCCCTTCCTCTTCTCTCTTATGGCCCATCAAGGCCCATAGACCTCCGGGGGTTCCAGTAACCCCGGTGTTCCGATAACTTCTGTTTTCATCCGGAACCTTTCAAGTCAAACATAGGCTTCCAATATATCAATCTTTATGTCTCGACCATTTGAGACTCCTCGTCATGTCCGTGATCACATCCGGACTCGAACAACCTTCGTACATCAATACTTATAAACTCATAATGAATCGTCATCGAAGCGTTAAGCGTGCGGACCCTACGGGTTCGAGAACTATGTAGACATGACCTAGAACCATTCTCGGTCAATAACCAATAGCGGAACCTGGATGCCCATATTGGTTCCTACATATTCTACAAAGATCTTTATCGGTCAAACCGCATAACGATATCGTTGTTCCTTTTGTCATCGGTATGTTACTTACCCGAGATTCGATCGTCGGTATCAATACCTAGTTCAATCTAGTTCTTCGTAAGTCTCTTTACTCGTTCAGTAATACATCATCTTACAACTAACTCATTAGTTGTAATGCTTGCAAGGCTTATGTGATGTGTATCACCGAGAAGGCCCAAAGATACCTCTCCGACAATCGGAGTGACAAAACCTAATCTCGAAATCGCCAACCCAACAAGTACCTTTGGAGACACCTGTAGTACTCCTTTATAATCACCCGATTCGTTGTGACGTTTGGTAGTACCAAAGTGTTCCTCCGTAAACGGAGTTGCATAATCTCATAGTTACGAGGAACATGTATAGGTCATGAAGAAAGCAATAGCAATATACTAAGCGATCAAGTGCTAAGCTAACGGAATGGGTCAAGTCAATCAGATCATTCTCCTAATGATGTGATCCCGTTAATCAAATGACAACTCATGTCTATGGTTAGGAAACATAACCATCTTGATTAACGAGCTAGTCAAGTAGAGGCATACTAGTGACACTCTGTTTGTCTATGTATTCACACATGTATTATGTTTCCTGTTAATACAATTCTAGCATGAATAATAAACATTTATCATGATATAAGGAAATAAATAATAACTTTATTATTGCCTCTAGGGCATATTTCCTTGATCTCCCACTTGCACTAGAGTCAATAATCTAGATTACACAAGAATGATTCTAACACCCATGGAGTCTTGGTGTTGATCATGTTTTGCTCGTGGAAGAGGCTTAGTCAACGGTCGCAACATTCAGATCCGTATGTATTTTGCAAATCTCTATGTCTCCCACTTGGACTTGGTCCCGAATGGAATTGAAGCGTCTCTTGATATGCTTGGTCCTCTTGTGAAATCTGGATTCCTTTGCCAAGGCAATTGCACCAAGATTGTCACGAGAAGATCTTCATTGGTCCCGATGCACTAGGTATGACACCTAGATCGAAATGAACTCTTTCATCCGAGACTCCTTCATTTGCTGCTTCGAAGCAGCTATGTACTCCGCTTCACATGTAGATCCCGCCACGGCGCTTTGTTTAGAACTGCACCAACCGACAGCTCCACCGTTTAATAAAAATACGTATCCGGTTTGCGATTTAGAATCGTCCGAATCGGTGTCAAAGCTTGCATCGGCGTAACCATTTACGACTAGCTCTTTGTCACCTCCATATCTGAGAAACATATCCTTAGTCCTTTTCGGTATTTCAGGATGTTCTTGACCGCTGTCCAATGATCCACTCTGGATTACTTTGGTACCTTCTGCCAAGCTTACAGCTAAGCATCGTCGCCGTGTCAGTACACAGCATTGCATACATGATAGAGCCTATGGCTGAAGCATAGGAACATCTTTCATTTTCTCTCTATCTTCTGCTTGTGGTCGGGCATTGAGTCGACTCAATCTTACACCTTATGTCTGGTAAAAACCTTTCTTTGCTGATCCATTTTGAACTTCTTCAAAACTTTATCAAGGTATGTGCTTTGTGAAAGTCCAATTAAGCGTTTTGATCTATCTCTATAGATCTTGATGCCCAATATGTAAGCAGCTTCACCGAGGTCTTTCATTGAAAACTTTTATTCAAGTATCCTTTTATGCTATCCAGAAATTCTATATCATTTCCAATCAACAATATGTCGTCCACATACAATATCGAAAATGCTCTGAGCTCCCACTCACTTTCTTGTAAATCTGAAGCTTCTCCAAAAGTCCATATAAAACCATATCTTTTATCACACTATCAAAGCGTTTATTCCAACTCCGAGAGGCTTGCACGGACCATAAATTGATCGTTGGAGCTTGCACACTTTGTTAGCACCCTTTGGATCAACAAAACCTTCTGGTTGCATCATATACAACTCTTCTTCTAGAAATCCATTCAAGAATGCAGTTTTACATCCATTTGCCAAATTTCATAATCATAAAATGCGGCAATTGCTAACATGATCCGGACAGACTTAAGCATCGCTTCTGGTGAGAAAGTCTCATCGTAGTCAACCCTTGAACTTGTCGAAAACCTTTTGCAACAAGTCGAGCTTTGTAGACAGATTACATTACCATCGGCGTCGGTCTTCTTCTTAAAGATCCATTTATTCTCAATGGCTTGCCGATCATCGGCAAGTCAACCAAAGTCCATACTTTGTTTTCATACATGGATCCCATCTCAGATTTCATGGCTTCCAGCCATTTCGCGAATCTGGGCTCACCATCGCTTCTTCATAGTTTGTAGGTTCGCCATGGTCAAGTAACATGACTTCGAACAGGATTACCGTACCACTCTGTGCGTATTTTACTCTGGTTGACCTCTGAAGTTCGGTAGTAACTTGATCTGAAGCTTCATGATCATCATCATTAGTTTCCTCACTAATTGGTGTAGTTGTCACAGAACCGTTTCTTGTGATGAACTACCTTGCAATAAGGGAGCGATCTGATTATCTCATCAAGTTCTACTTTCCTCCCACTCACTTCTTTCGAGAGAAACTCCTTCTCTAGAAAGGATCCGAATTTAGCAACGAAAACTTTGCCTTGAGATCTGTGATAGAAGGTGTACCCAACATCTCCTTTGGGTATCCTATGAAGACACATTTCTCCGATTTGGGTTCGAGCTTATCTGGTTGAAGTTTCTTCACATAAGCATCGCAGCCCCAAACTTTAAGAAACGACAACTTTGGTTTCTTGCCAAACCACAGTTCATACGGTGTCGTCTCAACGGACTTAGATGGTGCCCTATTTAGCGTGAATGCGGCCGTCTCTAAAGCATATCCCCAAAGCGATAGCGGTAAATCAGTAAGAGACATCATAGATCGCACCATATCAAGTAAAGTACGATTCTGACGTTCGGACACACCATTTCTCTGTGGTGTTCCGGGTGGCGTGAGTTGCGAAACTATTCCACATTGTTTCAAATGTAAACCAAACTCGTAACTCAAATATTCTCCTCCACGATCCGATCGTAGAAATTTTATTTTCTTGTTACGATGATTTTCCACTTCACTCTGAAATTCTTTGAACTTTTCAAATGTTTCAGATTTGTGTTTCATTAAGTAGATATACCCATATCTGCTCAAATCATCTGTGAAGGTGAGAAAATAACGATACCATACGCATGCCTCAACATTCATTGGACCACAAACATCGGTATGTATGATTTCCAACAAATCGGTTGCTCGCTCCATAGTTAGGAGAACGGCGTTTTAGTCATCTTGCCCATGAGGCACGATGCGCAAGTACCAAGTGATTCATAATCAAGTGATTCGAAGCCCATCGGTATGGAGTTTCTTCATGCGTTTACACCGATATGACCCAAGCGGCGATGCCACAAATAAGTTGCATTATCATTATCAACTCTGCATCTTTTGGTTTCAACACTATGAATATGTGTACTACTATCGAGATTCAATAAAATAGACCACTCTTCAAGGGTGCATGACCATAAAAGATATTATTCATATAAATAGAACAACCATTATTCTCTGTCTTAAATGAATAACCGTCTCGCATCAAACAAGATCCAGATATAATGTTCATGCTTAACGGCACCAAATAACAATTATTTAGGTCTAAAACTAATCCCGATGGTAGATGTAGAGGTAGCGTGCCGACCGCGATCACATCGACTTTGGAACCATTTCCCACGCGCCGTCACCTCGTCCTTAGCCAATCTTAAGCAATCCGTAGTTCTGTTTGAGTTGCAAATATTAGCAGATGTAACCGATATCAAATACCAGTACTCTGCGAGTATTAGTAAGGTACACATCAATAACATGTATATCACATATACCTTTGATCACCTTGCCATCCTTCTTATCCGCCAAATACTTGGGGCAGTTCCGCTTCCGAGGTCGGTCGCTTGCGAGAAAAGCACTCGATTTGAGGCTTAGGTCCAGACTTGGGTTTCTTCTCTTGATCAGCAACTTTCTTGCTGTTCTTTTGAAGTTTCCTTCTTCTTTCCTTTGCCCTTTTCTTGAAACTAGTGGTCTTGTTGACCATCAACACTTGATGCTCTTTCTTGATTTCTACCTCCATGACTTTTAGCATTGCGAAGAGCTCGGGAATTGTTTTAGTCATCCCTTGCATATTATAGTTCATCACGAAGCTCTTGTAGCTTGGTGGCGATGATTGGAGAATTACATCAATGACACTATCATCCGGAAGAGTAACTCCCAGTTGAATCGGTGATTATTATACCCGGACATTTTGAGTATATGTTCACCGATGAACTATTCTCCTCCATCTTGCAGCTATAGAACTTATTGGAGACTTCATATCTCTCAATCCGGGCATTTGCTTGAAATATTAACTTCAACTCTGGAACATCTCATATGCTCCATGACGTTCAAAACGTCGTTGAAGACCGGTTCTAAGCCGTAAAGCGTGGCACACTTGAACTATCGAGTAGTCATCGACTTTGCTCGCGGACGTTCACAACCGGCGTTGCTCTGCGACAGGCACGGCACCCAGCGGTGCTTCGGGGCGTAATTCTTACGTGCAGCAATGAGGATAATCCTCAAATTCTGGACCCGATCCGTGTAATTGCTACCATCATCTTTCAACTTTGCTTTCTCAAGGAACGATTAAAATTCAACGGAACAACAAAGACGAGCCATCTATCTACATAAACATAGACAAGCAAAATACTATCGGTACTAAGTTCATGATAAATTTAAGTTTAATTAATCATATTAAAACCTCCCACTTAGACAGACATCTCTCTAGTCATCTAAGTGATTACGTGATCAAATTAACTAAACCATGTCCGATCATCACGTGAGATGGAGTAGTTTCAATGGTGAACATCACTATGTTGATCATATCTACTATATGATTCACGCTCGACCTTCGGTCTCCGTGTTCGAGGCCATATCTGTTATATGCTAGGCTCGTCAAGTTTAACTTTGAGTATTCGGCGTGCGCAACTGTTTTGCACCGTTGTATTTGAGCGTAGAGCCTATCACACCCGATCATCACGTGGTGTCTCGGCACGAAGAACTTTCATAGCGGTGCATACTCGGGAGAACACTTCTTGATAATTTTAGTGAGAGATCATCTTATAATGCTACCGTCAATCAAAGCAAGATAAGATGCATAAAGGATAAACATCACATGCAATCAATATAAGTGATATGATATGGTCATCATCATCTTGTGCTTGTGATCTCCATCGCCAAGCACCGTCATGATCACCATCGTCACCGGCGTGACACCTTGATCTCCATCGTAGCATCGTTGTCGTCTAGCCAACTATTGCTTCTCGACTATCGCTCTTCGCTTAGTGATAAAGTAAAGCAATTACATGGCTTTGCATTTCATACAATAAGCGACAACCATATGGCTCCTGCCGATTGCCGATAACTTCGGTTACAAAACATGATCATCTCATACAATAAAATATAGCATCACGTCTTGACCACATCACATCACAACATGCCCTGCAAAAACAAGTTAGGCGTCCTCTACTTTGTTGTTGCAAGTTTTACGTGGCTGCTACGGGCTGAGCAAGAACCGTTCTTACCTCGCATCAAAACCACAGCGATAGTTTGTCAAGTTGGTGCTGTTTTAACCTTCGCAAGGACCGGCGTAGCCACACTCGGTTCAACTAAAGTGAGAGAGCGGACACCGCCGGTCACCTTTAAGCAACTAGTGCTCGCGGCGGTGAAACCAGTCTCGCGTAAGCGTCTGGCGTAATGTCGGTCCGGGCCGCTTCATCTCACAATACCGCCCGAACCAAAGTATGACATGCTGGTAAGCGGTATGACTTATATCGCCCACAACTCACTTGTGTTCTACTCGTGCATATGACATCAACGCACAAAACCAGGCTCGGATGCCCTTTGTTGGGGAGCGTAGTAATTTCAAAAAATTCCTACGCACACGCAAGACCATGGTGATGGCATAGCAACGAGAGGGAGAGTATCCGTCCACGTACCCTCGTGAGACCGAAAGCGGGCGTTATAACAACACGGTTGATGTAGTCGTGCGTCTTCACGATCCGACCGATCCAAGCACCGAGCGTCACGGCACCTCCGAGTTACGCACACGTTCAGCTCGATGGCGATCCCGGACTCGATCCAGCAAAGTGTCGGGGATGAGTTCCGTCAACCGACGGCGTGGTGGCGATGATGATGCTCCACCGACGCGAGGGCTTCGCTTAAGCTCATGACGATATGACTTCTCCGCGCGAGGCTTCGCCTAAGCTCTGACGATATGACCAAGTGGAATATGGTGGAGGGGCACCGCACACGGCTAAGGAACGATCCGTAGATCAACTTGTGTGTCATGGGGTGCCCCGCCCCGTATATAAAGGAGCCAAGGGGTGCGGCCAGCCCTAGGGGAGGCGCGCTGGAGGAGTCCTACTCCCACCGGAGTAGGACTCCCCCTCTCTAGTTGGATTAGGATTGGAGGAGGGAAGAGGGAAGGGCGCCGCCCCTCTCCTGTCCTATTCGGACTAGAGGGGAGGGCGTGCGGCCTGCCTGGCCGGCCCTTCCTCTTCTCTCTTATGGCCCATCAAGGCCCATAGACCTCCGGGGTTCCGTAACCCCGGTGTTCCGAATAACTTCTGTTTTCATCCTAACCTTTCCAAGTCAAACATAGGCTTCAATATATCAATCTTTATGTCTCGACCATTTGAGACTCCTCGTCATGTCCGTGATCACATCCGGGACTCGAACAACCTTGGTACATCAATACTTATAAACTCATAATGAGCTGTCATCGAAGCGTTAGCGTGCGGACCCTACGGGTTCGAGAACTATGTAGACATGACCTAGAACCATTCTCGGTCAATAACCAATAGCGGAACCTGGATGCCCATATTGGTTCCTACATATTCTCGAAGATCTTTATCGGTCAAACCGCATAACGATATCGTTGTTCCTTTTGTCATCGGTATGTTACTTACCCGAGATTCGATCGTCGGTATCCAATACCTAGTTCAATCTAGATTCTTGTAAGTCTCTTTACTCGTTCAAGTAATACATCATCTTACAACTAACTCATTAGTTGTAATTCTTGCAAAACTTATGTGATGTGTATCACCGAGAAGGCCAGAGATACCTCTCAGACAATCGGAGTGACAAAACCTAATCTCAAATCGCCAACCCAACAAGTACCTTTGGAGACACCTGTAGTACTCCTTTATAATCACCCGATTCGTTGTGGCGTTTGGTAGTACCAAAGTGTTCCTCCGTAAACGGAGTTGCATAATCTCATAGTTACAGGAACATGTATAGGTCATGAAGAAAGCAATAGCAATATACTAAGCGATCAAGTGCTAAGCTAACGGAATGGGTCAAGTCAATCAGATCATTCTCCTAATGATGTGATCCCGTTAATCAAATGACAACTCATGTCTATGGTTAGGAAACATAACCATCTTCGATTAACGAGCTAGTCAAGTAGAGGCATACTAGTGACACTCTGTTTGTCTATGTATTCACACATGTATTATGTTTCCGGTTAATACAATTCTAGCATGAATAATAAACATTTATCATGATATAAGGAAATAAATAATAACTTTATTATTGCCTCTAGGGCATATTTCCTTCAGCAACACCTCATCCCCTTTTAATAGCATTGGCTTTTCCTATGGACTCAATGTGATCTTGGATCACTAAAATGAAAATGTGGAGTCCTGAGCTTTTGAGCTTTTGCCAATCTTCTATCCTTAGCATCTTGAAGGGGTTCCACATCCTCTTGTCCATGCTACTCCACTGTTGAACTCATCTGAAACATACTAGATAAAATTATTAGTCCAACAAGAGATATGTTGACATTAATTACCAAAATCACCCAGGGAGCACTTGTGCTTTCATTATCCCCTAATGGTGACCGACCATATGTAACCCTAGGTACCCCTGGTGTCTATATAAACCAGATGGTTTAGCCCGTAGAGGGGGAGCACCATTATCACTGTCCCCACCTAGGGTTAGCCGATAACACACAACTATAGGGGATCAATTGTAGCTTTTTCAATAAATAAAAATTCAGAATTGTGTAAAACAATTGGCACATTATTGCAAAAAATTCAGAATTTTTTCATATTCCAGTAAAAATGTAAATTCACGCACTACATCAAAAGCTTCTATTTTTGCACTACACATACCAAACAAGCAATTTAAACATCCTAAAGGCAAATATTGGCACATAATTTTTATAATACAGTGGATTTGTACAAGGGGATAATTATTTTTGTTGAAAAGTTTCTGTAAGTCAAGATTTGCAAAGTTTCCGTGGGCATGAACAAAGTTCAAGGAGCTCCCATACTTCAACGGTGCTCGTCTTTCTTACTTTCACTTTTCCTTTTGTATAATTTTAGGTTCCCCTCTATATTTTTTTAAAAACTTTATAAAACCACACAACAGAATAAAATGACTCTCTAAAACTTCTGGGTTGTCTCCCTGATAGCGCTTTCTTTAAAGCCATTAAGCTAGGCATATAGTGCTCAAGTAATTGATCCACCCGGATCCCAAGGTATATCAAAGCCAATTTCAATTAACAATGATTTATAATTTAGTAGTGAGCACAAAGCAATATATATCATGCAATGACGAAGTCTAGCTCTCTTACTATGCATCGGCATGTCATAAAAGAACAATTCATGCACACAAAGTAAACGCTGATACATATCATAAACATTTTCTTGCAATTTTATTGTGTTGGAAACATAGAGAGGTGGAGATGTAGTTCCTCTCTCATAATAATTACAAGTAGGAGCAGCAAGCACATGCATATTGTATTCATCAAAATCATCATGTGTAATAGTAAAACACAACCCATAAATATAATCCTTAATAAGCGCAAACTTCTCCGATATAGTGTAGTTAGGAGAATTCAAAAGGATAATAGGACTATCATCCGTGGGTGCAATAGCAATAGTTTCATTCCTAACATAAGAAACTATAGCAAGTTCATCTCCATAAGCATCACTCATATTGGCATCATGGCCACAAGCATAACATGAAGGAAATATGCCCTAGAGGCAATAATAAAGTTGTTATTTATATTACCTTATACCATGATAAATGTTTATTATTCATGCTAGAATTGTATTAACCGGAAATTTAGTACATGTGTGAATACATAGACAAACAGAGTGTCACTAGTATGCCTCTACTTGACTAGCTCGTTGAATCAAAGATGGTTAAGTTTCCTAGCCATAGACATGAGTTGTCATTTGATTAACAGGATAACATCATTAGAGAATGATGTGATTGACTTGACCCATTCCATTAGCTTAGCACTTGATCGTTTAGTATGTTGCTATTGCTTTCTTCATGACTTATACATGTTCCTATGACTATGAGATTATGCAACTCCCGGATACCGGAGGAACACCTTGTGTGCTATCAAGCGTCTGGCGTAACTTCGGTGATTATAAAGATGCTCTATAGGTGTCTCCAAAGGTGTTTGTTGGGTTGGCATAGATCGAGATTAGGATTTGTCACTCTAAGTATCGGAGAGGTATCTCTGGGCCCTCTCGGTAATGCACATCACTATAAGCCTTGCAAGCAATGTAACTAATGAGTTAGTTGCAGGATGATGCATTACAGAACGAGTAAAGAGACTTGTCGGTAAAGAGATTGAACTAGGTATTCAGATACCGACGATCGAATCTCGGGCAAGTAACATACCGATGACAAAGGGAACAACGTATGTTGTTATGGGGTTTGACCGATAAAGATCTTCGTAGAATATGTAGGAACCAATATGAGCATCCGGGTTCCGCTATTGGTTATTGACCGGAAACGTGTCTCGGTCATGTCTACATAGTTCTCGAACCCGTAGGGTCCGCACGCTTAACGTTCGGTGACGATCGGTATTATGAGTTTATGTGTTTTGATGTACCGAAGGTAGTTCAGAGTCCCGGATATGATCACGGACATGACGAGGAGTCTCGAAATGGTCGAGACATAAAGATCGATATATTGGAAGCGTGTATTTGGACATCGGAATAGTTCCGGGTAGAATCGGGATTTTACCGGAGTACCGGGAGGTTACCGGAACCCCTCGGTAAGTGTATGGGCCTTATTGGGCCATTGTGGAGAGAGAGAGAGGAGACCAGGGCAGGCCGCGCGCCCCCTCTCCCTCTGGTCCGAATTGGACTAGGAGGGGGGCGGCGCCCCCCTTTCCTTCCTCCCTCTCTCTCCCTTCCTTCTCTCCTAGTCCAACTAGGGAAGGGGGGAATCCTACTCCCGGTGGGAGTAGGACTCATCCAGGGCGCGCCATAGAGGGCCGACCCTCCCCCTCCTCCACTCATTTATATACGGAGGAGGGGGGCACCCCATAGACACACAAGTTGATCATTGATCTCTCAGCCATGTGCGGTGCCCCCCTCCACCATAATCCACCTCGGTCACATCGTAGCGGTGCTTAGGCGAAGCCCTACTTCGGTAGATTCATCATCACCGTCATCACGCCGTCGTGCTGACGGAACTATCCCTCGAAGCTCTACTGGATCGTGAGTTCGTGGGACGTCACCGAGCTGAACGTGTGCAGATCGCGGAGGTGCCGTACGTTCGGTACTAGGATTGGTCGATCGTGAAGACGTACGACTACATCAACCGCGTTGTCATAACGCTTCCACTTACAGTCTATGAGGGTACGTGGACGACACTCTCCCCTCTTGTTGCTATGCATCACCATGATATTGCGTGTGCGTAGGAATTTTTTTGAAATTACTACGTTCCCGAACAGTGGCATCCGAGCCAGGTTTATGCGTAGATGTTATATGCATGAGTAGAACACAAGTGAGTTGTGGGCGATACTAGTCATATTGTAGCGACCCGACCCGAATGGATCAAGTCTCTGTGCTCCGGTGTCATCCTGGATCGAATCTTGACACCACACAAGATGCCGAAGGATTTATAACAGAGTAGCAATCACACACATATTGCATCATTGTCCAGAAGAGGACTTATTACAATAATCATGGCTTAAGGCCATCTAATAACGTTAACAGCGGAAGACTTGGAAGTTAAGTGAGTCCATCAACTCCAGTAACATCATCGAGTATAGAACCACGACCTAAAACACCTTACTAAATCGTCGAAAAGTTTGCAACATGAAAAGTTGCAGCCAAACGGTTCACACATGGAATATCTTGGCAATGTAACACATAGAGAATAATGGATGATAAGCCTGTACTACATGCATATGTGGCTGGTGGAAAAGCTCTCTGATTCTGAGTTTTGCATAAAGCCAGTTTTCCCTCTGCAAAGGAATAAATTTGTTTAACTATCATGGTGGTTGTTAAACATTGAGAATGGTTGACAGACATCCTCAATCCCAATTAAAAGTACTCATTAAAAACCCAACAATATTAATTAGAGTAACATGTTGAGATTCACATGATATTCAAGTACTAGATACTCAAGATGTCCATAACAGGGACACGGCTAATCATGATTAGTTTGTACACTCTGCAGAGGTTTGCACTTTTCCCCACAAGACTCAATCGCCTCCGTTTGGTTTCTCGCTTTTCTGAGGTGTTTGAGAGATGATGACCGAGACATAGTCTTTCGAAGCGCTAGCACCTTACGATGGGAGGAACGTACACCTACATCCCCTACATCTGCTAGTCCACCACTATAAGAGTTCGCACGACTTAGTCAACTATGCGAGAGCCCATAATGGCTTGTGGCTGCACACGTAAGTTACTAGTATGAATTATCTTATGATCCCTTTGAGCACGGGTGGCGGTCCCAAAAAACAGGCAAGTCCTGCTTGAAAGCAGGTGCCTCAATCCACCCGGATGTGTGTTTAAGTTGCCACCTTAAATAAACCTTTAATTACAATCTCACATCTGTCATGGATATTCACTCACCCAATCCACGTCTACTAGCATAGCATGGCATAATAAGCAAGCGTAGAAGTAACTCCCAAAGGTTTCATAAGTAAAACAGTAATAGGTACTACCTCAATCTACTTCCCATCCCACAATTTAATTAGATCCTAATCATGCAAGTGTTTGAGGATTGATCTAATGCATAAAAACTGGGTATGAGAAAGTATGATCAAAGTGTTACTTGCCTTCTTGACGATCCATGAAACCTAGAGATTCAAGTAATAAGCGGCGCACTCGGTGATCTATCGCGAGACAAACAACGAGCATACAATAAGTACTCATCTAATGCACAGGTAAATCTCGAATAGAAGATCTAACGGAAAGTTCAACTTAAGAACCCTGGTTGCAAAAAGAGTCGAATCAAATAAAGCAACGAAAGTCAAACGACGAAAGAAAACAACTCGGTTCTAGCAAGTTGAAACTAGGTCAAATTTTACAGTAGCAAAACTTTATTTAAGTTGATTAGTCGAACGGCGGTTTGAAACGAAACTCCAGCGCTTGAATCACCTGATTCGATAAGCGGCGAGAAGATAGACTAGAAAGAAAATCGGATCTGAAATCGCTATCCGAAAAAATAACGGAATAAATCCGATTAGAAAGAAAACGACGAGCGGTTGAGCGAGCGGATGTTCATTAACGAAACAAACCGGGGATCACGTTCGTTAGGACGAGCGGTCCGTGACGATTGCTAAACAAAACCGGAAAGAAAAACCGCAAGAAAACCGATCTAGGGTTTGGAAAGAAAACGAAACGAAAAACCGATCTAGAAAATGAACGGAAATCGGACGGAAATCGAACGATTCTGAAAAACCTAACTGGGAAAAGGTGGCGCGGCGCTGGGCTAGTACCTCGAAAAGGCGAGGGGCTCAAGGGCGGCGGCGGCGGTGAGGGCGGCACTGGGTGGGGCGGCGGTGGGGAGAGGAGAGGAGAGGAGAGGAGAGGAGAGGTGTTGATTTGATGTGTTAGAGGGGGTGCTTGGGTATTTATATTGGGGAGGGAGGGTTTTGCTTGGGGTAGGGGACAAGAAATAGATTAGGATTAGGAAACAAGAGGAATAGATCTAGGAATAGATCTGGAATAAGCAAGTAGGAAAAGAGTCCTACTAGGACTTGGGAAAAGGAGCGGCTCCTGGCTCCTTGGTGCGTCTTGTGATGGCCTTGTGGCCTTGGCGGCCGGGTTAGCGGCTTGGGCCTTTGGCCCAAAGGCGCTGCAGTTTTTTTTAAAGCGGTTTCACAAGAGAAAAATAAATAAAAAATCTAAACAAACTCCAAAATTAATAAAGTAAACTTTCCCCGACTCCTAAAAATGAGTCGAACAAAATGAACTTTAACACGGGGCCAAAATGCAATTTTTGAAAACACGCATTTTTCCCTAAGGCAAAATAAACTCCGAGAAAATCCAAAATTTGATTTATTTATTAAATCTTCATTTTCCTAAATTTTGGGAAAGTCATATTATTCCCTCTCTTATTTTGATTGGAAAAATATTTGAAGATAAAATAAATAAATCCAATGATCCTCTTTTCATAGTTTTGAGAGAACTCAAATCTGAAAATTTGAAATCTCCAACTCTCTCCGAGGGTCCTTGAGTTGCGTGAAATTTCTAGGATCAACAAAATGCATGAAAATATGATATGCATGATGATCTAATGTATAACATTCCAAATTGAAAATTTGGGATGTTACAAACCTACCCCTTAAGATGAATCTAGCCCTCGAGATTCGGGTTAACTAGAAAATAGGTGAGGTGGTCCTTGAGCAAATCTTCTTCTCTTTCCCGGTGGCTTCATCCTCGGTGTGGTGGCTCCATTGAACCTTGCAAAACTTGATAACCTTGTTGCGAGTAACTCTGCTGGCATAATCGAGAATCTTGACTGGTTTCTCCTCATATGTTAAATCATCCTTCAACTGAATTGCTTCAAGTGGTACTGTATCTCTTAGTGGTACTTCCGCCATCTCGGCGTGACATTTCTTCAGTTGAGAAACATGGAATACATCATGAACTCCTGACAGTCCTTCTGGTAATTCCAACTTATAAGCGACTTCTCCCATGCGTTGCAAAATCCTATATGGTCCAACGAAACGTGGTGCTAACTTTCCTTTAACTCCAAAACGCTTAACTCCTCGAAGTGGGGATACTCTAAGATAAACTCTGTCTCCAACTTCATATTCTATCGCCTTGCGTTTTGAATCCGCATAGCTTTTACATGCAATTGGGCTACCTTGAGCCTATCGCGAATCAACTTAACCTTCATTCGGACTCCTTAATCAAATCTGGTCCAAACAATGACGGTCTCCAACTTCGTCCCATGATAGCGGTGTCCTACACCTCCTTCCGTACAAAGCCTCGAAGGTGCCATCTTCAAGCTGGTTTGGTAGCTGTTGTTATAAGAAAACTCTGCATCGGCAAGTTATCATCCCAACTAGATCCATAATCTAGTGCACAAGCTCTCAGCATATCCTCCAAAATCTGATTGACTCTCTCAGTCTGTCCATCGGTCTGTGGGTGGAAAGCTGTACTGAATTCTAGCCTGGTCCCCAATGTTTCATGCAATTGATTCCAAAACTTTGAGGTAAACTGGGTTCCTCTATCTGATACGATACTCCTCGGAACTCCGTGCAAACACACAATTCTGGTCATGTATATCTTTGCCAACTTAGCACTGCTATAGGTAGTCTTGACTGGAATGAAATGAGCTACCTTCGTCAAGCGGTCGACTATAACCCAAATCGAATCATAGCCTGAACGAGTCCTTGGCAAACCCGTGATGAAATCCATGCCTAGTTTATCCCACTTCCATTCGGGTATCGGCAATGGTTGCAACAATCCTGCTGGCTTCTGATGTTCTGCCTTCACCCTTTGACATACATCACAAACTGCTACATACTCCGCGATATCCTTCTTCATTCCGGTCCACCAGAAGGTTTCCTTCAAATCCAAATACATCTTGGTATTTCCTGGGTGAATCGAATCGGGTGAATCATGTGCTTCGTGCAAAATCAACTTCCTGATCTCCGGGTCATTTGGCACGTAAACACGGTCCTCAAACCATAGGGTATCGTGCTCATCCTCACGAAATCCCTTTGCTTTTCCTTCGCTCATTTTCTTCTTTATATCCGCAATCTCTTTGTCCTTTTTACGAGCTTCCTGATTTTATCCATCAACGTGACTGAATCTCCAATGCTGCTACGTAGCCTCTCGAACTATTTCCAAACATAGCTCATGAAGATCTTACGCTAGCTCCTTTGGTATTCCTCCGTCAATAGCGTATTGACATGGCTCTTCTTGACTCAATCGTCGGCTACTACATTAGCCTTTCGGGGATGATAATGTAAGCTCATATCATAATCCTTGATGGGTTCCAACCATCTCCTTTGTCTAAGGTTTAACTCCTTCTGCGTGAAAATGTACTTCAAACTCTTGTGATCCGTGTACACCTCACAATGATTTCCAATGAGAAAATGTCTCCATGTCTTCAATGCATGCACTGCGGCTGCTAACTCCAAATCATGTGTGGCATAATTCAACTCATGAGGTTTCAGGTTGTCGTGAAGCATCTGAAACAACTCTTCCTTCTGCATAAGCCTTGCTCCAAGTCCTCGGCGTGAAGCGTGCAATACACCTCATAATCCTTGGTCCGATCGGCAAAATTAGCTTTGGTGAGGTAACCAATCTTTTCTTCAACTCCTGAAAACTTGCCTCACAATCCTCGGTCCATATGAACTTGGTATCCTTTTTGACAATTCCGTCATAGGCTTTGCAATCCTTGAGAAATTCTCAATGAATCTTGGTAGTATCCTGCGAGTCCAAGAAAACTCGGATCTCTCAAACTGTCGTTGGTGCTTCCCATTTAATTCTGGTCTCAACCTTCGTGGGTCAACTGCTATCCCTTCCCGGATATAACATGTCCAAGAAATCCAACTACCTTTAGCCAAAACTCACATTTGCTGAACTTGGCATATAAGCGATGTTCCCTCGGTTTCTCCAAAACCATCCATAAATGTTCCTTATGTTCCTCTTCATTCTTGAGAAAACCAAAATATCATCAATGAACACCACGACGAACTTATCCAAAAACTCCATAAACACTTTGTTCATCGGTTCATGAAATAGGCTGGTGCGTTAGTCGATCCAAATGACATAACGGTATACTCATACAGTCCATATCTTGTGGTGAACGCTGTCTTAGGTATGTCCTGCTCCCGAATCTTCAATCGATGGTACCACGATCGCAAATCGATCTTGGAAAACACTTTAGCTCCTTGCAAGCGATCAAACAGATCATTTATCATAGGTAGTGGGTACTTGTTCTTGATTGTTACTTCATTCAATCCACGTTAATCAACAACCATCCTTATCGATCCATCCTTCTTCTCCACTAAAAGTACGGGTGATCCCCAAAGGCGAAGAACTTGGGCGATATAACCTTTATCCAATAGCTCCTTAATCGCTTCTTGATTTCCGCCAAATCACATGCGGGCATCACGTATGGTCGCCGATATCGGGCCTGTTCCTGGCAACAGCTCAATCAAAAACTCAATGTCTCTATCCTGTGGCATTCCTGGCAATTCCTTAGGAAATACATCAGGGTAATCCTTTACTACTGGTACTTCTTCCTGCACAACTCCTGATAGGCAATTTACATGAGCTCTCCTCGGCTCATGCCGTGATACATACTTGATTCTCCTCCCTTCTGGGGTGGTAAGCAAAATTGACTTAGTGGCGCAATCTATGTTCCCTCCATACTTCGATAACCAATCCATGCCTAATATCACATCCAATCCTTGGGATTCCAGAACTATTAGGTCCGAGGGAAAAACATAGTGTCCAATCCTTAATGGCAGTCGATCACACCATATACTAGCCATGTATTCTGCTGCTGAATCAACTGAGTGATCTCTAGCGGGAAAACAAATTCGGGGTCGCGTCTCGGAGGCATCTGATGGGTTTAGAAAAGATGAGAAATTAAGAAATAGAGTGAGGTCTAGGGAGAAAACACTACCCGAATGCTCATGAGACAAATCACACAATATCACTCCAATCAATTCAAACAAAGGGCTTACAACGATCTAACTATCGCAAAAGTGCGTGTACTATGATGTTTACATGGAGGTAATACTACTAATATGTGGGGGACATCTACTAATTTGAACCGTGGAAGACTCCATGATATCTGCTCGACCGTCTTCAAAGTCGGGTTCACTTGGATCCGAATCAGTGTCGTCGATGATGATGTAGTTGCTCGGACAACCGATGTACTTGTCTTCATTCTTGAGCGCCAATTTCTTCTTGAGTTCTTCAATCTCATACTTAAGATCGTTATTGTGTCTTGCTACAGCTACGATCTCGTCCATGTAGTCCTTGCGTGTAGACTTCAGTTCTCCTTCAAGTTCGATGATCCTTCCCTTCGCATTCTTCAACTCTATCATATCATTGCACATCCGGTTCTCCTGGCGTCGAATGTCTTGGTTTAACTCTGGATGAAAGCTGCAATTGATCTGTCCTTCTTGGTGCTGACTATCTCCCATTGTTCATTCCGGCGTCCATAAATCTGGTAGATAGTGTCCTTGAGGTCTTCTTGATAAACTTCTCCAATCGTCCCATGGTGATATGAGCTGCCATGCTCTTTCCTGGACTCGAGGTTGGTGCAATGAAAACACTATCTATAGGCTTGGTGATTGGGGCGAATGTCCTTCCGGAACATGAGCTTGAATCTTCGGCGCTCCTCTTGAGCAGAGTGGCGTTGAAAGTCCGGTGGAACTTGGTAATCCAATGTTCGGTACTTGGTGACTTCCTTCAAGTGAAATCCAAAAGGTGTGCCTTCATCGGTTGGGCGTACTTGATCTTGGCGTCCTTCATCCTAAAAGAGTAGAAAAGATGAGGAGTTAGAAAATGAGAAGAGAGTAGTGATCTATGGCTTTAACTTAGTGGTCGTGTCCTACGATCGTCGTGTGCTCGATACCATCTCTGTGGCGACCCGACCGAATGGATCAACTCTACGTGCTCGGTGTCATCCTCGGATCGATGTCTTGACACCACACAAGATGCCAAGGATTTATAACAGAGTAGCAATCACACACATATTGCATCATTGTCCAGAAGAGGACTTATTACAATAATCATGGCTTAAGGCCATCTAATAACGTTAACAGCGGAAGACTTGGAAGTTAAGTGAGTCCATCAACTCCAGCGGCATCACTGAGTATAGAACCACGACCTAAAACACCTTACTCGTCGTCTGAAAAGTTTGCAACATGAAAAGTTGCAGCCAAACAGGCCAAGACATGGAATATCTTTGGCAATGTAACACATAGAGAATAATGGATGATAAGCACGTACTACATGCATATGTGGCTGGTGGAAAAGCTCTCTGATTCTGAGTTTTGCATAAAGCCGTTTTCCCTCTTGCAAAGGAATAAATTTTTTAACTATCATGGTGGTTGTTAAACATTGAGAATGGTTGACACATCCTCAATCCCAATTAAAAGTACTCATTAAAACCCAACAATATTAATTAGAGTAACATGTTGAGATTCACATGATATTCAAGTACTAGATACTCAAGATGTCCATAACAGGGGACACGGCTAATCATGATTAGTTTGTACACTCTGCAGAGGTTTATGACTTTTCCCCACAAGACTCGATCGCCTCCGTTTGGTTTCTCGCTTTCTGAGGTGTTTGAGAGCGGATGACCGAGACATAGTCTTTCGAGGCGCTAGCACCTTACGATGGGTGGACCGTACACCTACATCCCCTACATCTGCTAGTCCACCACTATAAGAGTTCATACGACTTAGTCAACTATGCGAGCCCATAATGGCTTGTGGCTGCACACGTAAGTTACTAGTATGAATTATCTTATGATCCCTTTGAGCACAGGTGGCGGTCCCAAAAAACAGGCAAGTCACGCTTGAAAGCAGGTGCCTCAATCCACCCAGATGTGTGTTTAAGTTGCCACCTTAAATAAACCTTTAATTACAATCTCACATCATCATGGATATTCACTCACCCAATCCACGTCTACTAGCATAGCATGGCATAATAAGCAAGCGTAAAGTAACTCCCAAAGGTTTCATAAGTAAAACAGGTAATAGGTACTACCTCAATCTACTTCCCATCCCACAATTTAATTAGATCCTAATCATGCAAGTGTTTGAGGATTGATCTAATGCATAAAAACTGGGTATGAGAAAGTATGATCAAAGTGTTACTTGCCTTGCTGACGATCCGCGAAACCTAGAGATTCGAAGTACCAAGCGGCGCACTCCGGGTGATCTATTGCAGACAAACAACAAGCATACAATAAGTACTCATCTAATGCACAGGTAAATCTCGAATACAAGATCTAACCAGAAAGTTCAACTTAAGAACCCTGGTTGCAAAAAGAATCGAATCAAATAAAGGAACGAAAGTCAAACGACGAAAGAAAACAACTCGGTTCTAGCAAGTTGAAACTAGGTCAAATTTTACAGTAGCAAAACTTTGTTTAAGTTTATTAGTCGGAACGGCGGTTTCGAAACGAAACTCCAGGCGCTTGAATCACCTGATTCCGATAAACGAGCGAGAAGATAGACTAGAAAGAAAATCGGATCTGAAATCGCTATCCGAAAAAATAACGGAATAAATCCGATTAGAAAGAAAACGACGAACGGTTGAACGAACGGATGTTCATTAACCGAAACAAACCGGGGATCACGTTCGTTAGGACGAACGGTCCGGCGAACGATTGCTAAACAAAACCGGAAAGAAAAACCGGCAAGAAAACCGATCTAGGGTTTTGGAAAGAAAACCGAAATGAAAAACCGATCTAGAAAACGGAACGGAAATCGGAACGATTTACGAAAAACCGAACCGGGGAAAAGGTAACGCGGCGCGGGGCTAGTACCTTGAAAAGGCGAGGGGCTCCGGCGGCGGCGGCGATGAAGTCTGACGCTTGGGTGGGGCGGCGGCGGCGGCGGCGCGGCCGGCAGGGTGAAGGGCGGTGTGTGGAGAGGAGATGAGAGGAGAGGAGAGGAGAGGAGAGGAGAGGAGAGGTGTTGATTTGATGTGTTAGAGGGGGGGGGGTGCTTGGGTATTTATATTGGGGAGGGGAGGGTTTTGCTTGGGGTAGGGGACAAGAAATAGATTAGGATTAGGAAACAAGAGGAATAGATCTAGGAATAGATACGGAATAAACGAAGTAGGAAAAGAGTCCTACTAGGACTTGGGAAAAGGAGCGGCTCCCTGGCTCCCTTGGTGCGTGCGCGATGGCCTTGTGGCCATGGCCGGCCGGCAGCTAGCGGCTTGGGCATTTGGCCCAAGGCGCTGCAGTTTTAAAAAAAAACGGTTTCGTGCGCAGAAAAATAAATAAAAAAAATCTAAACGAACTCCAAAATTAATAAAGTAAACTTTTCCCGACTCCTAAAAATGAGTCTAACAAAATGAACTTTAACACGGGCCAAAATGCAATTTTGAAAACACGCATTTTCCCTAAGGCAAAATAAACTCCGAGAAAATCCAAAATTTGATTTATTTATTAAATCTTCATTTTCCTAAATTTTGGGAAAGTCATATTATTCCCTCTCTTATTTTTGATTGGAAAAATATTTGAAGATAAAATAAATAAATCCAATGATCCTCTTTTCATAGTTTTGAGAGAACTCAAATACGAAAATTTCGAAATCTCCAACTCTCTCCGAGGGTCCTTGAGTTGCGTGAAATTTCTAGGATCAACAAAATGCATGAAAATATGATATGCATGATGATCTAATGTATAACATTCCAAATTGAAATTTTGGGATGTTACACATATTGCTTACCAGCATGTCATACTTTGATTCGGCGGTATTGTTGGATGAAGCGGCCCGGACCGACATTACGTGTACGCTTACGCGAGACTGGTTCTCTACCGGCGTGCTTCGCATTTTGGGTGGTGGCGGGTGTCGGTTTCTCCAACTTTAGTTGAATCGAATGTAGCTACGCCGGTCCTTGTTGAAGGTTAAAACAGCACATACTTGATGAAATATCATTGTGGTTTTGATGTGTAGGTAAGAACGGTTCTTGCTCAGCCCTTAGCAACCACGTGAAACTTGCAACAACAAAGTAGAGGAGAATATAATTTCAGAGTGAAGTGGAAAATCATCGTAACAAGAAAATAAAGTTTCTACGATCTGATCGTGGAGGAGAATATTTGAGTTACGAGTTTGGTCTTCATTTGAAACAATGCGGAATAGTTTCGCAACTCACACCACCTGGAACACCATAGCGTAATGGTGTGTTCAAACATCATAACCGTACTTTATTAGATATGGTGCAATCTATGATGTCTCTTACCGATTTACCACTATCGTTTTGGGGTTATGCATTAGAGACAGCTGCATTCACGTTAAATAGGGCACCATCTAAATCTGTTGAGACGACACCATTTGAACTGTGGTTTGGCAAGAAACCAAAGTTGTCATTTCTTAAAGTTTGGGATTGCCATGCTTATGTGAAAAAGTTTCATCCTGATAAGCTCAAACCCAAATCGGAGAAATGTGTCTTCATAGAATACCCAAAGGAGACAGTTGGGTACACCTTCTATCACAGAACCGAAGGCAAGACATTCGTTGCTAAGAATGGATCCTTTCTAGAGAAGGAGTTTCTCTCGAAAGAAGTGAGTGGGAGGAAAGTAGAACTTGATGAGGTAATTGTACCTGCTCCCTTATTGGAAAGTAGTTCGTCACAGAAATCTGTTCCTGTGACTCCTACACCAATTAGTGAGGAAGCTAATGATGATGATCATGTAACTTCAGATCAAGTTACTACCGAACCTCGTAGGTCAACCAGAGTGAGATCCGCACCAGAGTGCTATGGTAATCCTGTTCGGAGGTCATGTTACTTGACCATGACGAACCTCGAACTATGAGGAAGCGATGATGATCCCAGATTCATGAAATGGCTTGAGGCCATGAAATTTGAGATGGGATCCATGTATGAGAACAAAGTGTGGACTTTGGTTGACTTGCCCGATGATCGGCAAGCCATAGAAAGTAAATGGATCTTAAAGAGGAAGACGGACGCTGATAGTAGTGTTACTATCTACAAAGCTAGACTTGTCAAAAAAGGTTTTGACAAAGTTCAAGGTGTTGACTACGATGAGATTTTCTCACTCGTAGCGATGCTTAAGTCTCTCCGAATCATGTTAGCAAATTGCCACATTTTATGAAATCTAGCAAATGGATGTCAAAACTACATTCCTTAATGGATTTCTTAAAGAAGAGTTGTATATGATGCAACCAGGAGGTTTTGTCGATCCTAAAGGTGCTAACAAAATGTGCAAGCTCCAGCGATCCATCTATGGACTGGTGCAAGCATCTCGGAGTTGGAATATACGCTTTGATGAGTTGATCAAAGCATATAGTTTATATCTGAGACTTGCGGTGAAGCTTTGTATTTACAAGAAAGTGAGTGGGAGCACTACAACATTTCGATAAATATATGTGAATGACATATTGTTGATCGGAAATAATGTAGAATTTTCTGGAAAGCATAAAGGAGTATTTGAAAGGAGTTTTTCAAGGAATGACCTCGGTGAAGCTGCTTACATATTGAGCATCAAGATCTATAGAGATAGATCAAGACGCTTGATAAGTTTTTTCAATGAGTACATACCTTGACAAGATTTTGAAGTAGTTCAAAATGGAACAGTCAAAGACGGAGTTCTTGCCTGTGTTACAAGGTGTGAAATTGAGTAAGACTCAAAGCCCGACCATGGTAGAAGAGAGAAAGAGAATGAAAGTCATTCCCTATGCCTCAGCCATAGGTTCTATAAAGTATGTCGTGTTGTGTACCAGATCTATTGTATACCCTACACTGAGTTTGGCAAGGGAGTACAATAGTGATCTAGGAGTAGATCACTGAACAACGGTCAAAATTATCCTTAGTGGAATAAGGATATGTTTCTCGATTATGGAGGTGACAAAAGGTTCGTCGTAAAGGGTTACGTCGATGCAAGTTTTGACACTGATCCAGATGACTCTAAGTCTCAATCTGGATACATATTGAAAGTGGGAGCAATTAGCTAAAGTAGCTCCGTGCAGAGCATTGTAGACATAGAAATTTGCAAAATACATACGGATCTGAATTTGGCAGACCCGTTGACTAAACTTCTCTCACAAGCAAAACATGATTACACCTTAGTACTCTCTGGGTGTTAATCACATGGCGATGTGAACTAGATTAATGACTCTAGTAAACCCTTTGAGTGTTGGCCACATGGCGATGTAAACTATGGATATTAATCACATGGTGATGTGAACTATTGGTGTTAAATCACATGGCGATGTGAACTAGATTATTGACTCTAGTGCAAGTCGGAGACTGAAGGAAATATGCCCTAGAGGCAATAATAAAGTTGTTATTTATATTTCCTTATACCATGATAAATGTTTATTATTCATGCTAGAATTGTATTAACCGGAAACTTAGTACATGTGTGAATACACAGACAAACAGAGTGTCACTAGTATGCCTCTACTTGACTAGGTTGTTGAATCAAAGATGGTTAAGTTTCCTAGCCATAGACATGAGTTGTCATTTGATTAACGGGATCACATCATTAGAGAATGATGTGATTGACTTGACCCATTCAGTTAGCTTAGCACTTGATCGTTTAGTATGTTGCTATTGCTTTCTTCATGACTTATACATGTTCCTATGACTATGAGATTATGCAACTCCCGAATCTGGAGGAACGCCTTGTGTGCTATCAAATGTCTAACGTAATCGGGTGATTATAAAGGTGCTCTCTGGTGTCTCCGAAGGTGTTTGTTGGGTTGGCATAGATCGAGATTAGGATTTGTCACTCCGAGTATCGGAGAGGTATCTCTGGGCCCTCTCGGTAATGCACATCACTATAAGCCTTGCAAGCAATGTAACTAATGAGTTAGTTGCGGGATGATGCATTACAGAACGAGTAGAGAGACTTGTCGGTAACGAGATTGAACTAGCTATTGAGATACCGATGATCGAATCTCGGGCAAGTAACATACCGATGACAAAGGGAACACCATATGTTGTTATGCAGTTTGACCGATAAAGATGTTCAGAATATGTAGGAACCAATATGAGCATCCAGGTTCCGCTATTGGTTATTGACCGGAGACGTGTCTCGGTCATGTCTACATAGTTCTCGAACCCGTAGGGTCCGCACGCTTAACGTTCGGTGACGATCGGTATTATGAGTTTATGTGTTTTGACGTACCGTAGGTAGTTCTGAGTCCCGGATATGATCACGGACATAATGAGGAGTCCCGAAATGGTCGAGACATAAAGATCGATATATTGGAAGCCTGTATTTGGACATCGGAATAGTTCCGGGTAAAATCGGGATTTTACCGGAGTATTGGGAGGTTGCCGGAACCCGCCGGTAAGTGTATGGGCCTTATTGGGCCATAGTGGAGAGAGAGAGGAGACCAGGGCAGGCCGCGCACCCCTCTCCCTCTGGTCCGAATTGGACTAGGAGGGGGGCGGCGCCCCCCTTTCCTTCCTCCCTCTCTCCCCCTTCCTTCTCTCCTAGTCCAACTAGGGAAGGGGGGGAATCCTACTCCCGGTGGGAGTAGGACTCCTCCAGGGCGCGTCATAGAGGGCCGACCCTCCCCCCTCCTCCACTCCTTTATATACGGGGGAGGGGGCACCCCATAGACACACCAAGTTGATCATTGATCTCTTAGTCGGGTGCGGTGCCCCCCTCCACCATAATCCACCTCGGTCATATCATAGCAGTGCTTAGGCGAAACCCTGCGTCGGTAGATTCATCATCACTGTCATCACGCCGTCGTGCTGAGGGAACTCTCCCTCGAATCTCTACTGGATCGTGAGTTCGTGGGACGTCACCGAGCTGAACGTGTGCAGATCGCGGAGGTGCCGTACGTTCGGTACTAGGATCGGTCGATCGTGAAGACGTACGACTACATCAACCACGTTGTCATAACGCTTCCGCTTACGGTCTACGAGGGTACGTGGACGACACTCTACCCTCTCGTTGCTATGCATCACCATGATCTTGCGTGTGCGTAGGATTTTTTTGAAATTACTACGTTCCCCAACATAACAAGCATCAATTTCATCAAAAAGGGGCATTTCAAATGAATCCAAGGGATCATAGCAATCATCATAGCATTCATCCTTCAGTAAGCACGAAAAGAAGCTAAACAATGTATGGGATAAAGAGTTACTCTCATTAGAAGGCGAGCACGGGTGATCAATCCACTCTTCCTCCTTTTGTTCTCCGCTCTATTCCTCATCTTTTTCTTACAATGAGCTCAGAGTTTCATCAATTTCTTCTTCCATAGGTTCCTGCAAAATATTAGCCTCTTCTTGGGCAGCAGAGACCTTCTCAATAAATTCATCAATATCAGCATTCTATTTATAATTCTCATAGCAATTATTAAGTATAGCAAAATTTTCAAGTCTATAAACAGCATCATCATAATCTTCATACTTTTCAGACAGAGACTCAATTTCATAAGCACCCTTAAAAGCAACAAACTCTTCTATTCATTCTACATCATAGTAATCATATATACCATTAGCATAAGAAGCCAAGGTTTCTTTATCATCAAATTCACATGAAAAGGGAAGGTGTGGAGCCTTCATCATAGAGCAACAAGTATAATCATATCTCAAGCATATGTCCCAAGCATATCATCGCAAATAATTAATTTGATCCCATAAGAGTTTCCCTTTTTGAGTCAAGCGACAATCCCTAAAGTAGTCACGTTGATCCAACGTGTCTCCCATTATCAAGTTGAATGGGGTTTTCTCAGGATTATCAAAGTAGTGTTTAATATTTTTCACATGACGAGCATCGAGGGTTTAAGGAGGTTCCCCATCTTCATGAGTAGCAAGTACAACTAATGTTTTTAGTGTTTCGTGTTCCATATCCATAACTAATCCTACATACCTAAGAGATTCATCCCCACTATCTAATTTATCTCCACATGCAGGCTATCTAGCTCAGCTATGCAACCACATCAACACATCTAATGCTTTTTGTTAGAGGTCCATGCACCACATCATCCCCTTTTTCATGCTAAACCAATCATATCGTACCTTTTCCTGCCACCTCCGGCACGTATGGGTTGCAGGAATCCTTGCCAATTAACTGCCCATCCATTAGTTTCCATCTCTAGATCCTATTCATCTTCTCCACTGAAAAATGGCATCCTTTTATTTTCTTTTTCAACCAACTGTATGATTTCTCTACGCATTAGTTCATGTTCGTCTTCTATAACCGAAAACCCATCTATCAATCATATAAATAGATACCAATTGGTTCCTGCTGGAAGCGCCAAGCGCCGCCGCCGCCTACCTCACGCCTCCCTGTCGTTGATACCCCGATCCATCACATGTCCTGTATCCAGCCCCTTCGTCCACTTCCCCGATCCATCCCCTCTCCTCCCGATCTAGCCCCTCCAAGGTGGAGAACTCTTGGCCCCTCCTACCCCCGTCATGGTGGTGCCTCCTTTCCTAATCCATAGGCAGACGGCGTGAGGACCCGGGACTGCTCGATGTCGCTTCATATCCACTAAGGAGGCTGATCCACTCCTGCACGTTGGAGAACCCCGCGAGTTTAACTCCGCAAGCTGATGTGAGGATGAGGGGTTGCTCATCATCGCGTCATCTCCACCATGATCGAGACCGATCTGCTCTTTCATGCCGTCGGGAATCCCACACCAAGGACGATCTGCTCAGAGCCTCAGACGCACATACATGTTGTATCCACAACTGCCTTTTCTTCCTCCTCCTTTCTTTTTGCTGGTGGATGCATCTATGATTTGTGGATTCTTCTTCCATTATTTCAATCCGCTGTTATTATTTTTGTGGATGCATCTACAATTTAGCTGAGTATTATTGATTGCCGTTGTTTTTTATTTTATGGATGCATCTACGATTTAGCTGGAGTATTTTTTATTGCCGCTATTATCCATCCGGGATAGTATTTTTGTAGTAAAGTACAACCTGAGAAGTGTATTCATCGCTATACTACATCATCATGTTTTCTTTCACAACCATCAATCAAAGCCAGTCAGATGTCGGTCTTTTACTTGGTACAAATAAACTATTCTCCATTATGTTCACCGAAATGAGCAGCTAGCTACTGGTATCACTGTGATTAAAGGTAAATTTATCATTACGTGTTGTCCGTAGCTAAGGCTGGGCTTGCATGGGAAGACAATAAAGAAGGATCTCATGCATTTTGTACTACTTGGGTGTATCATGGGTGCCGAGGAGTCTAGCTCACAAGTTTCCATGCATAGTATATTTTTGTTGTGAACAAATTCATACTTCAATGCGCTAATTTGGATCTTGATGCCTATGATAAGTAATCATGCCCCTTTCAGACAAATGCTTTGAGACAAGAGAATTTGTACTCACTCTGGCAAAAAGAGAAAATGAATTTTGTTGTTGTTGATATTGGAGCTCCATCACTCACTTCCAGTCATGCAAGTAACTAGAATTAATGTCAATATTTGTGTTTAGTTATCATTTTTTCTGTAGATCTTAAACATGCAAATATGAAGATTGACTTATGATAATAGTTAAAATAATATATACATTAATATTCATGTAAGTCATATGAAATTACTTATGTCTTGTATTTAGTACAAAAATAATCTCATAATTCATGTTTTCCGATATTTATATTTATACCAAGTATTGTGTCAATTGCAATTTTCCTATCTGAAGTATGTATAAACACACTACGCCAAATTTCGTTCAATTTATCTACCATCATGTTTATAGACTACAAATTTCCGCAGCAACACGCAGGGCATCATCTAGTGATAGAGAACAACTTAGAGCAGAAAATAAAATATACTTAGTGATAAAGCAAACAAGCACAAACAAGAATATTCACCCCCATGCTATTGCTCCCCGGCAATGGCGCCAGAAAAAAGTCTTGATAACCCACAAGTATAGGGGATCAATTGTAGCTTTTTCGATAAATAAGAGTGTCGAACCCAACGAGGAGCTAAATGTAGGATTTATATTCCCTTCAAGTTCTATCGGCCTCCGTTTGTGTTGATTCCACCACCCAAAAAACACATATATTTCAAAATAAATCTCCGTAAATTTTTACTGCGTTTGGACTTCGTTTGATATGGATATTTTACGAAACAAAAAACAAGCAACAAACATGAACTGGCACTGAGCACTGAATCAATATGTTAGTCCTAAAAATAATATAAAAACATTGCCAAAATTATATAAAAATTCTAGAATATTGGCATGAAAGAATCAAAAAATTATAGATACGACGGAGACGTATCATCAGGTTCATCCAATCTCGTGGTAGATCAACTCTGTAATTGTCATACAAACACATCAATACAACCAAGTAGGACGTAGGGCATTACCTCCTTGAGAGGGTGCGAACCTGGGTAAACGCTGTCTCTATGTTCCCTGTTACCCATCGATCCAAGATCCACAACTCGGGCCTCCTACCCGAGATCCGTAGGTTTTGACACCGACATGCCCCCTCTGGTGATTCTTGTTCCAGTAATTTTTATATATTCAACAAAAAAATTCTGTGAAGTTTCAGGTCATTTGGAGCCTCGTAGAATAGTTATCTTTGCTGTAACTCTTTTAGGTCCAGAATTCCAGCTGCCGGTAATCTCCCTCTTCATGTAGACTTTGCAAGTTAAGAGAGAAAAGACATTAGAATTGTATCATAAAGTGAAATAATGACCAAAAACATTATAAATAACAGTAGGAAAACATGATGCAAAATGGACGTATCAAGCTCCCAATGCTCTTCCTCTTCCTCCCGTGCCCAGCGGGCACGACGCTCCTCCTCATTGCGCTCTGCCTACATCTGGCGCTCGCCGTCGCCGTACTCCTCCGCCAGGTGGCGCTGCCACCAGTGCTCCAGGTAGGCGGCCTCTTGCTCCGGCGACGCTCCCAACACGATAGTCGGCGCGCTCACCCATTCATGGAGGATGCCGGTCCACGCTTACATCTCCGGCACGGGCTCCTGGGCGGCGTGGGCGTGTGCTCGGGTAGCTGCGGTGGGGGGGGGGGGAGGGTAGACGTAGTCCCCCGCGGCCAACATCGCGAGGGCCTCCTCCAAGCCATCCCACCGCGCGTCCTACTCGCGTTGTCTCTCCTCCAGGGCGCGCTGGAGCGCCGCCTCCAAAGCGGTCTGATAGTCCGCCTCCTCTTCCTCCGGCGCACCTCCGGGGGCGGTGACCTGGCGGGTCAATCTGCGCGCCGCCAGCAGCGAACGCGTCGTGCCGTCGCGAACCGGACCTCCCGGTTAGGAGTCTCACGTGGCGGGGTCGCCCATTGCTCTGCCGTCCAGAGGGCATGGTGCTTGCGCACCTCCTCCGTGTGCGTTCACGATGACTGCGACACTAGGATGCGGTGTGGGTCAAGGTGCCAGCCGTGGGGGAGGTTAATACCCGACCATGGCCGGTGGTAATACCAATGCCAACGCACGCGGTTCACCGGGATGTGAAGCCGGTCCCGTGGTCGGCGCCTCCTCGCCGCACGTGGCTCCAACTCGGAGGCACGCGACGGTGGCGCTGGCGACGGCGTGCGGGACGAGTCTGCGACGACATCGAGCTTGCTCTTGCCCTTGCCGAAGAAACCCATGGCAACCTAGGGTTTTGCTGTCGCCGGGGAGGGAGCGAATGTGGCCATATATGAATGGGGAGAAGTGGATGAGCCCCCCTCCTCCCACACACCTGCATTAAAAAGGAAGTAAACTTGGAACTTGGAGATGCTGCCATGTGGGCCCGAGTTAGGTGGTCGCATCGACTATTACTGCAGTAGTGGTTGGGCGGCTGACATGTGGGGCCATGGCGGACACTGAGCGAAAGCGCGGTGCGTCTATTTTGTGTAGTGTGGACAAAAATCAGATGCAAATATGGGCCAAAAATACGCCAGACGGACAGCGAGCGCACTAGTTTTCGGTTTGAATTGACAGCGTTGGGTTGATGCGCACGCGCGGCCGCGTTGGAGTTGCTCTAATAACCCTAATCCGAAGTCCGAACATGGCCCTCGTTGTCCATTGCCAACTTTTGCCGAAAAATGTCGAATGCGCGTGGCGGGCTGGATTTCCGCGTTCTGTACCCATGTGACCTTCCTCCTCCCCTTCCGGCCTCACCTCCCCTCTCTCTCTCTCTCTCCCCCCAAAAAAGCCCCTCACCAATACGGGCGAGACGGGACGAATTGGGGACCGCGCCTCTATAGCGGATCGGCGCGGCGGTGGTGGCAGGGCAGGGGGATGTCCACGCGGTCGAGGTCGGTGCAGGGCTCCGTGGGCGGCGGCGGCAGCACGGCTGGGGGCTCGGCCGTGCCGCTCGCCGTGCTTCTGCGGCGGGAGGTGGTCAGCGAGAGGACCGCCGCCGAGCGCCCGGAGCTCCAGCACGGCCTCTTCAGCCAGGCCAAGAAGGGCGAGGATTTTGTCTTCCTCAAGCCCGACTGCGAGCGTCTCCCCGGCTTCCCGTCATCCTCCTTCTCTGCCTTCGGCGTAAGCGCCCCACACCCTTACAATCGCACTTCGTGCGTGCCCGATCTGGCAGCGCCGTGCGTCACGTGGATACGTTACGTTGGTGCTCAATAATTCTAAGTTCACGTGGATCGGGTTGGATGCGTGCGTGCGTGAATTGTGAGGCTTGCTCGATTTTGTTTATGCTCGGTTGTTGGACAATTCTGGATTCTGGAATTCGTTTGGAGGGAAGCTCTGAATTCGTTTGGAGATTGGGATGCTGACTCTATATATGGTTTATGTGTACATAACAGATACTCCCTCTGTTCCTAAATACGTATTTGTTTTTTTTAGAGATTTCAAATGGACTACCACATACGGATGTATATAGACATATTTTAGAGTGTATATTCACTCATTTTGCTCCGTATGTAGTCACTTGTTGAAATCTTTAGAAAGACAAATATTTAGGAACCGGAGGGAGTACTAGTTTCACAATGAAATTAAGGTTAATTTATCGTCAACAATGAATGAATGCATGTGTCCAATTGAATTATGCAATGCTGGACTTGCTGGCTATAGCACAAAGTATCTTTTTTTTTTGAAAAAATAGCACAAAATATCTTAATTTGCTGTAGTTCCACATTTTAGACTTTTTTGAAGAAATTTTGGAGGCAATAATTTTGATGAATGATCAACTAGAAGCAATTGTTCAGAGCCTCTCAGCGCGGTGGTTTTATTGCAGCTGTTTGATGGGCACAATGGGAATGGAGCCGCTATTTATACAAAGGAGAATCTCTTGAACAACATCTTGGGTGCAGTCCCTGCTGATCTCAACAGGGAGGACTGGCTTGCTGCGCTTCCAAGGGCGATGGTTGCAGCATTTGTCAAAACTGATAAAGATTTCCAAACAGTAGGTGCGTCAATTGATAATTAAAGCAATTTTCACTAATCCTCCAGTATTCTGAGTTATCTTATAAAAAGGAGATTTATCTGTCATCAGAGCCAGCAAAAAGAGATCTTTTGATCGGTCATTAGAATCTTCCATATGCTGGCATGGATCTTGTTTATTCCTGTTCTTTGGTCTCTAATGACATACATTTGTGAAACATTTGGAATAACTTGTTCAAACATTACTAGCATCGACCTAAATTAAATTTCCTACTGATATCACTTTCTTTCTTTACAGCACGCTCTTCAGGAACAACAGTGACATTTGTCATAATAGATGGATTGGTTGTTACTGTTGCATCTGTTGGTGATTCGCGTTGTGTATTAGAAGCTGAAGGTTCAATTTATCAGTTATCTTCGGATCATCGTTTCGATGCCAGTAAAGAGGAGTAAGATTGTTCTCCTGATATGTGCCTTCTCACTTCTCATGGCAAAAACTTATCTATTGCCACTTGATTTTGATGTGCAGGGTTGATCGTGTAACAGAAGCTGGAGGTGATGTTGGAAGGCTAAATGTTGTTGGTGGTGCTGAGGTTTCAACTTTGCTTATTTTGCCATTCAAGTTAATTTTCTTGCATCAAGGTTCATTGTTGCCATTTCTGTTGCTTCAGTTTATGAGATACTCGTACTTGACTTGGAAATGTGCAGTATTTATGGTGACTGTTAAGAGACATATTATCCTTTAACCTGTTCTTCAGTACTGAAAAATGTATGCAGTCTTTGGTGACATTGATTAACATTAGCCACAGATATATCTACCCCGGGCCTCTTTAATTATCGCGGGTGTGCTTGCTCATCGGAGTTGGGCGTCGTGACAGTAATTGGGGCCGGAGGGAGTACCATTTTAGCTGCATATGTTAATTGTATGTTGCCCTCTAGTGTTAACTTTTTTGTTTCATGTTAAATGTGCTCCCTAGTATTGAATTTGCTTTTGAACTTGATCCAAAGTGTTTGCTACACAGCTGCTAAATGTCAATTTTTAAAACCTTGATTGGATTTTAGAGTTTTAACGGCATATAACATATTAGTTTATGCAAGAGACATGGTACCCAATCGTGCATTCGTGTTAGGAGTGGAACAGGAGGAAGTGCCCAATATAGGTGGAGGGTGTAAGATGAGGGACATTGTTTTTTTTTTTCATTGATACATTTTGCATGTGTTTTTTCTAGTTTTCATGTTTTTTTTTCATTGATACATTTTGCATGTGTTTTTTCTAGTTTTCATATTCTTTTCATTTGCTTTACAAATGCATGCTTTTCTCCACCTCCAGATTGGCCCCCTTAGATGCTGGCCTGGGGGTTTGTGCCTGTCAAGGACAATCGGAGATCAGGACGTGGGTGAATTTATCGTTCCTGTTCCTCTCGTCAAGCAAGTAAAGGTATGTCTGGAAATGCAGAACACATTATAACAGTTTTAACTTAAGGCTGAAGCCCAAAATTTAACTATACAGGTAAAATAATAGCAGACTGCAGTACTACAAGTTGTTTTGGTTTGACATTTATTTCCCCCCTTTTTCTATGCCTCTTACCTAGATTTCACTGGGTCATATGTACTATTTTGAGAAACTATCCCCCTCCTCCCCCCCACCCCAATGATACAAATTTATGCCTAATTCTTTTTAATCTAAAATGCTAAAAATCTGACATCAGTTTTTTAGGCATGGCAAATCAAACGTTTTTTTTATGGCAAATTATGTTGTTGCGAGGATGGCAATTAGGGGGAGGGAGCGATGGATGCCGTCCTCCTCCTTCGCCGCCGCATCACTGCTCAGGTCAGGGGAGGGAGCAGGGGTGGCGGCGCTCAGATGGGGGGCTGGTGGCTGCGCTCAGAGGCAGTGGGTAGATTACAGTCATCTAATCTGGGAAGGGAGGGGCGCTGAGATCTAGGGGTATGCGACGGGAGCGGCGGCAGCTGGGCTCCCCTTCTCTGGTCCAGTGGGCTGGCCATTGAGTCTCTTCTTCTCCAGTGCGGCGGCACACCAGCAAGGGGGTATGCGACGGGGTTGCGGCGGCTGGGCTCCCCTTCTCTGGTCCGGTGGGCCGGCCACTGGGTCTCTTCTTATCCTGTGCGGCTGCACTTCAGCAAGGGGGTATGCGACGGAGTGGCGGCTGCTGGGCTCCCTTCTCTTGTCCGGTGGGCCGGCCACTGGGTCTCTTCATATCCAGTGCGGCGGCACTCCAGCAAGGGGAGGGAGCGGCAGCAGTGGCGGCGCAGAGCTCAGGTTGGGTGAAGGGAGGATGAGGCGAGAAAAGGGGAACGGTGGTTCGTGGGTAATGATATGTACGGGGTTAGACTTTTCCTGGTTTTCCCGTGTCCGACCAGTATCTGGGGTATCCCAGACGTATCTGAATTAGTTTAATTATTTGGAAAAAAGATCGGCGGATACGTACTTGATATGTTTCAGCGGGTATCCGGACGTATCTAACCCCTGACACAGCAGTTTGTTGCCATCTCCGAGTAACCTAGTGTATTGTTTTTGTTAATCTGATCCCTGGAGTCTGAAAAGTACCGATATGTTTTTTAATGTGTCTAGTTATCTACTGCTGGAGGCCGGCTTATTATTTCAAGCGATGGTGTTTGGGATGCTTTGACTGCAGAACAGGCTTTGAACTGTTCAAGAGGACTTTCTCCTGAAGCTGCAGCCGAGCAAATTGTTAAAGTACACACCTCCTCTCTCTCTAACCCTGACTCTTTCATGATGCTCTTCTTTACATATTCAAATATTTTTCAGGACGCAGTGCACTCAAAGGGACTGAGGGATGACACCACTTGTATAGTCGTTGACCTAGTACCAGAAAAAGGCAACCCAGCTATGACAGCTCCTAAAAAGCAACCAGGAATGGGTGTTTTCAAAAATATGTTTCGCAAGAAAACATCTTCCGACTCATCATCCCATGCAGATAGAGAATATATGGATCCAGACGTCGTAGAAGAGATATTTGAGGATGAATGTGCATTGCTCTCTAGACGGTTGGTTCTATAATTCTATTTTCGATCATTAAAAGAGCAAATGGTCATGAAGTTCAGTTATGATTATATAATCGTGTTGAAGGTTCCCAACGCATCATCAACCATAATAGATTCTTACTGAAAGAAAAATGAGAAAGTCGATTAATAAATTCTTTTGCATTCTTACTTCTTGTTCTCTAGAAGTTTGCACATTCATTTTCCATATTGACAGCCAACAGTGCTATGTTTTTAAGGCGACGCCTTACCGCCTTAGGGAGGGGGGGGCGGCGCCTAGGCGGGCGCTTTGGACGCCTAGGCGCCCAAAGCGGTCGATTTTCCAAAGCGGAGGGGGAGCGCTTCGACGCCTAGGCGTCGCCTTAGGGACGCTTTAAAAACATAGCAACAGTGTCAGTTTAACCAATAACCTTCTCACGGGCCTGGAATAAATTTACGGATGGTTTCTCGCTACAAAATGAAAAACAACTCGAGGACACGTACCATCCTTTTGGATTCTGGCTGAAGTAATTTATAAAGATGCACACCATGAGGAAAGTTAGATGAAGTTAAAGTGCAAACATATGGAGCACATAAACTCATTTAAACAGCATAACATTGTCATGTTTGAAGTATTTGGATCCGACCTTCCGTTCTATTGCATGCAAAACCCTCAAAATATTTGGTTCATTCACATTATCTTTCTATCTGCTGCTGAGCGCAACCTTGTTTGATTGATATTCTGAATTCCTTCAGTTTGCACCAAGACCTGTGCATATGGCTCAAATTTCGTTTTCTAACCGCAGGCTGGATTCTGAATACCCTGTTCGAAATATGTTCAAACTCTTTATATGTGCTATTTGTCAAGTAGAGTTAAAGCCAAATCAAGGGATATCTGTACATGAAGATTCATCACAACCTGGGAACTTGCGTCGATGGGATGGTCCGTTCCTTTGCCAAAGCTGTCAGGAAAAAAAAGAAGCCATGGAGGGAAAGCGCCGTTCACGAGGTATTGTTTGCAGAGCTGTTTATATACTACTCCCTCCGTCCCAAAATAAGTGCCGCTGATTTAGTACAACTTTGTACAAAATCAGCGACACTTATTTTGGGATGGATACTCCCTCTGTTCCACAAAGTAGTGCATGTTTGATTTTTAGAAAGTCAAACAAGTCTATATTTGACCAAGATTGTAGGGAAAATATCAACATCTAAAAGCCAAAACTAGAATCATTGGATTCATCATGAGGTCTGTTTTCATATTTTAAATATTTACTATTTTAAATCCTGATAGTTTATTCTATAAACTTGGTCAAATGTAGACATGTTTGACTTTCTAAAAACCAAATATGCACTACATTGTGGAATGGAGGGAGTATGAAGTACATAAACTTTTTCCTTATGTATTGTTAACTTGCTACAGATTCGTCATCGAGAAATAGCGGGTCCAGTGAATAGTCGCCAAGGTTTAAAGTTGTCTTGCTTTTAAAAAAGGGTTATGATACCAGAGAGCTACTGACCTCACAATGCCTAAGCCTCCAAGAGACAATCATTTTGCGGCATTTCACATTGTTTTGGCACTTCCGTGATCACATGGACTGGTTGGGGTATTTGATCTGAGATTGAAATATGAATTGCCATGAAGCAGGTGGTTACTGTTCAATAGCCTATTATGCCATTTGAAGTGGCAAGCATATACCTTGTTTTTAATTAAAGGGACAAGCTTTTTGCTCGACAGTTTCACACAGATCATTTGACCTTGGTGGCAAATACAGGCCCAAAGATCATTGATTGAGAACGGCATGCCATGTTGACATATCTATTCTTAGGTCAAACTATAGTGTGAATTACTGATCACATACAGAGCTCCGGTCAGAAGGGCATTGTAATTCTCAATATGAGTAGGCGAGTTTCTTCTGACCGACCTTGACTTGTGGTCGAGAAATACTCAACCCTTGTTGAAGTTCAGCTTTTCCTAACTCTTCTGTAATTAATTAGCATATAAATAAATTCTTTCAAACAACTGTGGCTTGATTGATCAGCAGGACATTTCTGTGCTTGTTTACAATGTACATAATCTTGCTAACAAAGCTTATTTGTTTCTCCATTGTGTCCTACCTCCTGTGCCTGTGGCTGCTCTTAGTAAATCTCAGTTAAGCTTTTTCTGGAGGCGTACGCAGTCTTGCTGCCAAATTCATTATCTGGAGCCTGGAGGTGTACGGAGTCTCTGGGCAATTGTTTGAGTTATTGCAGTTTGCGCAAAATTAAAATGAGCAAACTGGTTACAGCAGAATATTTGCGACACGAAGATGCAGCCATCATTCGGAACAACGCATGATCCCACCATAGGATGATCATATTATGTTTGCTGAACGATTGCGTCTCCCGCAAAAAAGAGAAAAGACAGCCCACATGCCGGCCCGGGTGCACCTGTCGCATGCATCACAGACGCCTCTAGCCGGCGCAACAAATACGAGTTTTAATTGCCGTTTAGTGTGCTGTTCTGTGCTTCTGAATCGCCCGCCAGCGTGATGAATAGGGGGTGGAGCTGACATCACGACGTGTTTCACGGTGTATAGGGTGTGGTTGGTGTTCGGCTTGCCGGGTGACTCTTGTTTTTCTAGGGGTAATATTGCCGCTTTATTTAAACCACGAAGGTCGGAATGTCATCCGAAATTACATTAAAAATAAAATCGGAGGAGCCCCCAACCAAACCTTACATAGTTGTTCATCTCCAACACCTACTTTAGCAAATTTATGCATGGCAATATTAACGGAACGCCTAACCCAAAAAACTTTGAAACCTGCGAAAGATTGCAACATCATCTTTATCTCCTCCACCTAAGGGCCAGCAACGCCCAGGCTCTTCGTGGGCTGGTTGAGCATCTGCACCACACTCTGACTATCGAGCTCGACGTGTACCTGTTTTGTGTTGACCTCCCGAGCCAGCTCCAAGGCCATCTTGGAAGCCAACACTTCAACAGCTTCCGGGTCTACAATGTTTTGGAAGTGGTGAAACATACCAGCCCTAAAAGCGCCACGATGATATCTCAACACCGCGCCCCCTCTGTTTCCATGCTTCGCACTGCACCATCGGAATTGATTTTGAGCCAGTCATCATCAGGTGGCTGCCATTTTTTACGGGGTTTTGGCACTGTTGGTTGTTTCTGCTCCGTATGCGCAATCTTCCATTCATGCATATGTGCTACGACCGTAGCTATGATTTCATGTGGCGCTGCAATCCGCTACTCATATCTTGGCTCATTGCGAGCCAACCAGGGGCCATATGTAGCATGTATCATTGCCTCCCTCTCTTCACCGGAAGCACCATAGAACCAGTTCATAAGCCAGCAGCTAGCTAGCTAGAGCACTCTGGTTGGTGTTCGGCTTGCCGGGTGACTCTTGTTGCTCGGTACGTCTAGTTTGGTGTTGCCCTTGTCGGTACGTGAGGATACCTAATGGACTACGTCGGCGGAGGATGGATGTAAAACAACGCAATATGAACTTAGAGCATCTCCAACGGTAACCCGTAAAAATCCTTCTGCATCTGTCCGCGGATAGGGGGAGACCAGTCTGTGGACATGGATGCACGAGGTCGACATCCAACGCTAGCCGCATACATTTCAAACTCCTTTTCAACAAACCAAATGAAATTCATGCAAACACGACCGAATTTCGTACAATCACGACCGGATATCATACAAACCCGACGAGAACGATTACATTTTGGACATATTTTCAACTAAAAAGCTAAAATTATGTGCACGCACGGTCGCACGGAGCTCCATTCCTACGACACGGATACACTACAGTTGTCTATGGCCGGCAGCGGCTTGTCTTCCCCATGTCCGGCAGCGGCTTGTCTTCCCCATGTCCGGCAGCCCGGAATAACGGGACCGCCGGGAGCCTCGGAGGCATGTTCTTCCCCCGTATCTTCCCTATGTTCGGCTGCGCCGTTCATCGGAACTACAAAGAGGGTGCTTCAGCAGAAGGGGAAGGATGCTTCCGTGAAGCTCAGGCGGGTGCCCAAGATGGCCTGAGATAAAGGAGAACCGTCTGGGTATCCGGCGGTGGCCTTCCTAGGACCCAAGCGAAGGCAGCCTCCCGTGTTCTACTTCTCCTTGATGATGGCGGCGGGCGCGGACGTGCGGGCCGCCACCTCGCCCACGTTCGCATAGCCGACTTCTTTCTCTGCGTGCATGGAGAGTCTGCGCGCGTCGAGGGCGGATGACGCGGTCACAGACACTAGATGCAGGGATGCCCATGCTGCCGTGCTCCCCACCATGCCGGTGTGGAGCAACTCGCCACTCGTCATTGAGTTGACCTGGAGCGGCGAGTTGCTGAACCACACGGCGGCTTGGGGCGGCAACTTGCTCTGTCGGGTTAGGCGCGGGAGGTGGAGCAGCGAGCTGCTTCACTCGTATCTGGCGGGCTCGGCGGGCCACCCAGCCAGCTTGTATCCTAGAGAACTGCTCTTCAGAAGCCATCAGAAAAGTGGATAAAATGGTGAAGGATGAGATAGGAGTGGCGGAGGGGTGCGATTCTTGCCTGGCATCTGGCCTCGCATAAACAAAGGGCGGACGGGAGGAGCTTAGCCGATGTTCTGTTTAATGCCCGCCCTCCCATGAGCTGACGTGTGGCCGAGTAGGTTTCTCAGATTCCATGCGGGTTTAATGGAGGCGTATGAATGTGGTGAGGAGGCGTGTTCAACCGGGCGTGTAGCGGGCGGCGCCCGGCGCGCCGCTTCAATGACGAAGCAGTGAGAGGCCGCGTCTGCCCTGAGCTGTCTTCAACGCAGAGCGGCGCACTCTATAGTGGCATGAATGCAGGCAGCTAGCGCCGAGCGAGAGCGTGCGCGAGAGGGAGAGGGTTTTTTGGTGGGCCAGGGTGTGACGCCCCCCGACTTAATCGTGCACTAATCCTATGCGCAAATGCACACGATCAAGATCAAAGACTAACGAGAAGATATCACAACACAAATCTAGACACAATTTCAAGTCATACAACTTTATATTACAAGCCAGGGCCATGAAGGCTCGAATACATAAGTCAGCGGAAGCAACACCATCTAAGTACAAACATAAGATAAACAAGTCTACCTTAAGATGGCTAGCATAAAAATGATAACTGGATCAAAAGGGCGCATGCCTCCTACCTGGGAGCCTCCTAACTACTCCTGGTCGTCGGTGGTCTCTACGTAGTAGTAGGCTCCGTCGGGGTAGTAGTAGTCATTAGCGGGATCAGCTGGCTCCTAGGCTCCGTCATCTGATCGCACCAATCGGGTAGGTGGGGAAAGAGGTACCAAAGCAACCGCGAGTACTCATCCAAAGTACTCACAAGACTTACATCGGATCTAAACTAACTATGCATCAGTATCAAAGGACTGGGGCTATATCTTTGGACTAAACTGTAGAAATGCCAGAATAGAGGGAAAGGCCTAGCCTATTGATGACTAGAATCTAGCAGTGCCTTGCAGCATTAGAAGAGTGCAGATTAGCATAACATAAGTAAAGTATGTTGTAGTAACGCCCAGAGATCCTTCCTTGGTTCCCTGCAAGAAAGCGATCCCGGAACCATCATATCCATTTTAGTGTCTCCAGTATCTAGTTCTAGTCGTAATAAACTGGGATACAACTCTGAGCGTCCGTTACCGTGGACACGGCTATTCAAATAGATATACTTCCGTGCATGGGTGCACCAACTTACCCAACACACTCGATTAACTTTGTTCGAACAGACTTTTTTGGGTCATGCACGACCTCGGCTAATTGACACACCGTAAGCCTACCTAGGCTCAACAGAGAGGCCAACACGCCGGTCTACATCCTAAATGCGAAGGGGTCATCGGCCAATCATCCTTTGGAATCCTGCGTGTTGCAAGGACGACCGGGATCAGTCCTGACTACCTCTTTATACAAAGCAGGTGCTTACGTGGGCCACCCGAGCGCGGGCCGCTAAACTGCTGACATCAGCGAGCTTTTGGAAGAATCGTACGACGCTGAGTGCCCATACTTATTTCCGCGTGGTGGTTAGTGCGAAAAGGCCAGAGGCCTACTCAGATCACATATCCAAACCCATTAGTGTCTTGGGAGCACACATAGACAATCAGTGATCTTGTCGCCCCATCTCGAGGACTCACAACAAGGTTCAGTCCTATCCCTCTCTAGGCGGCCTGCCTGCCCGGCCGTGCCTCATAATTAACTCACAAGTACCCTCTTAGTCAACCCGACTTCGGTAACTCTTGCGGGTACCCCACGGGGCCGACCCGACTTCAACAAGGAACTGAGGTAAATTCAAGGTATCTGTGTGTCCATAACATCAAGGGGGAAATCCGAGGAATCAGCCTCGATGGATTCCCGCTCGATGTAACCGTCAAGGTGAACTTAGAGGAATCACCCTCGATAGGTTCACACTTGAGGGGCTGCACGACAGAGGCATCATTGGAGGTGGTGAAAGAGGAATCACCCTTCGTAACCCATAACCGACTAGCTATGCTACATGAGTGAGGTTGAAGGTATGACCCTCGACACTCGATAGTAACTCATAGAGTCGTACAACTAAGGGGGGAGGGTGCGGTGATGTGTCGGTGTCTGCACATCGATCACGTTGATCGAGTCACTGGTAGCAAAGCGGGGAAACAAGGACAAGGATGAGGGGTCACTGGTGGATCACTAACCAATCTATACTAAGCATATAGGATAACACGCAAGGTAACAACAACAGGTTACAAAACCAGGCTATGCATCAGAATAGTAGCTATCGAAGAACAATAGAAAAATCTAATGCAAGCATGAGAGAGAGAAAGAATGGACGATATAGGAATGATCAAGGGGTTTTTGCTTGCTTGGAAGCTCTGTTGAAAAGGCTCGGTCATCAGGAGTGTAGTCGAACTCTGGAGCAGCGTCGGTCTCGGGGTCACCCGCAAAAAAAGCGTCGGTCTCGGGGTCTAACGGAGAGACGAGGGGGAAGAAACAATAAATACAAGGCAAACAAATGCATCACGATGCATGACATGGCAATATGCTGTGCTAGGGTGACCTATTGCAGTGCTAAACATCTGGGGATGTTTTCCCGGCTTTAGGCAGTTTTCGAACAGATGAACCGAGGGGAAGGTTCTATGTTTCCAGTGTTGGTGGCATGTGACACGTATGTGGATAGCATATTCGGATTCGTCGTATTTTTTCGAGCAATTTTCATATATAAAGTATTTTCATCCGAGTTAAAGATTGTTTTATATGATTTTTCAAAGTTTTAAACATTTTCTTATATTATTGGAATTATTTTTAATTTCGAAAATAAATAGTAAATAACTATTTACACCCACTGTGAGCTAGCCATAGTGGATGACAGGTGGGGCGGGTCAAAGCTGACTCAGCAGTCAACTTTGACCACGCTGACTGGTCAAAGGGGCCCACTGGGCCCACCTACGAGTGACTGGACTAGCCTAGTCAGTAGGTTGACTACGTCAACTGGGCCAACTGGGCCCAAGGGGACTCAACTGTCAGCCTCAGGTTAGTTTAACAATGTTTAGGTTAGCCTAACTAATTTAGTTAGGTTGGGCCCGCTCTGTCAGCGTCAGATTAATTAACATGTTTAGTTTTAAACTAACCTAATTAAATACAGTGGGGCGCATGCGTCAGTGAAGGTTTGGTTGGGGGTTAGTGGCTAACCCATGCGGGCCCACATGTCGGTGACCCAGCGGCGGAGGCGCGCCGGCGGCGAGGAGCCGGTGACCAAAACAACGACGACGCGGCTCGGACTGTGATGTCGGCTAGGACTACGTCGGTATTTCCCCAAAGAGGAAGGGATGATGCAGCACAACGACGGTAGGTATTTCCCTCAGTGACGAGACCAAGGTTATCGAACCAGTAGGAGAACCAAGCAACACTACGTAAACAACACCTACACACAAATAACAAATACTCGCAACCCGACGTATTAAAGGGGTTGTCAATCCCTTTCGGGTATCGGCGCCAGAAATTGGCAAACGGACATGAGAGAGTTGTAAATATTGATAGATCGAACACCAAATAAGACAAAAAGCAGCAAGGTATTTTTGTATTTTTGGGTTTAATAGATCTGAAAATAAAAGCAAAGGAAAATAGATCGCAAAGGCAAATATATTAAAGAAGAGACCCGAGGGCCATAGGTTTCACTAGTGGCTTCTCTCGAGGAAAATAGCAAACCGCGGGTAAACAAATTACTGTTGGGCAATTGATAGAACTTCAAATAATCATGACGATATCCAGGCAATGATCATTATATCGGCATCACGTCCAAGATTAGTAGACCGACTCCTGCCTGCATCTACTACTCTTACTCCACACATCGATCACTATCCAACATGCATCTAGTTCATGGAGAAACGGAGTAATGCAATAAGAATGATGACATGATGTATACAAGATCTATTTATGTAGAAATAGACCCCATCATTTTATCCTTAGTAGCAATGATACATACGTGTCGGTTCCCCTTCTGTCACTGGGATCAAGCACCGTAAGATCGGACCCACTACAAAGCACCTCTTCCCATTGCAAGATAAATAGATAAAGTTGGCCAAACAAAACCCAAATATCGGAGAAGAAATACAAGGCTATAAGGAATCATGCATATAAGAGATCAAAGAAACTCAAATAACTTTCATGGATAAAAAGATAGATCTGATCATAAACTCAAAGTTCATCCGATCCCAACAAACACACCGCAAAAAGAGTTACATCATATGGATCTCCAAGAGACCATTGTATTGAGAATCAAACGAGAGAGAGGAAGCCATCTAGCTACTAACTACGGACCCGAAGGTCTACAAAGAACTACTCACGCATCATCGGAGAGGCACCAATGGAAGTGGTGAACTCCTCTGTGATGGTGTCTAGATTGGATCTGGTGGTTCTGGACTCTGGGGTGGCTGGAATTGATTGTCGTTGACTCCCCTAGGTTTTCTGAAATATTGGGGTATTTATAGAGCAAAGAGGCGATTCGGGAGGCCACCGAGGTGGGCACAACCCACCAGGGCACGCCTGGGCCTCCAGGCGCGCCCTGGTGTCTTGTGCTCACCTTGGGCTCCCTCTTCGGTACTTCTTTAGCCCACTAGATGTCTTCTAGTCCAAAAACAATCCACAAAAAGTTTTGCTGCGTTTGGACTCCGTTTGGTATTGATTTCCTGCGATGTAAAAAACATGCAGAAAACAACAACTGACACTTGGCACTATTTCAATTGGTTAGTACCAAGAAATGATATAAAATGATTGTAAAACATCCAAGAATGATATAAAATGACTATAAAATGATTGTAAAACATCCAAGAATGATAATATAACAACATGGAAGAATCAAAAATTATAGATACATTGGAGACGTATCAGGCTACATCGGGATTTGCCTACATGCCGCCAAAACGGGCGCAGCCGGTCCCCTTCGAATGGGCAGAGCGAGCCTCGTCGATGTACCGCATGGGCACGGGCTGAGGTGGTCTGCAGTGGCGACGACAACGAGTGGAGCGGCGGCCGGCATTCTGCCTTACACCACAGTGAGGCTGCGGGGTGTTAGTAGGCTGGCTGAGGGGCTCGCTGGCCTCCTGGGAGGGCCAGGAGTGCGCTGTTGTGCTCGGCGACAACATGCGCGAGCCCTTGCCATGGCAACAACAAGGTGCGGCAGCGGTGGAGCTACGACTATGGCGGGGCGCGCGCAAGAGCTCGAGTCCGAGCTCAAGGGGGAGGCACAGGGGAGGTGCGGCTCACCTAGCAGGCGCACGAAGGCCCATTGAGAGTCCGGAGCGCAGGACGGCGGCGAATCGACGACGAGCTCGCAATGGCTGACATAAACGAATACGAAGAAGGCGGCGGGGATGCAGCTCCTCGACTCGAACAACTCGGTGCAGGGGATGTGGACGAGCGTGGCGGAGATCTCGGACACGACAAGGAGGCACGGGGATGACGGTGAGCGCGGCTACGAGGTGGTCATGGCGAAGACGGCATTCGGAAGGTTAGGGACAGCGATGCAGAGCGAGGGGTAAGAGGGAAAAATCTCGAGGGGGGGGGGCATGACGAGGCCGAGGGGCTCATCCTTATCCCTTGGCGATGTAGAGGCCGGGGTGGCGAGCTAGTTCGGAGGGGGCGGATGGGCACGGGCGCCCTTGGTCGCCCTCCTATATCAGGAGGTAGGAGGCGACCGACGGGGTGATATGTCTCCAACGTATCTACAATTTTTGATTGTTCCATGCTATTATATTATCTGTTTTTGTGTTTTATATGAATTAATATGCTTTTTATACTCCCTCTGTCCGGAAATACTTGTCGGAGAAATGGATGTATGTAGTCATATTTTAGTTTTAGATGCATCCATTTTTATTCATTTATGTGACAAGTATTTCCGGACGGAGGGAGTATTATTTTTGGGACTAACCTATTAACCTAGAGCCCAGTGCCAGTTTATGTTTTTCTCCTTGTTTTTGAGTTTTACAGAAAAGGAATATCAAACGGAGTCCAAACGGAATAAAACTTTACGATGATTTTTCTTGGACCAGAAGACATCCACGAAACTTGGAGAGGGGGTCAGAAGATGGCTGAGGAGGCCACAAGCCTGCCAGGCGTTCCCTAGGGGGCCCTTGAGGGCTTGTGGGCCCCTTGGGACTCCTCCAACCCTAATTCTTGCACTATAAATTCCCAAATATTTCCAAACCAATAGAAGCGTCCACCAAAATAATTTTCCGCCGCCGCAATCCTATGTTCCCATGAGATTCCATCTTGGGACCTTTTCCGGCACCCTGCCGGAGGGGGATTCGATCATGGAGGGCATCTACATCAACCTTATTGCCCTTCCGATGAAGCATGAGTAGTTTACCACAGACCTATGGGTCCAGAGCTAGTAGCTAGATGACTTCTTCTCCTTCTTTGATCTTCAATACAATGTTCTCCTCAATGTTCTTGGAGTTCTATCTGATGTACTGTTCTTTTGCGGTGTCTTTGTCGAGATCTGATGAATTGTGGATTTATGATCAGATTATCTATGAATATTATTTGAGTCTTTTCTGAACTCTTTTATGCATGATTAAATATCTTTGTATTTCTCTTCGAATTATCGATTTGGTTTGGCCAACTAGATTGGTATTTCTTGCAATGGGAGAGGTGCTTAGATTTGGGTTCAATCTTGCGGTGTCCTCACCCAGTGACATAGTAGGGGTAGCGAGGCACATATTGTATTATTGCCATCAAGGGTAAAAATATGGGATTTTCATATATTGCTTGAGTTTATCCCTCTACATCATGTCATCTTACTTAAGGTGTTACCCCGTTCTTATGAACTTAATACTCTAGATGCATGCTGGATAGCGGTCGATGTGTGGAGTAATAGTAGTAGATGCAGGCAGGAGTCGGTCTAGTTGACACAGATGTTATGCCTATATTCATAATCATTTCCTTGGACATCGTCATAGCTTTGCGCTTTTCTATCAATTTCTCGACAGTAATTTGTTTACCCACCGTATGTTTTCTTTCAAGAGAGAAGCCACTAGTGAAACCTATGGCTCCCGGGTCTATTTTCCACAATATATTTTCAGATCTATAAACCAAAAAACCCAAAAATACCTTGCTGCAATTTATTTATATTTACTTTGGTTTGCCTTTTTATTTATCGTTTATACCTATCTCTATTAGATCTCACTCTTGTTCGAGACCATGAAGGGATTAACAACCCCTTTTTCGCGTTCAGTGCAAGTGTTTGTTAGTTTATGTAGGTGCATAGATTGGAGACTTGCTTGTGCCTCCTACTAGATTGATACCTTGGTTCTTAACTGAGGGAAATACTTATCTCTACTTTGCTACGTCACACTTTCCTTCTTCAAGGGAAAAATCAATTCAAGCTCAAGAAGTAGCAGGAAGAATTTTTGGCGCTGTTGCCGGGGAGGTTCTACATCAAGCCTACCAAGTACCCACCATAAACTCTCATCTCTTGCATTACATTATTTGCCATTTGCCTCTCATTTTCCTCTGCCCCACTTCTAAAATGTTTTTAGAAAATCCGAAAAATATTTGCCTCTTTTCGCCCTTCTTTCCTTCGTCTTTCTGTTTGCTCTTTGTTTGCTCGTGTGTTAGATTGCTTGCTTTGTGACGATGTCTCAAGAAAATACGAAGTTGTGTGACTTTTCCAACACTAATAATAATGATTTTATTAGTACTCTGATTGCTCCCGCCATTGTGGAATCTTATGAAATTAATGCCGCTTTATTGAATCTTGTTATGAAAGAGCAATTTTCTGGCCTTCGTAGTGAAGATGTCGCATCCCATCTAAATACTTTCCTTGAGTTGTGTGATATGCAAAATAAAAAAGATGTGGACAATGATATTGTTAAATTTAAGCTATTTCCATTCTCACTACGAGATCGTGCTAAAACTTGGTTATCATCTTTGCCTAAAAATAGATTGATTCATGGAACAAGTGTAAAGATGCTTTTATTTCCAAGTATTTTCCTCCCGCTAAGATCATCTCCCTTAGTAACGATATAATGAATTTTAAGCCATTTGATCATGAACATGTTGCACAATCTTGGGAGAGGATGAAATTGATGATAGGAAATTGCCCTACTCATGGTTTAAGTTTATGGATGATCATACAATTTTTTTATGCCGAATTAAATTTTGCATCTAGAAATCTTTTAGATTCCTCCGCGGGAGGTACTTTTATGGAAATTACTTTAGGAGAATCTACTAAACTCCTAGATAATATTATGGCTAAATACTCTCAATGGCATACCGAAAGATCTTCCACTAGTAAAAAAGTGCATGCGATTGAAGAAATTAATACTTTGAGTGGAAAGATGGATGAACTTATGAAATTGATTGCTAGCAAGAGTTCTCCTATTGATCCCAATGATATTCCTTTGTCCACTTTGATTGAGAATAATAATGAATCTATGGATGTGAATTTTGTTGGTAGGAACAATTTTTGTAATAACGCATATAGAGCTAATTTCAACCCTAGGCTGTTTCCTAGTAATTCCTCTAACATTTATGGTAATTCCTACAACAATTCCGATGGAAATTATAATAAAATACCCTCTGATCTTGAGAACAATATTAAAGATTTCATTAATTCTTAGAAAGTTTTCAATGCTATGGTTGAATAAAAATTTCTCAAGATTGATGATTTGGCTAGGAACGTTGATAGAATTTCTCTTGAGATTGATTATTTAATGATTAGATCTATGCCATGCAAGCATGATATTAATGAATCTCTGAAAGCTATTAAAATTTTATTGATGAATGCAAAGAAAGAACCGGTAGGATGCGTGCTAAGCGAGATTGGTTTGTAAAAGCGTGTTCTTCTAGTTTTTGTGAAACTAATAATGAAGATATTAAAGTTATTGGTGTGACTCCTATTGAATCTTTCTTTTCTAATATAAATCTTGATTAAGATGGAACTGGGGATGAGTCAACTTTAGCTAGAAGGCCTCCCAACGATTCAGAGTGTAAATATCTTAATGAAAAAAATTGATAAAAGTGGGATTGGAGAGGTCAAAACTTTAAGTAGCAATGAACCCACTCTTTTGGATTTCAAGGATTTTAATTATGATAATTGTTCTTTGATAGATTGTATTTCCTTGTTGCAATCCATGTTGAATTCACCGCATGCTTATAATCAAAATAAATCTTTTATTAAACATATCTTTGATGCTATGATGAAATCTTTTGAAGAAAAACTTGAGTTAGAAGTTTCTATCCCTAGAAAGCTTTGATGAGTGGGAACCTACTGTTAAGATTAAAATTAAAGATTATGATGCAATGCTTTATGTGATTTGGGTGCTAGTGTTTCCACTATTCCGAAAACTTTATGTGTTGCGCATGGTTTCCAGCATCGTGGGGGATCTGGAAAGAACGTAACAACAAACTGTTCAGAGGAGTGCCTCCCACGACACATCCTGGAAAAGAAGGCTCAGAGAATACCTAGGCAACCTCACCTATAGGGTTGGGTACAAGAAAAAACCTCTCATCACAACACTTGTAAACTCTATTGTATAGTTGTAGCTCTAACAACCCCCACCCCTCTCCACCCTCACCTCGAGGGTGGCTTTCACTTGTATGACATATAACTCCCCTTTGTTGCAGTAATACAAGATACATTAGGTGCTTTTCCTACTGTCTAATTGATAAAAAAATTGATGATTGTTATTTGAATTTGCATCTAGTGGATTCCACTATTAAGAAACCTATGGGAAGGATTAATGATGTTCTTATTGTTGCAAATAGGAATTATGTGCCCATAGATTTTATTGTGCTTGATATAGATTGCAATCCTACATGTCTTATTATTCTTGGTAGACCTTTCCTTAGAACGATTGGTGCAATTATTGATATGAAAGAAGGAAACATTAGAGTTCAGTTTCCATTAAGGAAGGGCATGGAACACTTTCCAAGAAATAAAATTAAGTTTCCATATGAATCTATTATGATGGCTACTTATGGATTTAATACCAAAGATGACAATACCTAGATCTATGTTTAATGCCTAGCTAGGGGCGTTAAACAATAGCTCTTGTTGGGAGGCAACCCAATTTTATTTTTCATTTTTTTCATTTTTGGTTCAGTTCTTCAATAAATACACATTATTACCTCTGTAGTAATTGTGTTTTGGTGTTTCAGTTAGTGTTTCAGCCAAGTAAGACCTTTGGGATACTTTGGTATATCGTTGATTTGGTTTTGCTGAAAAACAAAAAATTTTGCGTCCAGTAACGGAATTGTTTAAATTCACTAGAGCGTGGAAAAATTCTGAATGTTTACACAAGATTGATATATTAATTTTCTCTGTTGTCCTAATTTTTCAGAATTTTTGGAGTTACATAAGTATGACTAATATTCAGATTACTAGAGGCTGTTCTGTTTTTGACAGATTCTGTTTTCTATGTGTTGTTTGCTTATTTTGATTAATCTATGGGTAGTATCGGGGGATATGAACATGGAGAAGTTGGAATACAGTAGATATTACACCAATATAAATTTAGAACGAGTTCACAACAGTACCTAAAGTGGTGATTTATTTTATTATACTAGCGGATCTTATGAGTTTTCTGTTGTTTTGTGTTGTGAAGTTTTCATGTTTTGGGTAATGATTTGATGGAAAATGAAATAAGGAGTGGCAAGAGCATAAGCTTGGGGATTCCCAAGGAACCTCAAGGTAATATTCAAGGACAACCAAGCATCTAATCTTGGGGATTCCCTGGATGGCATCCCCTCTTTTGTCTTCTTTCCATCGAGAAATTTACTTGATGCTATATTTTAATTCACCACATGATATGTGTTTTGCTTGGAGCGTCTTGTATGATATGAGTCTTTGCTTTTTAGTTTTCCATAATCATCCTTGCTGTACACACCTTTTGAGAATGACATGCATGAATTGTGAATTTATTAGAATACTCTATGTGCTTCACTTATATCTTTTGAGCTAGCCAATTTGTTCTAGTGCTTCACTTATATCTTTTTAGAGCATGGTGGTGGCTTTATTTTATAGAAATTGTTGAAATCTTATGCTTCACTTATATTATTTCGAGAGTCTATAATCAACATGGTAATTTGCTTAGGTTATGAATTTAGTCCTAATATGATGGGCATCCAAGAGGGATATAATAAAAACTTTCATATAAAGAGCATTGAGTACTATGAGAAGTTTGATTCCTTATGATTGTTTTGAGATATAAAGGTGGTGATATTACAATCATGCTAGTGAGTAATTGTGGATTGGTACAAATACTTGTGCTAAAGTTTGTGATTCCCGTAGCATGCACGTATGGTGAATCATTATGTGATCAAGTCGGAGCATGATTTATTCTTTGATTGTCTTCCTTATGAGTGGCAGTCGGGGATGAGCGATGGACTTTTCCTACCAATCTACCCCCTAGGAGAATGTGTGTAGTACTTTGTTTCAATAGCTAATAAATTTTTGCAACAAGTATGTGAGTTCTTTATGACTAATGTTGAGTCCATGGATTATACACACTCTCACCCTTCCACCATTGCTAGCCTCTCTAGTACTGCGCAATTTTCGCCGGTGCATTAAACCCACCATATACCTTCCTCAAAACAGCCACCATACCTACCTATTATGGCATTTTAATAGCCATTCGAGATATATTGCCATGCAACTTCCACCATTGCGTTTTATTATGACACGCACCATCATTGTCATATTGCTTTGCATGATCATGTAGTTGGCATAGTATTTGTGGCAAGGCCACCGTTCATATTTTTTATACATGTCACTCTTGATCATTGCACATCCCAGTACACCGCCGGACGCATTCATATAGAGTCATATTTTGTTCTAGCATAGAGTTGTAATTCTTGAGTTGTAAGTAAATAAACGTGCGATGGTCATCATTATTAGAGCATTGTCCCATGTGAGGAAAGGATGATAGAAGCTATGATTCCCTCACAAGTTGGGATGGGTTTCCGGACTTTATAAAAAAACAAAAGAGGCCAAAGAAGCCCAAATAAAATAAAAGAGGCCAAAGAAGCCCAAATAAATTAAAAGAGGCCAAAGAAGCCCAAACAAAAAAATGAGAGAAAAGAGAGAAGGGACAATGGTACTATCCTTTTTCCACACTTGTGCTTAAAAGTAGCACCATGATCTTCATAATAGAGAGTCTCCTATTTTATCACTTCCATATATTAGTGGGTATTTTTCATTATATAACTTGGCTTGTATATTCCAATGATGGGCTTCCTCAAATTGCCCTAGGTCTTTGTAAGCAAGCAAGTTGGATGCACAGCCACTTAGTTTGTTTTTGAGAGTTCATACACTTATAGCTCTAGTGCATCCGTTGCATGGCAATTCCTACTCACTCACATTGATATGTATTGATGGGCATCTCCATAGCCCGTTAATACGCCTAGTTGATGTGTGACTTTCTCCTTCTTTTTGTCTTCTCCACAACCACCATATTCTATTCCACCTATATTGCTATATCCATGGCTCACACACATGTATTGCATGAAAGTTGAAAAAGTTTGAGAACACCAAAAGTATGAAACAATTGCTTGGCTTGTCATCGGGGTTGTGCATGATAAAATACTTTGTGTGATGAAGATGGAGCATAGCCAGACTATATGATTTATAGGGATATCTTTCCTTGGCCATGTTATTTTGAGAAGACACGATTGCTTTATTAGTATGCTTGAAGTACTATTGTTTTTATGTCAATATTAAACTTTTGTTTGGAATCTTATGGATCTGAATATTCATGCCAGAATAAAGAAGATTACATGGATAAATATGTTAGGTAGCATTCCACATCAAAAATTCTGATTTTATCATTACCTACTTGAGGACGAGGAGGAATTAAGCTTGGGGGTGCTTGATATGTCTCCAAGGTATCTATAATTTTTTATTGTTCCATGCTATTATATTATCTGTTTTGGATGTTTTATATGAAGTAATATGCTATTTTATACTCCCTCCGTTCCTAAATATAGGGTGTATAGTTTTTGGCGCAGAAATTAAAGAACGCACATGGAAGGAAAATTTCACAAGTTTTGGGTGTGATTGCGCCTGAATATTTGACATGAGAAAATAGAGGAGCTTGACCTATACAAGGAAATGTAATCAAATCCCTTAAAAATTATTGAAACGAGTGGTGAAGCGCAATACACCTTATATTTTGGACTTTTTCTCAAAAATCTATACACGTTATATCAAGGAATGGAGGGAGTATTACTTTTGGGACTAACCTATTAACCTAGAGCCCAGTGCCAGTTTCTGTTTTTTCCTTGTTTTTGAGTTTTACAGAAAAGGAATATCAAACGGAATAAAACTTTACGATGATTTTTCTTGGACCAGAAGAAATCCACGGAACTTGGAGAGGGGGGGGGGTCACAAGATGGCCGAAGAGGCCACAAGCCTGCCAGGCGCGCTCGGGGGGGGGGGGGGGGGGTGGGGGGAGGCCCTAAGGCCTTGTGGGCCCCTTGGGAACCCTCCAACCCTAATTATTGCACTACAAATTCCCAAATATTCCCAAAACAACATAAGCGTCCACCAAAATACTTTTCCGCCGCCGCAAGCCTCTGTTCCTATGAGATCCCATCTTGGGACCTTTTCGGCACCCTGCCAAAGGGGGATTCGATCACAGAGGGCATATACATCAACCTTATTGCCCTTCCGATGAAGCATGAGTAGTTTACCATAGACCTATGGATCCATACCTAGTAGCTAGATGGCTTCTTCTCCTTCTTTGATCTTCAATGCAATGTTCTCCTCGATGTTCTTGGAGTTCTATCCAATGTAATATTCTTTTGCGGTGTCTTTGTCGAGATCCGATGAATTATTTATGATCGGATTATCTATGAATATTATTTGAGTCTTTTCTAAACTCTTTTATTCATGATTAAATATCTTTGTATTTCTTTTTGAATTATCAGTTTGGTTTGGCCAACTAGATTGGTATTTCTTGCAATGGGGGAGGTGCTTAGTTTTGGGTTCAATCTTGTGGTGTCCTCACCCAGTGACATAGTAGGGGTAGTGAAGCACGTATTGTATTGTTTCCATCGAGGGTAAAAAGATGAGGTTTTCATCATATTGCTTGAGTTTATCCCTCTACATCATGTCATCTTACTTAAGGCATTACTCCGTTCTTATGAACTTAATACTCTAGATGCATGATGGATAGCGGTCGATGTGTGGAGTAATAGTAGTAGATGCAGGCAGGAGTTGGTCTACTTGACACAGACGTGATGCCTATATTCATAATCATTGCCTTGGATATCGTCATAACTTTGCGCCTTTCTATCAATTGCTCGACAGTAATTTGTTTACCCACTGTATGTTTTATTTCATGAGAGAAGCCTCTAGTGAAACCTATGGCGCCTGGGTCTATTTTCCATCATAATTTCTAGATCTATAAACCAAAAAACCCCAAAATACCTTGCTGCAATTTATTTATATTTACTTTAATTTGCCTTTTTATTTATCGTTTATACCTATCTCTATTAGATCTCAGTCTTGTTCGAGACCGTGAAGAGATTGACAACCACTTTTTCGCGTTGAGTGCAAGTGTTTGTTAGTTTGTGCAGGTGCATAGATTGGAGACTTTCTTGTGCCTCCTACTGGATTGATACCTTGGTTCTTAACCGAGGGAAATACTTATCTCTACTTTGCTGCATCACCCTTTCCTCTTCAAGGGAAAAATCAACGCAAGCTAAAGAAGTAGCAGGGGGTGGGCTGGGCTGGCACGGGCCTGTCCCGATGGACTAAGGCCCAGGGGGATAGGTGGGTTTATCATTTTCTTTTTCTTTTTTTTAATTTTTCATTTCCGTTTGTATTTATTTTAAGTAGTAAATGTTTTTTATAAAATATAGAACGTGGCCCATAATTTACATTGCAATTTAGGAACTGTCACAAAAAGTTTAGGAGACATTTGAAATATTTTGGATTTTTCATAATTTGGAATAGCATTTAAAAATGCTCATTTAGCACTGTTTCAATGCTAGAGCCCAAACAAGAAAACAAGTGATGTTGTTTTCCTCAACCATTATTTGTTTTGGAATATTTGCTAAATGGTGAACTATTTGCCCACTATGTTTGTGAATTTAAATTCTGACTTTAAATTTGAATTGAATTCAGAGGTGGAATTTAAAATGAGGTTTTAACCCAAGTGATCAAGCATTGCAAATCAAAATGACTTAGCATAATCCTGAAGGATTACTGTAGCTTAATACATGGGGGTGTTACAACTCTCCTCTAAAAGAAATTCTCTTCCCTAGAATTAACTGTACACAGTAGGGAAAATCCCCACTCCAATTTTTATAAAATAAATAAAAGGCCCCAAAGGGCAGGTTTTAAAGGCTTGAGGTAAGCTAACAGACCAAAAAAAACCTAAAATAAAATAAAATAAAAGCTATCTAAAAAGGCCAAACGGAGAGAAGAATGAAAAGAAAAGAAAAGAAAAAACCAAGAAAATTAGAATACAACGTCCAACCATGATTGATACAAAGTGGGGTACTTCTTCATTCTGAATTTTAACAGATTGAGTTCCGTGAAGTAGATGTCCTTCCATCTTTGAATGAAGGGGAGATTTGTTGGAATATCCAGTTGTTTCTAGTTATCCAGATGGCCCTAGAAGCCAAAATAATAATGTCCATAGCAAAAGCAAGGCCAGACTCTGCTTCATATCTTCAATGGTCTGTAAGACTGACAAATCTATATTTTTATTGGGGCAAAAAAGTTCCAAAGGAAAGCAGCAAAAGGGCATCCCCAGAATATGTGAAATAAGGTTTCTTCCTGTTGACAATCCATCACAGATAGCTGTATGTATCCAAATGAAATGTTTTTCTTCTGAGTAGGTTTCTTGTGTTTACTCTATCATGAAGCACCATCCAGAAAAAAACTTTGTGCTTGGGTTTACATGATGTGTTCCAAACCCGCTGGAAGTGAGGTGGTACAATTTTAACTCCAATCATGTAGGTATATGCTTTTGAAGAAGAGAAATTAGCAGACCCCCATAAATAGCTCAAGGTCTCATTACACTCCATGTATTCAGATGATCTAACCTCCTCACAGATGATCTTAAGTTGTTGGAATCCCTCATAAGCTTGTGTAGACAGGGGAAGGTGAAATAGGTCTAACAAATATTCCAAGTTGATAACTTCCTGAACTGATAATAGAGTATTCTTTGTAAAAGAGAATAAGTGAGGTATGCATTGAAATAGACATGTAGAGTGCCATTGATCAGTCTAGAATAGAGCAGACTTCCCATCACCAATATTGCATATGGCCATGGATTTGAATAAGTTAAGCAGATTCAAATTTGCCTTCCACCAAGAAGATCCAACCATGTTCTGAGCAGGCAACATGCCATTACTGTAATAAGTTTCCCGAATCAAATTTACCCATGGAATGTTGTGTCTGTTAAAGAATTTGTGCAAGTTTTTCAGCAGAAGAGCATTGTTTTGCACACTTAAGTTGCAAATTCCCAGGCCTCCTTTATTATTAGGTCTACACACCACACTCCAAGAAACCATTGCTGGCCTGTGATCTTCCGTGTCTGATCCTCTCCAAAGAAAGTGTCTAAGATATTTTGCAATTTGTTTTTTGATGGTCTCTGGTATATCCAAGCAACACATGAAAAAGATTGGTAAATATGCCAGAATAGATTTGACCAGTAACAGTCTCCCAGCTTGTGTCATGAATGTTGCCAGTCCCATTATTTTTTTTGGAATTCTCTGCACTAGAAGAAGGACTTGCTCTAAATTGGGTTTCACCAGTCCAAGTGGCAATCCAATATATGTGAATGGAAAATAACCTCTTTTGCATCCCAAGGTGTTAATCATGATGTCAGATCTGTCTTCAGATAAGTTGATGGGAATCAAATTTGATTTATGATAATTTAACTTGAGACCTGTAGCTGTAGCAAATGTATTGAGCAAAGCCTTGATATTGAACAAATGAACTGGGTCTACCTTCATAATGATCAGAGTATCATCAACATATTGCACAACAGGGAAATCTGGACAACTACCCACATTTAAAGGGGGTGTAACTAAGTTTCTGATCATTGCTTTGTTTAGAATGGATTGAAGTAGGTCTATAGCAAGGACAAACAGTAGAGGGGATCACCTTGCCTGACCCCTCTCTTACAATAAAATTTCTTTCCTGGCACCCCATTGAGTATCACAGAAGATGAGGCAGAATTAAATGACATTTTTATCCAGTGAATCCATTTACTACCAAAACCTTTAGCCTTGAGAATCTCTAAAATTGCTTGGTGTTCAATTTTGTCAAAAGCCTTTTCAAAATTCAATTTTAACACAACCACTTGCTCTTTAGAGGCATGCCACTGGTGCAAATATTCATATGCCCAACCCAAGCAATCTTGGATTGCTCTGTCCTTGAGAAACCCATATTGATTAATGTGCACAATCTTCAGTATGATTTCTTGTAACTTGTTTGCCAATAGCTTGGTGATGATTTTGAGGAAACTATAGCAAGGATATAGGTCTGAAGTCATTTGGTGATATGGGGCAATCCAACTTTGGAATGAGAGTGATGTATGAGGAATTGGTGCTTTCCAAATTGATGTTCCCTGCATGGAAATCATGAACTAGTTGCCTGATGTCTGGACCAATGATATCCCAACAAGCTTTGTAGAACTCAATATTGAAACCATCATGACCAGAAGATTTGTCATTGGGTAGTTCCTTAACTACATCATTTATCTGGTCAGTAAAAGGAGTTTCCAAACTTTCAAAGAGGGGAGAATTAAGAGGTAGAAGGGAAAATATCAGGGTATTCTTCAGGAAGATGATCCTCGCGTTTCCAAGTAGCTTCTTCGTCAGTATGATTCGACCACTGCACTTTAAGGAACTCTGCAACTTTCTGACGGGTTCAACATTCAACTTGATCAAGAATGCAGATCAGATGCTCTTTGTAAGAGAGATCATCTCGCACTTCGATCATTTCATGATCCACTTACGGTGCGGATCCTTGAAGCAACAACGAATTTGCGACACATGGAAGACATCATGGACATGAGAGAAGCACGACGGCAATTCCAATTTATAAGCCACATATCCACGTCGGCGAGAATGCGGAAGGGACAATGTAGCGAGGAGCTAACTTGACCTTGACTCTGAAACGATGAGTGCCCCTCATAGGAGTGACACATAGATAAGCTTGATCACTAGGTTGATAGATACATCCCCCGTTTTTCTATCATAGTGGCTCTTCTGGCACGACTGGGCTGCCTTGAGATTTTCCCGGACAATACGAACTTGTTCTTCAACTTATTGGATAATATCCGAACCGATGAGCGACCGTTCCCTAGTTTCTGACCAATTCAAAGGGCTTTTACACTTACGTACATACAATATCTCGAAGGGCACCATCTTGAAGCTAGCTTGATAGCTGTTGTTGTACGAGAATTTAGCATACGGGAGAGATTCTTCCCACTTCTTGCCAAACGAGATGACACAAACACACATCATATCTTCAAGAACTTGGTTGACTCGCTCAGCTTGACCTTGGGACTGGGGGTGATAAGCAGTGATCCAGATTATATGAGTTCCGATAGCTTCTTGGAAACTTACCCAAAACTTCAAGGTGAAAATGTTGCCACGATCTAAACTGATCTCCTTTGGAATGCCAGGGAGTGTCACAATTCCGGGGATATACAAGTTCGCTAACTGACTAGCAGTGATTGTCTCCATGACTTGCATACATTGTGCAACTCTGGAGAATTGGTCAATGACGACAAAGGTAGCATCGTGACCCTTATGTGATTTGGGGAGACTCGTGATGAAATCTATTTGAACCTTATCCCATTTCCATTCAAGAATAGGAAGCGGTTGCAGAAGTCCAGCAGGTTTCTGATGTTCTGCTTCGACGCGACGACAAACTCCACATTCTTCACTATATTGAGCAATGTCTTGCTTCATCTTAGACCACCAGTATTTCTGACGAATGTCTAGATACATCTTGGTACTTCCCGGATGAATAGATGGAGGCGTGTCATGTGCTTATTTCATAACTTTCTCTGTCATAAGGTCGAGTCAGGGTACCACAAGGCGATCTCCAAAGTACAAAGCTCCATCTTCATCCAGCGAGAAGTCTTTGACCTTTTCAGAGGCAAGATCACTCTTAATCTGAATAATTTCAGTGTATTTCTCTTGAGCGGACTTGATAGCTCTCTAGAGAGTTGTTTCCAGGACAAGGTTATTAAGGGAGCTCTGTGGAACAATGTGAAGGTTCAACTTGTGAAGTTCTTCATGAAGGAGGGGTTGAGCTTTCTGAACCATGTGGTTATTGCAATAAGATTTGTGAATCAAGGCATTGACCATGACATTATCCTTGCCAGGGGTATAAGAAACACCGCAGTCATAGTCTATAATTGCTTCCATCCATCACTGCTGACAAAGATTCAGATCTGGCTGAGTAAACATATACTTCAGACTTTGGTGATCGGTGAAGATCTCGCAATGGTTACCGAGAAGGTAATGTCGCCACAACTTTAGTGTATAAATAACTGCAGCAAGTTTTAGGTCAAGAACTGGGTAGTTCTCTTCATGAGGATGCAATTGTCGAGAGGCATAAGCAATCACCTTGCGTTCTTGCATTAGTACACAACCTAATCCTTGACGGGAAGCGTCGCAATAAATGATGAATTCTTTGTGAGAATCTGGAGGAGCAAGCACTAGGGCAGATGTCAGCTTGTCCTTGAGTGCCTGGAAACATTCCTGACATTTTCCCGTCCACTCAAACTTAACGCCCTTGTGAAGCAGATTAGTCAAAGGCTTGGAAATCTTGGAGAAGTTCTCAACAAAATGGTGGCAATAGCTGGTGAGTCCGAGAAAACTTCTGACTTGTTTGACATTCTTCGAGGGAGTCCAGTCAAGAATGGCCTGAACTCGTTCTGGGTTGACAACAATACCATCCTTGGAGATCACATGACCAAAGTAGGTCACTTCGGGCTACCAGAATTCACACTAGACCATCTTCATCCTACGCCTCCCACGGACTGATAAACCTTAGGTCATCCACTTGAGGGAAAATTGCTACTGTCCTACAAAACTCTGCACTTGGAGGCCCAACACATGTCTACAAGAATAAAGTTGCATAGTAGACATCATGTCTCGCCAAGGTCCTTCATTGAAAACTTGCCATTCAATGATTCCTTGACCAAGTTTAGCATCGAAACATCATTTCTGATCAGTAATATGTCATCTACATACAAGATAAAAAACACTATCGAGCTCCCACTCAACTGCTTGTATAAACAAGTGTCCTCTTCCCTTTTGATGAAATTGAGACCAGTGACGACCTCATCAAAACGAATATTCCAGCTCCAAGATGCTTGCCTCAAACCATAAATGGATGTCTTGAGCTTGCATACCTTACTAGTGCTAGTCGGGTCGATAAAACCCTTGGGATGTATCATATACACGTCCTCGTTTAAATTTCCGTGAAGGAAAGCCGTTTTGATATCCATTTGCCATATCTCATAATCGAAATATGTAGCTATAGCTAGTACGATCCTCACTGACTTCAACATCGCTACCGGCGAGTAGTCTCGTCATACAATTCCTTGATCTTGTCCATAGCCTTTAGTGACAAGCCGAGCTTTGTGGATCTAAACATTTCCATCCACATCGGTTTTCTTCGTAAAGATCCATTCGCAACCAATGGCAGTGACGCCAGGCAGTGGGTCAACCAAGTCCCAGACTTGATTTTCATCCATGGACTTTAACTTTGATCTCATGGCCTCCAGCCATGCCTTAGAATCTGGGCTCACCATTGCTTCCGCATATGTAGTTGGCTCGTCGCATTCCAACAATAACACATCGCGCACTCTGCACAAATTTCCAGACCTCCGTGGTTCTGGTGCCACTTCCAGCTTGGGTTCCCTGACAGACTCCGGTATGATCACATCATCAGCCGAGTTGTCCCCAAGTGGTTCTCAAGTTTCTTCGAGCTGCACCTGCCTCCCACTAGCTTCCCGCCCGAGAAACTCTTTCTCAGGGAAGACCCTGTTCCGAGCAACAAACACTTTGTTCTCTTCACGGCTGTAGAAGCTATATCCCAAGGTTTCCCTCAGATATCCCACGAATATGCACTTATCAGACTTGGGTGTTAGCTTGTCTGACATAAGTCGCTTGACAAATGCTTCAGAACCCCAAATCTTTAGAAAAGACAACTTGGTAATCTTCCCAGTCCACATCTCATGTGGTGTCTTGTCTACAGATTTAGATGGTACTCGGTTGAGTGTAAAAGCTGCAGTTTCCAGAGCATATCCCCAGAATGATAAGGGTAAATCCGATTTTCTCATCATAGATCAAACCATGTCTAACAAGGTACGATTCCTCCGTTCTGACACACCATTTCTCTGTGGTGTACCCGGAGGTGTGAGCTGAGGTACTATACTTCGGCTTTTCAGATGATTATCAAACTCTTGGCTCATGTACTCACGTCCACGATGAAATTGTAGAAGCTTTATAGTCTTGCCGAGCTGATTCTCAACCTTGTTCTGAAACTCTTGGAACTTTTCAAAAGTTTCCGACTTGTGCCTCATCAAATAGATATATCCACATCTACCTAAGTCGTCGGTAAAAGTCTCGAAGTACTGATAACCACCTCTAGCAGTTGTGCTTGTTGGACCACACACATCATTGTGCATAAGCTCCAACAGCTCGGTCATGCAACTCTTTGCAAAAGGACACTTAGTCATCTTGCCGAGAAAGCATGATCCGCATGTCTCGAACGACCCGAAGTCGGACGAAGTTAGGAATCCATTGATAGTACGCGAGTGCAAGGAATCATTGTAACAATTTCCAAAAGAGGAAGTGATAATTATGGAGTGTCGAACCCACAAGGAGCTAAAGGTAAGATCAATATTCTCTCAAGTACTATCTGCCACTGGTACAACTCTACGTACACCGAGTGTTTGCTTTCATCTAGAGATGAGAAATAAAACTTTGTTGTGGGTAAAAAGAGGATAGCTTTGCATGACATCGGAGAGCTAAAATATGAAAAATAGGTGCTGCCTAAATAACGTTAGAATATATTATAATATATTACAAATAGCGTGTAACATCCCAAATTTCCTATTTGGAATGTTTTACAATTATAGCTAAGCATCTATGCATTTCTGTTTGAAATTGAGTGCCATTTGAAGTTTCAGAAGAAATTGAGTTTTGAAATTTGAATTCAAACTTTGGCAAGTGGGAATCATTTCAAAAACTATGCCTGATAAATACTTGAGCAAAAGTATGAGAGGAGTAAACATGACACTCCAAAAATATCAGAGGAAAGCAATGCCAAAAGTTTTGAATTCAAACTTGAGTTTTATTTGAATTTGAAAAAATGAATTTTATAAAGTTTGGATTTTGCCTTTGGAAAATGTTCAAATGATAAGGAATATTCCTTGATCATTTTGGTATATATATGTCCTATATAAAATATTTATAATTTATATTTTATCTCTGTTTTGTTTTTCAAAAAAATTAAAAGAAAAAACCCCCCTCAGCGCCACCAAAGCATCGCCCACCAGTAGCCGAGGCGACCCACCGCACTGCCCACCAGCGGCCCATGAGCCAGTGAGCGAGCCAGCCGCCACCCACCCCCTTGCCGAACCTCTCCGGCTCGGTCGCCCGACCGCACCGCACTCCCCTCTCTCTCTCTGACGGTGGGACCCCACCCTCCTTCAACCCCACGCCCACGCCACCTCGCCATGCCGCCGCCACGGATGCCGACGGATCCGGACCCGATCCCCTCCCGATTGCCCCCTTGCCAAGGTGAGGCCCCGCCTATAAGCCCCTCCCACCCCCCCCCCCTCGCCCCTCATGGAACCTCTCCTCCCCCTCACGCCGTCGCCGGACTTGCCGAACCCCGTCGCCGCCATTTTCCTCGTCGCCGTCGCCCTAGACCTCCCCGAGCTCCACCCACTCCACTGCACCAACCCCTCGCCGCCCGACTCACGGAGCCCTCCGCCGCCCTCCCCGATGACCGGAGCCGCCAACACACTCGCCACCGAACCGCCGCCGCCGTCGAACGCCGGTGAGTCGCCGGAGCTCCACCCCCGCCGTCCGATCTCACATCCACGGCTAGGATTAGAACACCCAAGGGAATACGTTCTTTATAAAACCGGTTTTTTTACCCGGTTAATTCTGGTTTAGTTTTAGTTAGGTTTTATTTTTAGTACCGGCCCGATTCGTTTAACCCTAGGCCCGTTTAGTTATTTTACGCTCAGTGCGTAGGTTAGGCCCACTAGGCCATTTTTCTTTTATTTTTGTTTTCTGTTTTAACAGAATAGTTCCAGATTTGAAAAATTCATAACTTTTGTTTTACTTAACATTTTTAGGTGATTCTTTTTTTGTTGGTTTGCAAATTTTCTATAGTTTCTGTAGAAAATATAATTAGCTATGTTAAAATTATTTTAAATTGCTTTATTTTAGATTTAGCCAGAATAGTAAATCTGCCATAAAATGAGTTAGGAAAATTATTTTATATGATTCTTTTGTCCCAACTTTGTTTTGACATTACCTAACCGTAGGAATTAATTTGGGTATTTTAGGATTAATAAAAAATAGTTTTAAGCAGAATCTTGATAATCCTAATTAATTAACTAGCTACTGTTTTCCTATTATTTTAATGAGTAAATAAATTTATTTTTCACATGTGATTGATTATTCTAGGTTAGTTTCTGTCACCTTATAGCATGAACTTTTATTTATAATAAATAAAACTTTTATTTTATTTTTCTTAATAGAAATTGAATTAGGCCTAATAGGAGTTTCATAATAGATTTTAAATTGATTCTTTTTGCTCCTAGTTGCTTAATGCATTCTTTTCTGTTAAGTTAACATAAACTCATGCTTAGGTTGTGTTAGAAATTTTTTTTGTTATATAAAACTATTTTTGGTTGTTGCTTGAAGTAGGAAAAACTTGAGTTGGTTTTTCTTTGAGTTTTCCCTTTGGGTTTTGATTTGTTGTTTGGTGTGTTATGTTACTATGCTATTGTATTATGTGATCCTATGCTATATGCTTATTGTGAATTATTGTTTGTCTCGGTAGAGTTTCCGAGTCTGAAGCTTGCTACTCTGAGTCTTTAGCTTACGAGGATCATCAAGAAGGCAAGTCTTGATCATGTTATTTTCAATACCTATGATTTTGTGCATTAGAAATTATACCACCCCACCATGCATGCAGAGTTGAAATTTTGAAGTTATGTTCTTGAGTAGTATCATGTGGTAGGATGAACCAATCCCCTTGTTACCATGACCCCGGGACGAAGTAGTTATTTTTGCTATGCTCGTAGACGGGTTTTGGTTGAGTGAAATTCATAAGAAAGATGTGAGAATCAATGATGATGACAACCCCATGAACTACAAGATCAAGATGGACTTCGGAATTCACTACTGGGTGGAGGATGGTTGACGGCACCTGGAGAACCCAGTGGTTGGCGGGATGCATGGAGACGTGCCATGACATCTTGCGGAAAGCTTCACCCAGCCACGAAGAGACGGATGGATGCCCCATTGACCGGAAGCTTACTGCAGCAGCCGCAAGCCACTATGGGCTCTGGCTGGGTTAACCTTAGTAGTGACGCTGGCTGGGCGGTACTACGAGATGTAGAAGAATGGTAGGATTGGATGGGTACGGCAAGGGCGGAAGAACTCTTTGGAAGACCTGTTTCATTCATCCGTCTTCAAACACCATGAAGTGCGAAGACTTAAAAGGAGGAATGATTCTTGCGGGTAAAGTCATAAACCTCTGCGAGTTTAAAGATCTAATCGATTAGCCGTGTCCCGATTCTGAGACAATTTGAGCCTCTGGAACTTGGAAGTATTCGAAATCTCAACACTAAAACTAATGAATTAATTTGAGGGTTTATGACTTAATACTTTGGGAATGAGATATTGGTTGGCGGAACCATCTCAATAACTACCAACAATTTTGTAGTATTTTGCCGCCAAGTCCACTTGTAGTAGGGAAAAAGCGGCTTTTCGCAAAATGATGAAACTTAGAGCCCCACAGCCAAAATGCATATAGTGTTAGAAATTTTATTATTGTTATTCTCTTCATGACTTGCCAGCTTATTCAAAAAAGCTGACCTACACGGCTGCAACGTCTTATGTTGCAGAGATTTATTCCGATCAGGAGTGAGGCTACGCTCCGCGCTTGGCGATTGCCCTTTGGAGTCGGATGGACTCGCTATTTCGTCTACGCTTCCGCAGCTTAGTAGTTTATTTCTCATGAGTTGGCCTTTGGCCGAATTTATTCTATTGTAATAAAGACTCTATATGAGAATCGTGTAATAAAATTCAGGTGTGATTGAACTTTGATTATTTCATCGATGTCTTGTGAGTACCAAAGCATGATCTTGGGATGAATGCAGATACGTAGATTTGACCGATTTTGGGTCAGTCGCTCTGAGATGGTATCGAGCACACGCTGACCGTGGGATCGTAACCCCTAGGATCGGAAAGCCATAGGAAGAGACTATTTACTTTGTATCCTTATCATTCCGTAATTCTCCCTGTTCATTTCGACTTCTCTCGATTTTCAACATTCTAGATGGCGTCGAGTTCACCCCGCTTTGCTACGGAGTTTTGCCACCCGACGAGACGATGCCCTTCGGAAGGAAGCTGGTCCAGATGGTGAAGAAGCTGAAGATTGCTCGCCCTCGATCACCGGAAGCCAACCAATGCACTTCCGACGGACACCCGCCATGTGAGATTGAAGTGCATATTCGAGGAGAACCTTCGGAGGACATCACGAGCCTATTGACTTTGAGTTTACCGACTTCAACTGGATCATCGGAAGGGACATGGCGATCTATCGAGCACTTGGACATCTCCGAGAGGAGTCTGGGCCGAGCTCGATCCCTCAGACCTCGCCATGGTTTCTCGCAGAGCAAGGAATGGAGATATCATCCGTACCGTGGAGGACGACTCCATTCTCTCTTATGTCCAGGACTTGGAGTGTCTCCTCAGGAAACGGGAGATTCAGACTCGCCGTAGCTCGAAGGTACACAGGAGGCTATTGTTCCATGAATGAACTGGAGGAGAAGGCACACGCAGACTTCCTTAACCATGAGGAAGAAATCGCGGACTTCATGGAGAGATTCGACGACCAAGATGAAGCTTGCCGCAATAGAGGAAAAGATGGACTTGGGAGAGGACCTTTTTCCGAGTGGAGATGATGAGACCCTCGTGAGCAATGATCAGGATTATGAAGGGAGTTCCACCGAGGAAGCCGCAAGAGGAGGCGCCACAACAGAGGACATCGCACTGGAGGGCGCAAGGATTATTGATGAAGACTTTTAGTCGACCACCATGTTATTTTACTTTTTCGTCGATCGCTTAGGCGATATTTTTCGATTAGTCATGAGCTTTTGTAATCGAGATTGAACCATGTTTGAGTGGAATGAATAAATGATTGGTGTGTTAATGATTGTGCATTCATATGGGTAGTGTTATTTCTCATTAGACCATTGTTCTATTCTAATTTCCTCATCCACTCCAAAACACGAGATGCCTCCGAGACGTGACACCGGTTTTCCGCCGGAGCTCACCCAGCTACTCCAGCAGCAGAATGCCCTCATGCAGATACTCATCCAGAATCAGAACAACAACAACAACAGTCCACCACCACCACCCCCTGTTGACAACTTGACTCGATTCCTGAGGCTGAATCCGCCAGTGTTCTCTAGCAGCACTGAGCCGATTGTGGCCGATGATTTGCTCCGCAAAGTCGGAGGAGAGCTAATCACTGTTGGATGCACTGATGCAGAGAAGGTGCGCTTTGCCGCACACCAACTTGATGGACCTGCAGCTTCTTGGTGGGAGAACTACACCGCCACTTATCCCATTGGTGCCATCACGTGGGATCAGTTCCAGCAGGCCTTTCGCACCGCTCATGTTTGAGCTGGAGCCATGAGTCTGAAGAAGCGTGAGTTCCGCAACTTACGCCAGGGGAACCGTACTGTGGCACAGTACGTGGACGAGTTCAGCAAGCTAGCTCGTTATGCCCCGGATGATGTGGCCACAGATGCCGCAAAGCAGGAGAAATTTCTCGAGGGACTCAACGACGAGCTGAGTATGCAGCTTATTGTGGCTACCTTCACCAACTACCAGGAGCTGGTAGACAAGGCCGTCATCCTTGAAGGCAAGCAGCAGCAGATTGAAAGCATAGCGGAAGTACAGCCGGGGAAGCACAACTCCGGAGCTCAGCGAAGCCCGTTATGCACCATACTCGGGAGGGCACACCCATCATAACCATGGAGGTCATAACCATGGAGGAAATGGGAACAACCGCAACCAGGACAACAAGTCGGGCAATGGCCATGGCAATGGAAGCGGTAATGGCAATCAAGATCGTCCTGCCCGGCTCCGAAGGATCTGAGCCACATCACCGCTTCAAGTGCCGTAAGGCAGGCACTATGCCACCGACTGCCGGAGGCCAAGCGGAGGAATGGAAACGGCAATGGAAGCTCAGCGAAGAAGCCCAACCCGTTCCCTCGTGCTCGGGTGAACCACATTGGCGTGGAGGGCGTCTATGATCAGCCGATAATTGTGGTTGGTAAGTTTTATTGAATTCACGTTCAGATTGGTACTCTTTGATTACGGTGCAACGCATTCATTCATATCAAGGGTAGTTGTGGAAAAGTACGGGTTGCCCACTAAAACCCTTAGAAGCCCCTTGGCGTCGGTTCGCAGGAGGAGAGATGATGGCGAGCTTAGGCTGTCATGCAACCCTCAACATCGGGAACCATAAATTTCCCACAGACCTCATAGTGTTGGAAACCCGGACCTTGGATGTAATCCTAGGCATGGATTGGTTGACAAAGTTCAAGGAAACATAGATCGTGCTCAAGAAGTCTATTCGCTCACCACCGGAGCGTAAGAGGATCAAGTATGTAGCCGAGCATAGCCGGATGAAGAATCAGTGAATTCCCTCACGGAGTTGTTCAGAGGAAGTGCCGTGGTACAAGATTTTCCGATGTGTTTCGGAGGAATTACGGGAATGCCACCGACGAGACATTGAATTTCTGATCGAGTTATTGCCCGGCACAGCCCCAATATCCAAGAGACCCTATCGGATGCCACCGAATTAATTGAAAGAGATCAAGGATCAAATTAGTGAGTTATTGGAGAAAGGATACATTCGGCCAAGCTCATCACCTTGGGGAGCCCCAGTTCTTTTGGTAGAGAAGAAGGATGGAACCTTGAGGATGGTTGTGGATTATCGTGCGTTGAACGACGTGACCATCAAGAACAAGTACCCTCTGCCGATGATTAATGACTTATTTGATCAGCTAGTAGGAGCCAAGGTATTCTCCAAGATCGATCTTCGATCAGGGTATCATCAGTTGAAGATCCGTGAAAAGGATATACCCAAAACAGCATTCACTACCAGGTATGGTTTATATGAGTATACCGTCATGTCATTTGGATTGACTAATGCTCCTGCATACTTCATGAATTTGATGAACAAGGTATTTATGGAATATCTGGACAAGTTTGTCGTGGTGTTCATCGATGATATACTGATTTTCTCCAAGAGCGAGGAAGAGCATAAGGAACATTTGCGTCTAGTTCGGAGAAACTTGAGAACATCGGTTACGCCAAGTTCAGCAAATGTGAATTTTGGCTGAAGGAAGTTGGATTCCTCGGACATGTTGTTTCAGGAGAAGGAATAGCAGTTGACCCGCCAAGGTTGAATCGGTCACCGATTGGCGATCACCCACCTCGATCAAGGAGATCCGCAGCTTTCCTCGGACTCGCGAGGATATTATCGGAGGTTCATTGAGAACTTCTCGAAGATTGCCAAGCCCATGACTGAGTTGTTGAAGAAGGAAGCCAAGTACGTTTGGACCGAGGATTGTGAAGCCAGCTTTCAGGATTTGAAGAAACATTTGGTTACAGCCCCAGTACTGATTTTGCCGGACATACACAAGGAATACCAGGTTTATTGTGACGCTTCTCGTCAGGGACTCGGAGGAGTGCTAATGCAGGAAGGAAAAGTTGTAGCTTATGCCTCCAGACAGCTACGACCTCACGAGATGAATTATGCCACACATGATTTGGAGTTAGCAGCCGTAGTGCATGCACTCAAGACACAGAGACATTTCCTCATCGGAAACCGTTGCGATGTTTACAGATCACAAGAGCTTGAAGTATATTTTCACGCAGAAGAGTTGAACCTCGGCGCGAGGAGATGGCTAGAGTTGATAAAGGACTATGACATGAGATTGCATTACCACCTGGTAAGGCTAATGTTGTAGCGGATGCTTTGAGCCGTAAGAGTTATGTGAATACTCTTACAGCAGGAGGATTACCCAGAGTTAGTCGATGACCTCGAGATCTCCGTCTGGAGATAGTTCCGAGAGGATATGTGGCAACTCTGGAAGTTCAGTCCACTTTGGCCGAAAGGATTCGTGAAGCCCAGAAGTCGGACAAGGAAATTGATGAGATAAAGCAAAAGATGAATGAAGGAAAAGCTAAAGGATTCCGTAAGGACGAACACGGAGCTATATGGTTCGAGGATTGTATTTATGTGCCCAATGATCCCGAACTCAGGAAGCTAATTCTTCAGGAGGCTCATGATTCGCCGTACTCGATTCATCCCGCAACACCAAGATGTACCGGATTTGAAGGAAAGTTTACGGTGGGCGGTATGAAGAAGGATATTGCCGAGTGCGTAGCGATATGCGATGTTTGTCAACGAGTAAAGGCGAAACATCGAAGCCAGCAGGGTTACTTCAACCTTTGCCGATTCCCGATTGGAAATGAGAAAAGCTTGGAATGGATTTTATCACTGGATTACCCAGGACCCGTTCAGGTTATGATTCCATCTGGGTAGTGGTTGATCGTTTGACCAAGGTAGCTCACTTCATTCCCGTGAAGACTACCTATACCAGTGCTAAGTTGGCCAAGATATACATGACCAGGATCGTATGTCCGCATGGAGTTCCGAGGAAAATCGTGTCGATAGAGGAACACAGTTTACCTCAAAGTTTTGGAAGCGATTGCATGAAACTTTGGGTGCGAGGCTGGAATTCAGCACAACTTTTCATCCATGAGACAGATGGATGACCGAGAGAGTCAACCAGATTACGGAGGACATGTTGAGAGCTTGTGTGCTAGACTATGGGTCTAGCTGGGATGATAATTTGCCGTCGCAGAGTTCTCATACAACAACAGTTATCAATCCGATCAAGATGGCCCTTCGAAGCTCTATACGGAAGGAGGTGCGAACACCATTCTTTGTGGGATAGTGTTGGAGATCGATCACTTTTGGTTCCGACCTTATCGAGGATTCGAAGAGAAAGTCAAGCTGATTCGAGACAGACTCAAGATAGCACAATCGAGACGAAGAGTTATGCCGACGATGGCGCAAGGAAGTGACTTACGAAGCGGAGACCGAGCATATCTTCGTGTGTCTCCACTTCGTGGAATCAAGAGGTTTGGTGTCAAAGGAAAGTTAGCACCCGATTCATTGGCCGTACAAAATCCTCGAGCGTCGTGGAGAAGTTGCTTACAAGTTGGAATTGCGGAAGGATTGTCCGGAGTTCATGATGTCTTTCATGTTTCTCACCAAGAAGTGTCATGCCGACATGGCGGATATTCCGTTGAGAGACACGGTGCCCCTAGAGGCCATACAGCTTGCGGTGATCTGACTTATAAGGAGAAACCCGTCCGAATTCTCGAGGCTGCGAGCAGAGTCACCCGCAGCAAGGTCATCAAGTTTTGCAAGGTCTTGTGGAGTCATCACTCCGAGGAAGAAGCCACACAGGGCCTTGAAGAAGACCTTCTTGAGACCACCCGCACCTATTTGCTAGCCAACCCGAATCTCGAGGGCGAGATTCATCTTAAGGTGGGTAGGTTTGTAACATCCCAAATTTCCTATTTGGAATGTTTTACAATTATAGCTAAGCATCTATGCATTTCTGTTTGAAATTGAGTGCCATTTGTAGTTTCAGAAGAAATTGAGTTTTGAAATTTGAATTCAAACTTTGGCAAGTGGGAATCATTTCAAAAACTATGCCTGATAAATACTTGAGCAAAAGTATGAGAGGAGTAAACATGACACTCCAAAAATATCAGAGGAAAGCAATGCCAAAAGTTTTGAATTCAAACTTGAGTTTTATTTGAATTTGAAAAAAATGAATTTTTATAAAGTTTGGATTTTGCCTTTGGAAAAATGTTCAAATGGTAGGGAATATTTCCCTGATCATTTTGGTATATATATGTCCTATATAAAATATTTATAATTTATATTTTATCTCTGTTTTGTTTTCAAAAAAATTTAAAAAAAAAAACCCCTCAGCGCCACCAAAGCATCGCTCAGCCAGCGCCGAGGCGACCCACCGCCGCCCATCAGTGCCCCAGCGAGCCAGCCGCCAGCCCGCACCCCCCCTCGCCCGAAACCTCTCCGGCTCGGTCGCCCGACCGCACCGCACTCCCCTCTCTCTCTCTGACGGTGGGACCCCACCCTCCTTCAACCCCACGCCCACGCCACCTCGCCGCAGCCGCCGCTCGCCGGATCCCGACGGATCCGGGATCCGATCCCCCTCCCGATTGCCCCCCTTGCCAAGGTGAGGCCCCGCCTATAAGCCCCCTCCCTTTTATTCCCCCTCGCCCCGCTCATGGAACCTCTCCTCCCCCCCTCACGCCGTCGCCGGACTTGCCGAACCCCGTCGCCGCCATTTTCCTCGTCGCCGTCGCCCTAGACCTCCCCGAGCTCCACCCACTCCACCAGACCAACCCCCTCGTCGCCCCGCACCCGCCGGAGCCCTCCGCCGCCCTCCCCGACGACCGGAGCCGCCAACACACTCACCACCGAACCGCCGCCGCCGTCGAACGCCGGTGAGTCGCCGGAGCTCCACCCCCGCCGTCCGATCTCACATCCACGGCTAGGATTAGAACACCCCCGAAGGGGTACGTTCTTTTATAAAAACCGGGTTTTTTTTACCCCGGTTCGTTACGGTTTAGTTTTAGTTAGGTTTTATTTTTAGTACCGGCCCGATTCGTTTAACCCTAGGCCCGTTTAGTTATTTTACGCTCAGTGCGTAGGTTAGGCCCATTAGGCCATTTTTCTGTTTTACTTTGGTACTGTCCTATGGTGCCCTCCGTGTCACGCAAGCGTGAGGGATTCCCGCTGTAGGGTGTTGCAATACGTTCATGATTCGCTTATAGTGGGTTGGTGAGTGACTGAAACACAAAGACGAGTAAGAGGGATTGTTGCGTATGGGAATAAAGAGGACTTGATGCTTTAATGCTATGGTTGGGTTTTACCTTAATGATCTTTAATAGTTGCGGATGCTTGCTAGAGTTCCAAACATAAGTGCATATGATCCAAGTAGAGAAAGTATGTTAGCTTATGCCTCTCCCTCATATGAAACTGCAATAGTGATTACCGGTCTTGTTAACAATTGCCTAGGACAATTCCGCACACAGATCCATCATTATTCCACACTCGCTATTTATATTATTTAGTAATATATTCTAACTTTATGATAACAGCACCTACTTTTATATTTTAGCTCTCCTATACCATGCAAATTTATCCTCTTCATACCCACAACGTCGTTTTATTTTTCGTTTCTAGTTGGAAGCAAACGTTCGGTGCACGTAGAGTCGTATCAGTGGCAGATAGGGATTGAGAGAATATTGATCTTACCTTTAGCTACTTGTGGGTTCGAAACTCTATACTTATCACTTCCACCTTTGGAAATTGCTATGATGATTCCCTGCACTTGTGGATTATCAAGCTCTTTTCTGGCACCGTTGCCGGGGAGCGGTAGCGTGGGGTTGACATTCTCGTGTGTGCTTGTCTGCTTTCTTCACTAAGTAGATTTTGTTTTTCATTTTTGTTTTTGTTTATTTGTGGGTGCAACGTACAAAAATTTTTTAAAACGAAAATACAAAAAAATTTACTTGCCTTTCGTGCCTAAAAAGTTTTTCAAAAAGAGAAGCGATTGGAAAGTTATGCATTGAAGAAGTGAGGGTCGACATTGAGCACTTGTGTTCATTCTCATGGAAACAATGTAGTATTTTTCATGGAAGTTTCTCTGTAAATAATTATCCCCTTGTATATATTCATTGTATTATAAAAATAATGTGCCAAGCTTTGGTTTTAGGATGATTAGATTGCTTGTTTACTATGTGCAGAACAAAAACAGAAACTTTGGTTGTAGTGCATGAATTTACATTTTTTATTGGAGAGACAAATGGGTCTGAAACGTTTTGCGCATTACTTCTGTACAAATTGTTCAAATTTTCAAATTTAGTTCGTAATTTTAGGAGTTACATAAGTTTGCTAAACTTCCAGATTACTACAGACTGTCCTGTTTAAGACAGATTCTGTTTTTGATGCATTGCTTGCTTGTTTTGATGAAACTATCGGTCTCTATCAGTGGATTAAGCCATGGAAAAGTTATATTACAGTAGCTATAATGCAAAAACAAAATATGAATTGGTTTTCAACAGTACTTACAGTAGTGATTTGCTTTGTTATACTAACGGATCTCACAAAGTTATTGTGGATGAAGTGTTCGAAGAACGAGGAGTTATCGATGTGAGAAGAATAAAGAGAAGCAAGAGTTCAAGCTTGGGGATGCCCAAGGCACCCCAAGTAAATATTTCAAAGGATACTCAAGTATCTAAGCTTGGGGGTGCCCCGGTTGGCATCCCATCTTTCTTCTTCAACAATTATCGATATACCTCGTTTTTTGTTTTGTTCACATGATTTGTGTCCTTTGTGTTTTTGTTTTTCCTTTAAAAACCATGCTAGCATGAGATAGCCCTTCATTGATTTATAGAATACTTCATGTTCTTCACTTAAATCTTTTAAGTATGACCTTATAGAATTACTCTTTGTGCTTCACTTAAATCTTTTGAGTATGGTTTTATAGAATGCTTCGAGTGTTTCACTTATATATATTGAGCTTGGATATTGGTTAGTCTATGTTAATTGTAGAATGCTCCATGAACTTCACTTATATCTTTTGGAGTATGAATAATACTATCATTTAAAGTGGTTTGGAAGAGTGTCAACTTTAGGAATTAGTGATCCCACTATTCTGGAGGGTGTTGAATCTTAGTGTGATATTTATGAAAGTGGATTTGGAAGAGTGTCAACTTTAGCTAGTAATGATTCCACTATTTCGAAAGAGGTCCCAATTGAGTATGAGAACAAAATTTCTATCCATGATGCTACTGAAAATTATTATGAGGGAGGAACACATGCTTGTAGGAGTTGCAATAATAGCAAGTTTCCTCTCTAAGTGCTTAAAGTTTTGAAGTTTTACTTGTTTTGCCTTCCTATGCTAGTTGATTGTTGTTCTTATAAATTGTGTGCTAACAAAATACCTAGGAATAGTAAGTAGGTTATATTTAAACGTGCTAGTCATATTCTTCAAGATGCTCTCTTTGTGCTTTAATTCCTATCTTTTTTGTGAGCATCATTGAAATCATCATGCCTAGCTAAAAGGCATTAAAGAAAAGCGCTTGTTGGGAGACAACCCAATATTGAACCTTACTGTTTTTGTGTGTCTACATGATTAATCTAATGTAGTAATCATGTTTTATAGCTTTTGTTTCAATAGAGTGCCAAGTAAGACCTTTGGGAAGAGTTGGGTGAAAGTTAATGTGATCTTGCTGTAAAAAACAGAAACTTTGCGCTCACGAAATTAGCTGTCATTTTTTACAGAAGAGTGCTTTTGAGTTGATTATTTTTGAAGAAGATTAATAGACAAATTCCTCACGTCCAAAAATTTATTTCATAATTTTTGGAGTAGCATAAGTATGGTCATTGTTCAGATCATTACAGACTGTTCTGTTTCTGACAGATTCTGTTTTCATTGCATAGTTTGCTTGTTTTCTTGTTTCTATGGCTTATATTCCTCAATATAAATTGCATAAATGATATGGTACAGTAGGCATTGTGTGAGAACAATTATGAACCTTGTCTTTGACAGTACCAAGGTGAATGGTTTGCTCTTTATCATACTAACCTATCTCACGAAGTTTGGTTAAGTTTTGTGTGATTGAAGTTTTCAAGTTTTGGGTGAGATAACGATATGAGGAGAATAAGGAGTGGAAAGTCCCTAAGCTTGGGGATGCCCAAGGCACCCCAAGGAAATATTCAAGGAAGACTCAAGTACCTAAGCTTGGGGATGCCCCGGAAGGCATCCCCTTTTTCGTCTTCAAAACTATCGGTATACCTTACTCGGAGCTATATTTTTATTCGTCACATGATATGTGTTTTGCTTGGAGCGTATTTTCAATTTTACTTGCTGTTTGAATAAAATCATTGGATCTGAAATTTTGAATGAAAAAGAATCCTCCCATGGCTAGTTAATTATTTGACTACTCAGTGTTCTTCACTCATATCTTTTGGAGTAGTTTGTCATTTACTCATGTGCTTCATGTATATCCTATGAGTAAATGGTTGAATAAATTGAATTTTATAAATCTGAATTTATATATGTTTTATATGCTTATAACATGGGGTGTAATGACTTCACACATAATAAGTATAGGTAGTAAACTTATTGAAAGTTAGCAAACGCAGAATTAGTCACTTGAACAATTCATGAAAGAATATTGAAGGAAGAGAGGTTTCACATATAAATATACTATCTTGGACATCTTTTATGATTGGGAGCACTCATTAAAATATGACATGCTAAAGAGTTGATGTTGGAAAAGGAAGACAACGTAATGGGTTATGTTTCCTTATATCTGAAATAAAGTATATTGTCATGGATCATCCACCTCATGCTAGCCAAATTCTTTGCACCAAGTAGAGATACTACTTGTGCTTCCCAAAACCCTTAAACCAGTTTTGCCATGAGAGTCCACCATATCTACCTATGGATTGAGTAAGATCCTTCAAGTAAGTTGTCATCGGTGCAAGCAATAAAAATTGCTCTCTAAATATGTATGATTGATTGGTGTGGAGGAAATAAGCTTTATACGATCTTGTGATGTGGAAGAAATAAAAGCGACAGACTACATAATAAAGGTTCATATCACAAGGGGCAATATAAAGTGACGTTCTTTCGCATTAAGATTTTGTGCATCCAACCCTGAAAGCGCATGGCAACCTCTGCTTCCCTCTACGAAGGGCCTATCTTTTATTATTATCCTCTACCTTATGCAAGAGTCATGGTGATCTTCACCTTTCCTTTTTACATTTTATCCTTTGGCAAGCACAGGGTGTTGGAAAGATCCTGATATATATATCTAGTTGGATGTAAGTTAGCATGAGCTATTATTGTTGACATTACCCTTGAGGTAAAAGGTTGGGAGGCGAAACTATAAGCCCCTATCTTTCTCTGTGTCCGATTAAAACTCCATAATCACAAGTATTGCGTGAGTGTTAGCAATTGTGAAAGACTAAATGATAGTTGAGTATGTGGAGTTTGCTAAATGAAAGCTCTGACATAGACTCTTCCTGAAAATAATATGAATTGCAATTCTTTGATGACTGAGAATATTGTTTGTTAGTTTTCAAGAAAGTTTTTGATCTATTCTTTAACATGTGATTTGCTTGCTACTTGATCATAAAAAGTTTTATGAGATGAGCTATTGTTATGACATATAATGATGCTAGAAAAAGTGATTGGAATTATCATTGATCAAATTTATGCACTTGCTAGCATTCACACTTCATAAATTATTTCTTTTATCATTAACCTACTCGAGGACGAGCAGGAATTAAGCTTGGGGATGCTAATATGTCTCCAACGTATCTATAAGTTATGAAGTATTCATGCTATTATACTATCCTTCTAGGATGTTTTATATGCATTTATATGATATTTTATATGATTTTTGGGACTAACCTATTAACCTAGAGCCCAGTGCGGTTTACATTTCTCCTTGTTTTAGAGTATCGCAGAAAAGGAAAACTAAACGGAGTCCAATTGACGTGCCACTTTACGGAGATCTTTTTGGATCAGAAGAAGCCCATGGAGTACCAGAAGCAGGACAGAAGAGTCCCGGGCTGCCCACGAGGATGGGGGGCGCGCCCCCTGCCTCGTGGACAGCCCGGAGACCCCCCTGACGCGAAATCAACGCAAAAACTCTTCTATATATACCCAAACTTCCAGAAAGAAACCTTGATCAGAAGTTCCGCCGCCGCAAGCCTCTGTAGCCACGAGAAGTCAATCTAGGCCCTCTCCGGCACCCTGCCGGAGGGGGCCACCATCACCGGTGGCCATGAGTATCCCGGAGGGGCCATCATCACCATGAAGGCCAAGGACCAGAGGGTGGAGGCCATGGAGGAGGAAGCACAAGGGGGAGAACCTCTCCTCCTCTCTTCCGGTGGCGCCGGAGTGCCATCCGGAGGGGAATCATCGTCACGGTGATCGTCTTCATCAACATCACCATCATCATCATCATCCTCACCTCTCTTACGCGGTCCACTCTCCCGCACCCCGCTGTAATCCCTACTTGAACATGGTGCTTTATGCCACATATTATGATCCAATGATGTGTTGCCATCCTATGATGTTTTGAGTAGATATCTTTTGTCTTTGGGTTGATTGATGATCTAGATTGGTATGAGTTGTATGTTTTACTTTGGTGCTGTCCTATGGTGCCCTCCGTGTCGCGCAACCGTGAGGGATTCCCGCTGTAGGGTGTTGCAATACGTTCATGATTCACTTATAGTGGGTTGGTGAGTGACTGAAACACAAACCCGAGTAAGAGGGATTGTTGCGTATGGGAATAAAGAGGACTTGATGCTTTAATGCTACGGTGGGTTTTACCTTAATGATCTTTAGTAGTTGCGGATGCTTGCTAGACTTCCAATCATAAGTGCATATGATCCAAGTAGAGAAAGTATGTTAGCTTATGCCTCTCCCTCATATGAAACTGCAATAGTGATTACCGGTCTTGTTAACAATTGCCTAGGACAATTCCTTTTACCGATCCATCATTATTCCACACTCGCTATTTATATTATTTAGTAATATATTCTAACTTTATGATAACAACACCTACTTTTATATTTTAGCTCTCCTATATCATGCAAAGTTATCCTCTTCATACCCACAACGTAGTTTTATTTTTCGTTTCTAGTTGGAAGCAAACATTCGGTGCACGTAGAGTCGTATCAGTGGCAGATAGGGCTTGAGAGAATATTGATCTTACCTTTAGCTCTTTGTGGGTTCGACACTCCATACTTATCACTTCCACCTTTGGAAATTGCTACGATGATTCCCTGCACTTGGGGATTATCACCACAACATTAAGTATCAAGTCCCCTTTTCTCCCATACACAACAACCCCCTTACTCGGGTGTAGTCTTTTGTCTCTCTAGCCACCCACCATAAGAGAATCATGAACGTATTGCAACACCCTATGGCAGGAATCCCTCACGTGTGCGCGGCATGGAAGGTACCATAGGAGAGCACCAATATAAAACATACAACTGAAACGAATCAAGATCATTAATCAACCCAAAGAATAAAAGAAATCTACACAAACATCATAGGATGGCAACACATCATTGGATAATAATATGTGGCATAAAGCTCCATGTTCAAGTAGGGGATTACAGCGGGGTGCGGGAGAGTGGACCGCTGAAAAGAGATGAGGGAGATGATGAAGATGGTGATGTTGATGAAGACGATCACCGAGGCGATGATTCCCCTGGCGGCACTTCGGCGCCACCGAGAGAGAGAGAGAGAGAGAGAGAGAGAGAGAGAGAGAGAGAGAGAGAGAGAGAGAGAGAGAGAGAGATAGAGTTTCCCCCTTGTGCTTGATCCTCCGTGGCCTCCCCCTAGATGGGGATAGGTTTCCCTTCGGTCCTTGGCCTCCATGGTGCCGGAGGGGTGGGAGCCCCTCCGCGATTGGATTTCTCTCTCTCTCTCTCTCTCTCTCTCTCTCTCTCTCTCTCTCTCTCTCTCTCTCCTCCTGTTTTTGCGACCCCGTTTCTAGCCGAAAACCATTTCTTAAATTCAGAGACCCGTAACTCCGATTGGGCTGAAAGTTTAACATGATTTTTATCCATATTTAAGCTTCCTTGCGGCTGAAATATACCTCCAACCGACCTACGGGGTGACCACAATCTTGCCAGGCGCGCCCTGGGTAGGGGGGAACACCCCTTGAGCTTGTGGGCCCCTCGGGCATCGTCTCACGTTGATTCCTCTTCCCAAAAATTACATATACTCCAAAATAAATCTCCGTAAATTTTTATCGTGTTTGGACTTCATTTGATATGGATATTCTGTAAAGCAAAAAGATGCAACAAACAGGAACTGGCATTGGGCATTGGATCAATAATTTAGTCCATAAAAATGATATAGAAGTGCACCAAAACCATATAAAACTCAAGTAAATATAGCATGAATACTTCATAAATTATAGATACATTGAAGATGTATCAACATCCCCAAGCTTAATTCCTGCTCGTCCTCGAGTAGGTAAATGATAAAAGAAATAATTTATGAAGTGTGAATGCTAGCATAGTGCATAAATTTGATCAATAATAGTTCCAAACACTTTTTCTAGTATCACTATATATCATAAACAGTAGCTCATCTCATAAAACTTCTCATGATCAAGTAGCAAGGTATTCACATGTTGAAGTATAGACCATAAACTTTCTTGAAAAACTAACAAACTGTTTTTTAGTCATCAAACAGCTGCAATTCATTTTATTTTCAGGAAGGGTCTATGTAAGAGCTGTGATTTAGCAAATTCCACATACTCAACTATCATATAGTATTCCATGATTTCTAACACTCAAAGCATATTTTTATAACAAATAGCATGCATCGAACATAAAGAAAGATAGGGGCTTAATGTTTCGCCTCCCAACTTATTTATCATATAGATAATTGTCGACAATAATAATTCATGATCTAATATATTTGAATGGCCATATATGCTTGGATCTTTCCCCACCACATAATGCTTGCAAACTAGAGAATAACTGAGGTTGAAATGAGAAGGAATACTATTGACTCTTGCATATAAGTAAATACATAAAAGTAAAAGATATGCCCTTCGCAAAGGGGAGCAGAGGTTGTCATGCGCTTTTTATTCTTGGATGTGCAAGCTCTTAATGCAAAGGGACGTCACGTTATATTTCCCTTTGTGATATCAACCTTTATTATGCAGTTCGTCGCTTTTATTTCTTTACCATCACAAGTTCGTACAACGCTTATTTTCCCTTACAATAAAAGATCATACATATTTAGGAGCAATTTTTATTGCTTTTAGAACCGATGACAACTTACTTGAAGGATCTTATTCAATCCATAGGTAGATATGGTGGACAATTATGGCAAGAAACTGGGTTTAAGGGTTTTTGGATGCACAACTAGTATTTCTACTTAGTATCAATTTTTTTCTAGCAAAAAGATCCTAAGCAAGCACCAGATGTTGGAGGATCCATAACAATATAAATTTTACACAAATATACCCAAACATAACTCACTACGTTGTCTTCGTTGCCAACTTAACTAATTTGCTCAAGTTTGAAAATAATTAATGGGGCTCACAATCATAGAAAATGTCCAAGATAGTATATTTATATGTGAAATCTCTGTTCCTTCAATATTCTTTCATGAATTGTTCCAATGACCAATGCTGTGTTTGCTACCTTTCAATAAATTTTACCACCTATACTTCTTGTATGTGAAGTCATTACTCCTGATGGGATAAGAATATAAAACATATTTAATTATTGTGTTTTGGTGTTTTAATTAGTGTTTGATCCAAGTAAGACCTTTGGGATACTTTGGTATATCGTTGATTTGGTTTTGGGAAAAACATAAACTTTTGTGTCCAGTAACATAATTGTTTAAATTCACTGGAGCGTGGAAAAATTCTGAATTGTTTACACAAGATTGACATATGAATTTCCTCTCTTTTCCTATTTTTCAGAACTTTTGGAGTTACGAAAGTATGACTAATATTCAGATTACGACAGACTATTCTGGTTTTAACAGATTCTGTTTTCTATGTGTTGTTTGCTTATTTTGATGAATCTATGGGTAGTATCTGGGGGGGGGGGATGAACCATGGAGAACTTGAAATACAGTCGATATTACACCAATATAAATTTAGAATGAGTTCACAACAGTACCTAAAGTGGTGATTTATTTTACTATATTAACGGATCTTATGAGTTCCTTTTGAGTTTTGTGTTGTGAAGTTTTCAAGTTTTGGGTAAAGACTTGATGGACTATGGAATAAGGAGTGGAAAGAGCTTAAGCTTGGGAATTCCCAAGGCACCCCAAGGTAATTTTCAAAGAAAACCAAGCATCTAATCTTGGGGATGCCCCGGATGGCATCCCCTCTTTCATCTTTGTTCCATCGGTAAATTTACTTGAGGCTATATTTTTATTCACCACATGATATGTGTTTTGCTTGGAGCGTCTTGTATGCTATGCGTCTTTGCTTTTTAGTTTGCCACAATCATCCTTGCTGTACACACCTTTTGAGAGGGAACACATGAATCGTGAATTTATTCTTATATCTTTTGAGCTAGGTAGTTTGCTCTAGTGCTTTACTTATAGAGCACGGTGGTGGCTTCATTTTATAGAAATTGTTGAACTCTCATGCTTCACGTATATTATTTTGAGAGTCATTAAACCACATGGTAATTTGCTTAGGTTATGAATTTAGTTCTAATATGATGGGCATCCAAGAGGGATATAATAAAAACTTTCAGATAAAGAGCATTGAATACTTTGAGAAGTTTGATTACTTGCATATTTTTTTGAGATATAAAGATGGTGATATTAGAGTCATGCTAGTGAGTAATTGTGGATTGGTAGAAATACTTGTGTTAAAGTTTGTGATTCCCGTAGCATGCACGTATGATGAACCGTTATGTGATGAAGTTGGAGCATGCTTTATTCTTTGATTGTATTCCTTGTGAGTGGCGGTCGGGGATGAGTGATGGTCTTCTTCTACCAATATATCCCCCTAGGATCATGCATGTAGTACTTTGTTTCGGTAGCTAATAATTTTTGCAATAAGTATGTGAGTTCTTTATGACTAATGTTGAGTCCATGGATTATACGCACTCTCACCCTTCCACCATTGCTAGCCTCTCTAGTACCGCACAACTTTCGCCGGTGCATTAAGCCGACCATATACTTTCCTCAAAACAGCCACCATACCCTATTATGGCATTTCCATAGCCATTCCGAGATGTACTACCATGCAACTTCCATCGTTCCGTTTTATTATGACACGCACCATCATTGTCATATTTCTTTGCACGATCATGTAGTTGGCATAGTATTTGTGGCAAGGCCACCGTTCATATTTTTATACATGTCACTCTTGATCATTGCACAACACGGTACACCGCCAGAGGCATTCATATAGAGTCATATTTTGTTCTAGTATCGAGTTGTAGTTCTTGAGTTGTAAGTAAATAAAACTGTGATGATCATCATTATTAGAGCATTGTCCCATGTGAGGAAAGGATGATGGAAGCTATGATTCCCTCACAAGTTGGGATGAGTCTCCGACTTTATAAAAAGATAGAAGAGACCAAAGAAGCCCCAATAAAAAAAGAGAGGCCAAAGAAGCCCAAATAAAAAAAATGACAGAAAAGAGAGAAGGGACAACGTTACTATCCTTTTTCTACGCTTGTGCTTCAAAGTAGCACCATATTATTCATGATAGAGAGTCTCCTATTTTGTCACATTCATATACTAGTGGGAATTTTTCATTATAGAACTTGGCTTGTATATTCCAATGATGGGCTTCCTCAAATTGCCCTAGGTCTTCGTGAGCAAGCGAGTTGGATGCATACCCACTTAGTTTCTTTTTGAGCTTTCATACACTTATAGCTCTAGTGCATCTGTTGCGCAATCCATACTCACTCACATTGATATCTATTGATGGGCATCTCCATAGCCTATTAATATGCTTAGCTGATGTGAGACTATCTCCTTCTTTTTTCTTCTCCACAACCACCATATTCTATTCCACCTATAGTGCTATATCCATGGCTCACGCTCATGTATTGAGTGAAAGTTGAAAAAGTTTGGGAACACCAAAAGTATGAAACAATTTCTTGGCTTGTCATTGGGGTTGTGCATGATGAAATACTTTGTGTGATGAACATGGAGCATAGCCAGACTATATGATTTTGTAGGGATAACTTTCTTTTGCCATGTTATTTTGAGAAGACACAATTGCTTTATTAGTATGCTTGAAGTATTATTGTTTTTATATCAATATTAAACTTTTGTTTTGAATCTTATGGATTTGAATATTCACGCCACAATAAAGAAGATTACATGGATAAATATGTTACGTAGCATTCCACATCAAAAGTTCTGTCTTTATCATTTACTTACTCGAGGACAAGCAGGAATTAAGCTTGGGGATGTTTGATATGTCTCCAACTTATCTATAATTATTGATTTTTCCATGCTATTATATTATCTGTTTTGGATGTATTATATGCATTAATATGCTATTTTACATTATTTTTGGGACTAACCTATTAACCTAGAGCCCAGTGCCAGTTTCTATTTTTTCCTTGCTTTTGAGTTTTACAAAAAAGGAATACCAAACGGAATAAAACTTTACTATGATTTTTCTTGGACCAGAAGACATCCATGGAGCTTGGAGAGGGGGTCAGAAGATCTCCGAGGAGGCCACAAGCCTGCTAGGCACCGGGGCTAAGGGCCCGTGGGCCCCTCGGGAGTCGTCCAACCCTAATTCTTCCACTATAAATTCCCAAATATTCCCAAACCAATAGAAGCGTCCACCAAAATACTTTTCCGCCGCCGCAAGCCTCTGTTCCCGTGAGATCCCATCTTGGGGCCTTTTCCGGCACCCGAATCGGCATAGCCAAGGATTCTTTAAGATGCCTTGTGACCACTGTAAATCGACCGTGAAAAACAAACCACTAGACATTGGACCCCAATCTCAAATCATACATCTGTCGGAAAGATATCCTAGGAGCTACTTGAATTCCCACATATAAACTCCCGAAACTTTCAGGTTATGCAATTTGGTGTTGGGGATACAGGGGAAGCAATATATCTCACACAAACTAACAATCCCTACATCCAGCTGTATCCATCCGTCAATACATAACCAAGAAAACTCCGGAAATCGTGTACCTCAACCTTCGAAAAGCATCCATTATACGAGCTTTGGCAATACTCCCGAACACCAGCCCCAGTACTGGGTGGCGTCGAGGTTATCTCACCAACAACTGCATAAAAGAGATTTTTGATGTCGGCGAAAAAACTCAGGTATTCCCGAACTGCAACGATAAAATTGTGACGACAACCCCTCGGAGCTCAACTCCCCGGGACACTGCCACAACCCCTAAATGTCAGGAGGCACCAAGAACAATGTTCTCGTCACAAGAATATCGAAACGATCCCAAGATACCCGCGTGATCCTAATTTTTTTAGTGAAATTTTGAGGAGAGGAAAGACAAAACATCTACGTCTGGAGGCCTCACTAGAGCGACGAAGGGACTGAGGAGTAAAAATAATCCTACTCTCCGATATATATAATCCTAAGACTCAAAACATTTTTGTTCTAGGCTCAACAACATTAGTGATTCGATCAAGCAGGGGGGCTCCTAAGTCGGGGATGGCTCTGATTACCAACTTGTAACACCCACGATGCGGCTATATCTCCCACGTGTCGAGGCACGGCTTAGAGGCATAACCGCATGGTGGTTTTGTCGCAAGAAGGGTCATCTTCACACAATCCCATGTAATGAAAAATAATGGGATAAAGAGTTGGCTTACAATCGCCACTTCACACAATACTCAAATATATCATACATCATCCAAAATACACACACATAGACCGACTACGGTCAAATCCAAATGGAAAGAAGATAACCCCAAATGCTAGATTCCCGATCGTACCAACGGGGCTCCACTACTGATCAACTGAAAACGAAACATAGTAATGTCCAAGGACTTCGTCGAACTCCCATCTGAGCTCGGTGGCATCACCTGCACTGGTATCATCGGCATCTGCAACTGTTGTGATAGTATCTGTGAGTCACGAGGACTCATCAATCTCAAAACCCGTGAGATCAAGACAGCTTATGGGTAGGAAGTGGTAATGAGGTGGAGCTGCAGCAAGCACTAAGCAAATAAGGTGGCGAACATACGCAAATAAGAGCGAGAAGAGAAGCAACGCAACGGTCGTGAAGCTAGAAGTGATCAAGAAGTGATCCTGAAACTACTTACGCACAACCATAACACAAGAACCGTGTTCACTTCCCGGACTTCGCCGAAAAGAGACCATCACGGCTACACACGCGGTTGATGCATTTTAATTAAGTCAAGTGTCAAGTTCTCTACAACCGGACATTAACAAATTCCCATCTGTCACAAAACCGTGGGCACGGCTTTCGAAAGTTTATAGCCTCAGGGGTGTCCCAACATAGCCCATCACAAGCTCTCACGATCAACGAAGGATATTCCTTCTCCCCGGAAAGACCCGATCAGACTCGGAATCCCAGTTACAAGACATTTCGACAATGGTAAAACAAGACCAGCAAAGCCGCCCGATGTGCCGACAAATCCCGATAGGAGTCGCACGTATCTCATTCTCAGGGCACACCGGATGAGACATCCTACGAGTAAAACCAGCCCTCAAGTTGCCCCGAGGTGGCCCCGCAGTCTACTCAGTTCGGACCAACACTCAGAGGAGCACTGGCCCGGGGGGGTTAAAATAAAGATGACCCTTGAGTCTGCAGAACCCAAGGGAAAAGGGGATAGGTGGTAGCAAATGGTAAAACCAAGGTTGGGCCTTGCTGGAGGAGTTTTATTCAAGGCGAACTGTCCCATAACCCCAACCGCGTAAGGAACGCAAAATCAAGGAACATAACACCGGTATGACGGAAACTAGGGTGGCAAGAGTGGAACAAAACACCAGGCATAACGCCGAACCTTCCACCCTTTACCAAGTATATAGATGCATTAATTAAATAAGAGATATTGTGATATCCCAAAATCATCATGTTCCAACATGGAGCAATCTTCAACTTTCACCTGCAACTAAAAATGCTATAAGAGGGGCTGAGCAAAAGCGGTAACTTAACCAAACAATGGTTTGCTAGGAAGGTGGGTTAGAGGCTTGACATGGCAATATGGGGGCATGATAAACAAGTGGTAGGTAGCGCAACACAGCGATAGAGCGAACAACTAGCAAGCAAACATAGAAGTGATATCGAGGGTAATGGTCATCTTGCCTGAGATCCCGCAAGGTAGAACAACGAGTCCATGAAGTAGACGAACCAACGTAGTCAAACGAATCCTTATAATCGCAACGATACCGAGAACTATTGGGAAGAAGCGCAACCGGAAAGAAGGAAACATCATGGTAAACAACCATCACATAAACATGGCATGATGCACAATCAAGCATGATGCATGTCCGGTTTAATGAGGCATGGCATGGCAATGTGGACAAACAATACTACAAATTAAGTGGAGCCCAATATGCAACGAGTTGCATATTGACGAAACACCACATCAATTATTTAGTTCTCTCTCGTTTGCGTACCCAACAATATTAAATGTTATTAAACATGGCAAGGGGTGAAGCATATGAAAGCTACTTATCTAGGCAAGTTTAAATGAGGCCGAAACAACAAACAACAATTCCGGAAAATCCTCATGTCCATAATATGAATTTGGTACTGTTCTGCCCTAAACCATATTTTAGAGTTGTTAAACATGAAAAGTAATGGCACCATGTTAAACTACACATTTTTCTACCCCATTTTCATATAAAGTTTATTAAATTAGGAGCTACGATTATTTAGTTATGAAATAAATCATTTTAGCATGGCATTATGCAAAATAAACACAAACAACATGTTAAACGCTTTTAACATAGATGAAAGTAGCAGATTATGAAACTAGATGAAAAACTAAGCATTTTACATATATAAAGTTTTTACATATGGTGCATGGTTATTTAGTTATTAAATGCATGAACATCAAGGGTTTTTCTGTAAAACAGTAAAACACTGGATAATGCTAAATTCGCAGAACTGGAAAAAAACATCTACGGGCCGAATCTGACTGGGCCAACAGTGCACAGGAGGCGGCTGCTCACATTGGGCCAACATGCCGAAGGGGAAGCAGAGCGGTGAGCCGGCGGATCTGGGCCGCGGGGATGCAGCCCACGCGGACGCGGTCAACGGTGACGGGCGAGGTGTCGAGGCAGAGGCGCCATCCTCCTCTGCCCGAACTGCTGCTGCTCGATGCAGCGAAGGAGACCCGTGGCTGGAGGGGGCTTGGCGCGGCGAGACTTGGGCGCGGGATGCGGCCCAGGCTATCTGACGAGGCAGGGGCGCACGGGACCTGACGAGCTGGTCAACGCAGAGAGAGCGAGGAGGCAGGGGCTCCGCGGCTCGCGTGTGTTGGTTGATCTCGGCTGACCGGGTAAAAAGTATCGTTAAGGGTATGAGCCACGAACCAATGTACATGGCTGTTGACCCCAACAGAATCGCCCTGATCGGGGGCACCTCTAACCAACAGATGGTTTTGGCCCCTATTGCCAGCACACATATAATGGGTAGGGCCTGGATACTGATGGCATCTGAGTTCACGTACATGATATCCAGCCCCTTAATTCCATAAACCCTACCAATCTAGGGGTGTCTTTGAAGCAATGGGAAGGCTGTTTCCATCGCCGCCACCGCAAGGCTGTGCCGGCTTCTTCCCGCCACACCGGCGAAGCTCTGGATGAGCTGCTGCCTCTCCACTACTACATCATCACGGTGCCCTTTGTTGCTGCTCATCCTCGCCAATGGAGATCATGGGCTCACTGTGCCTGCATAGAACAAGCCTGTAATATCTCACGAACCCCTCTGTTAATCATATCCTGGTGATCTAATGCTAGGCAAATGGTCCTATTGCAATAAACCTAAAGCCTTTTTCCTAACAATGGTATCTTGAGCCGTGTAAGCCTAGATTAGATCCTTAATGATCATCAAATTATGTTAATATCAACAATTAAGTTCAGATGATCATTGTTTAAGGTCAATGATTAAGTTCACACGATCTGTTGGAGTTAGCCATCTAATGCATTAGGGTTCGTGCTTTTCGGTCAAGATCTAATTCGCTAGGGGGTTTAGTCCTAATCAGAGAATAATGATGATTAACCCGTTTTGGCTAGTCTAATTATTATTATTTTGCCCTGCTTCCGCATAATGTTAATGTAATCATCATAACTAGCCCCTGTTAGCGATTAGAATATGATGAATTGGCGCAATTAAAGAAAGCCCCAATTCAGACGAACCCTAACTATAGTCAATCCCCAAATTTTTGGGAACCCTACAAAGTCAACCCCATGTCTCAAATCGAAAGAAAAGAAACTAATGAGGGGCTGGATCTTACTTTTATGAGCATGCCGGCCTTAGGGTCCGCACGGCCACGGCCACCGCCGTGTGTGTACGCCATGGCCGGAACGCCGTCGTCTCTCGTTACGGCGCGCGGAAAGAAGATGCAACCACTGCTGGACTTCGTGCCTTGTTCCTCGTCGTCGCCGTCAAAGCGTGCGCCGGCAGCCGCCGGCGAAATGCCCGTAAACGACACGGCTACGTGGCCGCGTCTCCGGAGATACGCTCGACGAAGGAGCGCGCCGGACCAAGTCCTTGTGCACGCTGCTCCGGCGAGCGAAGCTACCGCGTCGCCATGTCCGGCGTGCCTCACGCCGCCATGTCTTCTTGTGTGCGCGCACCTCGCCGTCGCCGCCGCAGTTGGACCACTCCTCTGGAGAGAGCGAGAAAATTAGGACGGATGGAGAAAAATGAGGGCTAGGGTTTCGACTGGTGGCGGTTTTGTTCCACCAGAGATCGATCTGGTCCGTCTGCTTGATCGTCGGCCACGATCAAGGCGGTGGCCGCATGGGCCTTCGAGTTCTTACAGGCCGCTTTTGCGGCTGGGCTTCGCCTAGTTTGTCTAAGCCCGGAGGATTTTTCTTTCATCTGAATCTTTTCTCCTAGGCGAATCAATAAATGTCGACGTGGTTTTCATGGGCCAATTCTAATGTTCTATGTATTTTCCCTTATTCCGTGTTGTTTTGTATTATGATGATTCTCAAAATGTCTTGCAATGTTTTAAAATGAAAATAGCTAGAAAATTATGTTATGTTTACGAAATTAAAAGGAGCCAATAAGAAATATTTTTTGTTTTATTTTGACACATGAAATTTAATGTTGAGTATCATTTTAAATATCTATTGAAATTGAAAATTAATGTTATCAAATTTATATTTAATATGAGAATGATGTGGCCAATATGTATGATGAATGATTCAGGCATTTTCTTGTTTTCAGTACAGTTTATGGAGTTTGAAATTTTCAAATAATGTCTTATGTACTGTTTTATATTGGAGAATGCTCGAAATTTAAGGGGTGAATAATGCTATGAGATTATGATGTTATTTATATGGTATTATTTTTAGTGATAATCTCTCTTTAGTAGCATTTTAATGTTGAATTATTAACGTGATGAGATGATTTTATTTGCATGATTAGGTGTAACTCGCTAAAGTTTCTGGACATTTTGTTCGAAGATTTTATTTGAGCATGAAGTTTAAGTTGTGATCATCTCTCAAGTCTGGCCGAGGCCATCTTAAGGAAATGTTAGTGGCCGCATGGTTCGGCTTTTCCACACCGCACTACGCAGTCTAGTGATGATGGACCATAATGTTAAACCACTATGTGAGGTGCATTTTGTGTCTTTTGGCATGCAATCGATGAAGGTGACGGAGGCTCGGCATAATGATTCACAGAAGAAGAATATTTAGAGAACTTTAATGTCATATCATGGTCATGAGCTGTCATTTATTGACTGTTAAAAGTTTACCAAATGTTATTATTCGGTGAAAGCATGGTGTAATATCCAAATTTTGTTTGGAGAATGTTTATGATGTCATTACACAAAGGGTGTCAATCTAATGTTTACTGTGATGTGATTGAAGTTTTTTAATGATAAACCTTGACATATTTTGTTGATGTTATTTACATTATGATGTCAAAGTTTAATGCAAGATGATCAGTGATAAATTATGAATCCATGTGTCTGATAACACATAGGATTGCACCGTATAATGGTGCTTTATGTTAATGTTGGCTATTAATTTAGTAATGTTTACTGATCATTATGTGATTCGAAGTTTCTAGAGCCAAAACGGGAAGTTTTTATTAGAGATGTCATTTATGAGCATGTGTTTTATGGTATATGACAATATTCTGACCAACGTTGATTATTGTCATGTCCAAATTTTGGATCAAAAGTGCTCTTCTCTGTTTTCAACCCAACGGTGATACGGGTTAGAACATGAGTATCTTGTTTTGATTGAGGCCATTCAAGTGTTTTGTTTGATGTTTAATAATGATGCTCATAAAATCGTGTCCTTGTTCAGCAATGGACCACAAAGCTGAGTTCATTTATTTGAACAACGGAGTTGATCTTCACAAATGGAAGGAAAGGGCTCTCTTCATGATAGAGGTTTTGGACCTTCATGAGTTTTTTCTATTGTGAACTCTGATGACAAGATGGAAAAGTATGACCTGAAAGCAATTGAGTGGGAGAAACCATATTTCACTCCTTATCATGAAGCATACCATCTCCTCTAAGATAAAGAATGTATTTTTTTAGTATATGTCAATAAGTACTTGGGCTCTATTAAGGAACATTTTAAAGATATTTACCCGTTGAAGATGGGCTTTAAGGGGTTATGCTACGAGGACAATAAAGAATAAAGCAATAGAAGACATTTTGTTTATTCATATGAACCTTTTGTCCTTCATAATCAACCCTTTTATGATGGTCTTACCATGTGGTGAGAATATTTATGAACGAATTATTTGGAATAATGATATGTGCCATGGCACTCTTAAGATGTATGTGAATATTGAGACCTCGTCGAAATTGTGGTCATGTTTACCACATTTCGAGGGGGAGAATGGAATGTCTCATTGAATATTGGAAATGATGAACGCATTAATTAATTCTCTGGGTAGGATGGAACCAACGAGAAGTCTTATTTTGGAGAATGAATGATTATAGTGAGTGAAAGATCACATGAATGTCTTGACTCCTTTTTTTAATGAGAAATTACATGTACTTGCTCCCTTATGAGAATTATGAAGCACACATGAATGTTGAAGTGGCAAGCTTGCTAATCTAATGTTGATTATGATGTGACTGTGGTTATACTTCTGACCAACGTCGTTTATAATCATGTGTCACACTTTATTGAAGTGGCAAGTTTGTCAGTATCATGTGGCTCATGTTTATATTTCTGACCAACATTGTTTTATAATCATGTGTCGCAACTCATGAAGTTCTTTCCCATCTTCTACCCAACGGTGTTGTGGTTAGAGCTAAGATGATTATCATCAAGCTTTTGGATTTACGTTCTCCATTTTTAAAGTGATTATCAGGGAACCTGGAGCATATGAATATGATCTTAAGGATAACTCCATTAGATCTTTATTCATATGCATTAGGTATTTTGAGAAGAAATTCCTAATGCAACACTTAGTGTTTAGCCTTAACAATTTCCCTGCATTTGATAATGTGTGTGAATGATCATCTTAGCGCGTTCTTGCCATATAGGATGAAAGTTATGAGCTATAATGATGTAACTCAATAGAGTTTTCTTGGTGAGTTGTTGTGACGCTTGTGTTATTATTATAACATGCTCTTGTGTTGGCTGAGTTAAAAATGTACGTATGACTCAACCGTAAGGTTCCTTCATGAATATAAAGTTGACATAAGGCATATTATTCAAAGAAATACAATTATGAAACAAGACAAGTGTTGGGACACTCATACCATAAGTCGAGGGGGAGTAAGCTCACTACCTTGTGAAGATGAAATATTTTTGTCGAGCCAAGAAATTTCTATCTTCTATTTATGAGTATGAGTCTTGGCAATACCTCATATTACTTTGCTTGTATTGAGTTTTGCCAAAATATTGGTCCAAAAGGAGTATAAGTTTTATTATGATGGCATACGTCAATAGAGTACGAAAGAAAAAAAATGGGTTATGTACTAGTACTCTGTCTCACCTCCTATTAAAGTTAAGGGCAATAAAAGTGGACATCTTAGTGTTCAAGGAACCATTATGAACTGATCAGATAATGTTGGTTTCTTATGCTTCAGTTGTCAAAAGCAATATAAGTATTCAAGTACGAATGTGCCATATTTATTATCGGGATAATTGTCAAAAATACAAGTTCAGAAATGGACCACTGGAAAAGTCGCCAAAAGTCTTGCACATATGCAAGGCAATAAAGTTTACATGCTCACTAACAAGAAGTTTGATAACCTCGATATCCTGGGTTATTCATACATTGGTTCTGCGAGATGTGTGGATATTAAAGTTTCCACGTTATGTTACATCCTCACTCTCGCACATGGAGCTTTATCGTGGAAAAGCTCCATAATGACAATGATGGCATCAGTAATGATGCAGTTTATTATGTGGCATGTTAAGAGGCTACTGAGAAGGTTGTATGTCAAGTAAGTTTTATTCCCGAAATTATGGTGGTAGACAACATTTCTAAACCACCTACTGCAATATGAATGTGCAATTTTCTATGCGAGTAACAACAAGTCAAATGGCGTTGCCAAAACCATTGACAACATGTTTTTTGTTGTGAAAGATAGAATCCATGATCTAGCTATTGATGTTGAGCGTATGAGTACGTATGAATGTTTTACGGATCCGTTTATCGAAGGCTTACCACCCAATTGTATGATAGTGTTGCTAGCATGGGTTGTTGGAAAGCCTTTTGATCCTGGAAGTAAGGACCTTCTAAACAAACCACTCCCATTAAGTAATATGTTTTCCATTTTGAAGTAGGCTGATGTATTATAAGTATTGAGGTTTAATGGCATTACATTCGCTGTTGTAACACCTTACTTTTATATATTATTCCTATGGAAAATGGGCGAATGAAGTTGAGCCTAACGATCAAGGGGGAGAATGTTGGTTGATCTCGGCTCTGACCGGGTAAAAAGTATCGTTAAGGGTATGGGCCACGAACCAACGTACGTGGCTATTGACCCCAACAGAATCGCCCTAATCGGGGGCACCTCTAACCAACAGATGGTTTTGGTCCCCTATTGCCAGCACACATATAAAGGGTGGGGCCTGGATACTTATGGCAGCTGAGTTCACGTACATGATATCCAGCCCCTTAATTCCTGCAAACCCTATCGATCTAGGGGTGTGCTGAAGCATTGGGAAGGTTGTTTCCATCGCCGGCCACCGCAAGGCTCTGCCGGCGGCTTCCCACTGCCACCAGCGAAGCTCCTGGATGAGCTGCTGCCTCTCCACTACTACATCATCATGGTGCCATTGTTTCTGCTCATCCTCGCCACTGGAGATCATGGGCTCCACTGTGCCTGCATAGAACAAGCCTGTAAGATCTCACGAACCCCTCTATTAATCATATCCTGGTGATCTAATGCTAGGCAAATGGTCCTATTGCAATAAACCTAAAGCCTTTTTCCTAACAGCGCGATGAAGGGGACGCCAGCGACGGGATGGACTTGGTGAAGCTGGCGAGTTCCGGCTGGTCAGGATCCCGCTGGAGATGCGGTAGGGCGAGGTGCAGGCGAAGCTTGCGGGCACGAAGAAGGCCGTGGCGGGCTGCTGGAGGGTCGCAGTTACCATGCGACGCGGCGGGATCCAGGCGACGGGACAGAGGGGCGCGAGCGAGGCTCTCGTCGAGGTCCTCCGGGGAGCAGAGCAGCGGCACGACGCCGAGCTACAGAGGGACTTGTGGCGGAGCTCGGTGCCTCACCTCGCTGGAAGACGAACGGGACGGCGGTGGCCGGCACTGGTTCATGTGCAGCAGAGAGCGAAGGTTAGAGGAGAGAGAAAATGGGAGAAGGAGCGCGAGGAGACGGCGACCTGCTGGCTTCGGTCGGCGCGGACGAGGAGAAGGCATGGCCTCGGGCGCGGGGCGGTGTGGAGCTGCTGTTGGTCATGGTCGTCGGCGGGGACGAGGCCTCGGTGAATTGGCTGGATCTGAAAACGAGGAAGGAAGGAGGCTGGTTGGCTCGATGTGGAATTCGAGGAGGATTTGGTGGAGTGGCCGCGGGGAGGGACAAACCTCCTAGGTTTTAGGGTTAGGCTAGATTAGGTATGAGGTTGGTCTATAAATAGGTAAATGGGAGGGTTTGGATCATCCGATTTAAATCGAACGATTGGGAATAAATAGGTTAGGGAGTCCACATAAGAAAATGGAGATGTTTTAGTGGTGTTTGGGGATGATCTGAATCCAACGGTGATGATTGAGCGGGTCGGGTTCGGGGAAGTTGACGAGAGAGGTTAGGTGGTTTGACAAGAGGGAACCGAAAACATGGTTGGTCTCGGAACGTTCAAAGAAGGCAAGGGGGACGCGACAACTATGATGGGATGCAAGTTTGAAAATAATGACGGCAACAGAGTGCCGATGCAATGCGAATGATGCGATGATGAAATGCAACAAACAAATGAAACACACACGACGAACTCAAAAAACATGGAAGGCTCTAGAGCATCGGTCTCGGGGCGTCACAACACTCCTCCACTTACAAGAGATCTCGCCCCAAGATCTAGGGATAGCACCGAAGAGAAGCGGAAGAGCAAGAGGTATAACAAAGTTGCTTCCTTAACAAACGAGTGAAACCACGAACCTTGAGAGGTTGAACAAATTGAAAGAAAGAATACAATGGAGATGAACGAGATTGTAAACACTCCGTTAGCAAAAGGAACATGGAACATTATGAGAACCTTGTAGGTTGAAACATGGAACAAGAGCTCAATGAACCAATAAGAATATGCCACCACACCGGTTGGAACAAGATATATAAGGAACGAGATAGAACAATTTCGACAGCACTCCGGTTGACAAGAGGAGCAAAACTTCATAAGATGAAAAGAACTTGAAGAGATGACACAACACTCCGGTTAAATGGATAAGCAAGGAAAAGAACATGATCTTGACAAAAGGAGATGATGGGACGAAGAGAGCAACATCACAATGCCTCCGGAACGAATGAATAGAAGCTAGATCGTCGGAATAATAGAACGGAGAAGACAACAACATCTTCTACTGTGACACCCCCGATTCAATCGTACACTAATCATGCACGCAAATGTGTACGATCAAGATCAGGGACTCACGGGAAGATATCACAACACAACTCTAAAACATAAATAAGTCATACAAGAATCATAATACAAGCCAGGGGCCTCGAGGGGTCGAATACAAGTGCTCGATCATAGACGAGTCAGCGGAAGCAACAATATCTGAGTACAGACATAAGTTAAACAAGTTTGCCTTAAGAAGGCTAGCACAAACCGGGATCTGAGATCGAAGAGGCGCAGGCCTCCTGCACGATCCTCCTAACTACTCCTGGTCGTCGTCGGGGCTGCACGTAGTAGTAGGCACCTCTGTGTAGAAGTCGAATCGACGGTGGCGTCGCTCTGGGCTCCATCGTGCAGTCGCAGCAATCGAGTAGAGATAGGGGAAAAAGGGAACAAGGCAACCGTGAGTACTCATCCAAAGTACTGCAAGCAAGGAGCTACACTACATATGCATGGATATATGTGTAAAGGGCCATATCGGTGGACTGAATCGCAGAATGCCGAATAAGAGGGGATATCTAATCACGTCAAGACTACGCTCAGCAGCCTCCGTCTTGCAACATGTAGAAGAGAGCAGATGAAGTCCTCCAAGTAGCATCACATAGCATAATCCTACAGCGATCCCTCCTCGTAACCACGAGAGAGCGACCACCGGTTTGTATCCGCACTTGGAAGGGTGTGTTTTATTAAGTATCCGGTTCTAGTTGTCATAAGGTCAAGGTACAACTCCAAGTCGTCCTGTTATCAAGATCACGGCTATTGAATAGATTAACTTCCTGCAGGGTGCACCACATAACCCAACACGCTTGATCCCATTTGGCGGACACACTTTTACGGGTCATGCCCGGCCGCGGAAGATCAACACGTCGCAGCCCACCTAGGCTCAACAGAGAGGTCAGACGCCGGTCTAAACCTAAGCGCCGCAGTGCAGGCCCATCGCCTTAGCACACCTGCGTTGCGTCTGTGGCCGGAAGCAGACCTAGCCTACTGGCGTTCCAGTCCAATCCGGCGCGCCACTCGGTCGGCCGCGTCACAAAGTGCTTGGTGATACCACGACATCGAGATACCCATAACTACTCCCACGTAGATGGTTAGTGCGTATAGACCAAATGGCGGACTCGGATCAAATACCAAGATCTCGTTAAGCGTGTTAAGTATCCGCTGAACGCCGACCAGGCCAGCCCACCTCTCTCCTAGGTGGTCTCAACCTGCCTGTCGCTCCGCCACAAGTAACGATCGGGGCCGTCGGGAACCCAGGCCCACCTCTACCGGGATGGAGCCACCGTCCTTTCAGCCCCATCTTGAACAATATCACAGGTAATGTAATAGTGTAAAGTATATAGTATATGCTCGTGATCACCTCCCAAGTGATCACAGCCCGATAAGTATAGCATGGCGACGGACAAGAGTGTAGGGCCACCGATGGAACACTAGCATCCTATACTAAGCGAGAGGATAGCGGTAAAGATATCAACAATAGTAGCAAGGACAAAGCTATGCAAAGAAGATAGGATTAATCGAAAGCGATAACATGCTACACTACTCTAATGCAAGAAGTATAGAGAAGAATAGGCGATATCTAGTGATCAAGGGGGGGGGCTTGCCTGGTTGCTCGAGACAAGAAGGAGGGGTCGTCGGTGGCGTGAGTCGACCACGAGGGCATCAAGATCGCCACAGGGTCTACCAAGAGAAGAGGGGAAAAACAATAAATACATAGCAAGCAAGTGCATAACAGGATAACAGCGAGCTAGACGTGTTCTAACGCGGTATGAGGTGATACCGGTGAAGGGGAAACATCCGGAAAGTATCCCGGTGTTCCGTGTTTTCGGACGATGAACGGAGGGGGAAAGTTGCGAGTTTCATATGTTAGGGGTGTGTGGCCGATGAACGGGCTGCATATCCGGGTCCGTCTCGTCGTTCCGAGCAACTTTCATGTTGAAAATATTTTAATCCGAGTTACAAATTAAAAGATATGATTTTCTAAAGATTTTAATAATTTCTGGAATTTAATTAATTATTTAATTAATTCGAAAATGATTTAATGACATCAGCATGATGTCATGCTGACATCAGCAGCCAACAGAGTTGACTGGTCAACCTAACTAGTGGGTCCCGCTGGTTAGTGACACATTTTAATTAACAGATTAATTAAACTAATCATAATTAATTAGGGGGTGGACCCCACTATCATTGTTTGACTAATTAACTAATAGTTAATTAGGTTAATCTAATTGTGATTAATTAACTTAATTAATGCGTTAATTAATTAATTTAATTATTATTATCTATTTATTTATTTTTATTTTTAATTCTTTTTCTTTTTTTTATTAAACGTCACGGGGCGGGGCCCCACATGTCAAAGGGCCATAGGCCAAACAGGTCTGGCCATGCAGCAAGTATGGAGCCTGGGTGGCGATGGCCTCGGCCACCGAGGCTTGCGTGTGGGCGCCTGAGGCGGTCGGCGTCCTGACTAGGAGCTCCGGCGGTGGTGGCGAAGGCTAGCCGGGCGGGCATGGCATAAAGGCGCCGCCGTGAGACGGCATTGCTGGTCTTGGCCGGACTAGGGCGGCTCCGGCGCTGGTGGTGGCAGCGACGCCGCGCAGCAGCAGCAGCTAACTGGCGGAGTAAGGAGGAGGAAGCTCACATGGCGGTAGGGAAAAGGGCAGTGGGCTCGGGGTGGAGTCGAGGAGGTCCGGTGAGGCAGAGTTGGGGAGGCGACGAGCGACGATGTCGGGGGCGGCTCCGGGGCGAGGTGACGGCTGACGGCGGCGAGCGCTGGCCGGGATCGGCTCGGTGCCGATCCAGATCCAGCGAGGGGGGGCAGCTCGGTGAGGCAAAGAACGGCGACGTGTCGGAACAGCAGCGTCGGCGAGGAGGTTGACGAAGCGTCCGGCAAGGCGACGCCGTGGAGGAGGACGAAAACGGCGGGCGGCGGCGTCGGCGGCGATACATCGAGGTCGGGCGGCAGGCGGCAGCGTCGGATGACGTGGAGGCGCGAGGAAGGAGCCGCGAGGAGGAGGCCGGGCGGCGACGCCCTCGGTAGCGCAAGCGCCCGAGAGGAGGGAGCGAGTAGCGAGGGAGTGGGGGTCAGCGAGGAGGGGGGGTGAGAAGGCAACGACGACGGCGATCTGGGGCCGGTTGGCCTTTGCCCGGTTGGGCCGCCCTGGTGGGGTGGCCGATCCAGGCCAGCTGAGTCGAGCCCAGTGGGGAAGCGGGGTTCTTTCCTTTTCTTATTTTTATTTGCTATTTTGCTTTCTTTTAGTTTCCTTTTGTTTTAGTTTTAGTAAATTACCAAAGTGGCACCTAAATTGATTTTACAAATTATGCCACTTGCCACAATAGTTTAATACTTATAACAATTTAGTTTTGAAAATGTTTATTATTTTAAAGCATTTAAATAATTGTATTTGCCACTGTTTTATTCATTTTAGAGTATTTAAAGATTTTATAAAAGTGGGGTTTCTTCATCACAATTACCTTTGCATTATTTGGCACAACTCAAACATTTTAGTTTTAAAGTTTGAAAACTTTGTATGTTTGCCTTTAATTCAATTTTAAATTTGAATCGGTTTTGAGCTAACGCAAGATTATCGACAATAATCGAGCTGACGTGGCATCATTACCATAGGGTTCTTGTAGCTTGATTACCCGGCGTCACAATTCTCCTCCACTACAAGAAATCTCGTCCCGAGATTTAAGAGACTAAGGGAAAATTCTGTTCTGAAATTCTAACGGTCTTCTCGGTCTTGGTTGCTCTTCTCGAAGAGGCCGATCCATCATGTTGAAGTCTTCATTTCTCTGCTCCAGTCATCATGATGGAGTAGTCATCCTTTCTCTCAAGTCTTCATCGATCGTCTGAAGGACAAGGAGTAACTCGGAGGAATGGACCTCTGCAAGGTTGGCTATCTAGTAGATAACCCATGGAAGGTGGCGAAAGTTACTCTCGAGTAGGAACGTAAGAAAATATCGAGAGCATGGTAAGAAGGTACCATGATCTCAAGGAAGGTGGCTCGTGAATTAAATGCGAAGCCAAGCGTGAGGAAAAACCATTAGAAACAGGGTTGTACAGGAGAGTCAGGTTTCGATCCTCTGAAACTGTGGGTTATGGGCCCACCATGTGGGTTAAAAGTTGGAAGGCCGGAGACGTCTTGCATGATCATGTAATCAAAGCATGTCAGAGGATAGCCTGTCAGTTATGTCGGCAACAATGTCGGTACCAAGGGCGAGGGACGAAGAGAACCATTTTCCTGCTCGTTGAACGAGGCGGACCATTAGGCAAAGTTCTCGCCCATCGGTGGCTACCGAATGTCATCAACAATAGTAACAGGTCTTCTTGATGAAATTGTACACCGAGGTGTTTACATAGCAGGAGAATATTTCGCTTAGATCATATAGATCACAAGAAAGGTTAAACCAAACCATGGAAAGGAAAATGTGATTATCAGATTAAACAGAACAATGGGGAGGAAAATGTGTATACACACATATTTCAGGGGTATATCCTTCCCAAGGACAAGCGGGGCATGATATCCATGACAGGATAGAACGTAGAGAACCGTTGAGGTAAAGGGAGAGGAATTTCATGACGTTACCCGTACAGCGGTGTTGGGATAATTGATAAAGAGAATTTAGCATTGTGCTTCAAATGTTCTTGTTGATGAATGGAGTACCACAGACATGCTTCGAGATAGCATTGCATGGTCTTCAAGCAAAGTTCAGACTTTGGAAACAAAAAGGGTCCATCAGGAAGAACTTATAGAATAAGTCTTACAATTTCCTCATGGAAGAAAGGATAGCCTGGCTAAAAAGGAAACTATGCAATAGGGCCTCCGGCCAGGTGTGCTAGGCACGACATCACCTTACCGGGTCACATAAAGACCATTGTTATAATTCTTGGAAATATGTTCCAACCATCATATCTGACCGAGATTCAGATCTGATTGGTGTCAGGATACCTCAAACTCACGACGCTCGAGGAGAAAAGGTGCGACACAAATTGACGAGATAACATCGAAGATTCTCGGGAAATGAACTATGGAATGATTTTCGTTAACAGGAGTTCATCATTAACCCAAGGAGAGGACAGGAGGTGGTGATGAACTCAAATGACAATTCATCAAGATTTCAAGGATGGATTTCCACAATTATGTGACCAAGAAGATAACATTTGTCAGATCAAAATGATATATTGATGTATGCTCGAGGAAAACATACACAATTTAACAGTGGTTGAAAGGTGCACCCGAAATATGGGCTAGGTTGCACGGCCAACACTGGAATGGTGATTCAATAATATATAGTCTAAGAATGAACGGCCGACCATTAACTTCAAAGCAATAGGGTTGCTAGAAGTTTTGAACTCGCGACCAAGGAATGAACGGATATGGCAAGAAGTATCATCAAGAATTCTTAAGAGGTGGTGAAATTCTCACGACATTCTTGACATAAAAAGATGGTAATACTCCAAGGTAGAGCATAACATAAGTCGGATAGCAAGGAACTCAAGGTACAACACAAATCTAGAACAAGTTTTGTGTTGCGGAAATGCAATAATGTTGTCGATGGTAGCCCAAATCATCGAGGGCAAGGGATGGCAATTCTCATCATGAATTTGATTAATATTCTGGAAGAGCTCGAATGTTGATAATGATCACGACACATTTGTCGAGAGATTACTGAAGATGTAATCGATCGTGATGACATCAAGTCAAAGGAATGATGAAGCAAGAGGTTATTGGAACCATGGGTACGACACAAACTCGAAACCGAGCTTGTTGTCCGAGGTGGAATGATAAGACAAGGAAATCAACGTAAGATTAGCTCAGCGTAAAAAAAATTGTGTACCGGGAAGAAGGACCAGGTAGCACAGTTAAGATTTAACACAACAATGACATAGCCGATCGGGCTAGGAATGTCATGATCGGGTAAAAACTCGTAAGTAAAGAATATTAGTAAGAGTTGTTGAACTGTAATGCGGACTCGGTTCAGTTATCGGTGTCTTTGAGTGTTTAAAAACTCGGAGCCCGTGAAAAATTGGAATCAGTGAGGATGTAGTACTTGATGAAGAACTCATAAGAGGTTATGCAGTTCTGTGATAATGTCGAGATACCAGATGGTATTACTCGACGACAGATCAAAATAGAGGTTGGACTGGGTATTGCTTTGTAGAAGACAAGTGCTTAAACTTGTCTGAGAAATGGGATCAAAGAAGAAAACTATGGTCGAAAACCACGTTTGCAAAAGACCAAATCCCAGATATAAGATGAAATTATATCAAGGGGATAATTATTGTTACAAGAAGCTTCCATGACAAGATCTACATCGGGTCCATGGGCATGAACACAAAGTTCAAGGTCGACTCCACTTCTTCAATGCATAACCTTTCATTCACTTCCGTCTTCAACGAAGTTGTGCGTTGTAATTTTATCGACATAACACCAAGAGAGTATGACCCGTAGTAGTTTCGGGTTCACACATATTAGAGAAGGCATATGTCCAACCCATCGGGGCCTCTTAGGAACATATACCACAAACTTCAAGAGTAAGTAACACAAGCTCGATAGTAGAGCATGGTTGACAAAAGTAGAGGATACAACTTACCAAAGACATTATGTATCAAGTAGAGAACTCACAAGAATTTTGGTTGTGGAGGACAACATGGGATAATAACCCGGCAATGGTTATGGCGGTCCTAGCGGGATGATGTGAGTATCGGTACTCAATCAGAGGAAGAAGGAATGCCAAGGCATCAGATTATAGAAACAACTGAGTAATTCAAAGCTTAATGCAAAGAAATTTTATGATTTCCAAATCAAGGGATCAGAAGCAATCGTTACGATCGAAAATGAATAAGTTCGATGAGACTTAGAAGCACAATCGATCAAGGCATTGATTGGTCAAGAACCAGCTCATGTTCGAAAGACGCCCGAGCCGGAAAGATAATTTATAAGGATCAATCGATGATTGCGTGCATTCACACATGTTGAATCAACATGATCGAATGTCAATCACAAGGATTTAATGGTTATTGCTAGACAAATGGAATTGTCCGGACCATAGCGCACAAGTAATTGCAGAGCAATAGTTGGCGAGAGGATTACCGGAAGATCGGGTAACATCTTAATGTCTCTTGTGCATCATATGAACAACGGGGGAAGAACGGATACTCGGAAGTGCGAGGAATTATCCATAGGGGGTATTCATGAGGCAAGAACTGCAGGGCAGTAAGCTCAAAGGATTCTCGGAACAACAGAGAGAATTTAGGGGTATCTCGTAATAACAAGATCAACTGGGAAGCATCGTATGAATGGCGAGTATACGTGGTTATCCGCAGGGGTTTATCGATGGAAGGGAATTGCAAAAGCGACGCCATAAAGTCTCAAGAGAACATCGGAGAGTATCTTTGGATTCTTTTGGTGCAGTAGACGATCATCTGTAATAAGGGGCTCTCTGGGAGAAAGTATTATCGAGAACCTAGAGTCCGAGTTAATAAAATCGTTTAACCCGAATAGAAGTGATGTCAGAGTCCCAGAGTATAGGTCGAGGAATAAAAGATCCTAATACCACCCAATGGCGATACGTGCCGGTAAGACACACAGCCATGTTAGTAAAAGTTTTTGCAACGTCTAGACTCGACTTCGGCCAAGGAGTTGGAAAGGGGGATTCCTACAGGCAGTCGGCTCTGATACCAACTTGTGACGCCCCCGACTCAATCGTACACTAATCATGCACGCAAATGTGTACGATCAAGATCAGGGACTCACGGGAAGATATTACAACACAACTCTAGAACATAAATAAGTCATACAAGCATCATAATACAAGCTAGGGGCCTCGAGGGCTCGAATACAAGTGCTCGATCATAGACGAGTTAAGCGGAAGCAACAATATCTGATCTACGACATAAGTTAAACAAGTTTGCCTTAAGAAGGCTAGCACAAAGCGGGATACAGATCGAAGAGGCGCAGCCTCCTGCTGGGATCCTCCTAACTACTCCTGGTCGCCGCCGTCGGCGAGCACGTAGTAGTAGGCACCTCCGGTGTAGAAGTCGAATCGACGGTGGCATCTGCTCCTGGCTCCATCGTGCAGTCGCAGCAATCGAGTAGAGATAGGGGAAAAGGGGAACAAGGCAACCGTGAGTACTCATCCAAAGTACTGCAAGCAAGGAGCTACACTACATATGCATGGATATATGTGTAAAGGGCCATATCGGTGGAATGCAGAATGCCGTAATAAGAGGGGATATCTAATCTCGTCAAGACTACGCTTCGCAGCCTCCGTCTTGCAACATGTAGAAGAGAGCAGATGAAGTCCTCCAAGTAGCATCGCATAGCATAATCCTACCCGCGATCCCTCCTCGTAACCACGAGAGAGCGACCACCGGGTTGTATCGAGCACTTGGAAGGGTGTGTTTTATTAAGTATCCGGTTCTAGCTGTCATAAGGTCAAGGTACAACTCCAAGTCGCCCCATTACATCAAGATCACGGCTATTCAATAGATTAACTTCACTGCAGGGTGCACCACATAACCCAACACGCTTGATCCCATTTGGCGGACACACTTTTACGGGTCATGCCCGCCGCGGAAGATCAACACATCGCAGCCCCACCTAGGCTCAACAGAGAGGTCAAGACGCGGTCTAAACCTAAGCGCCTGCAGTGCAGGCCCATCGCCTTAGCACACCACACGCTTGCGTCGCGCCGAAGCGCACCTAGCCTCTGAGCGTTCAGTCCAATCCGGTCGCGCCACTCGGTCGCCGACGTCACGAAGTGCCGGCCGATACCACGACGTCGGGATACCCATAACTACTCCCGCGTAGATGGTTAGTGCGATAGACCAAATGGCCGACTCAGATCAAATACCAAGATCTCGTTAAGTGTGTTAAGTATCCATGAACCCGACCAGGGCCAGGCACACCTCTCCTAGGTGGTCTCAACCTGCCCTGCATCGCTCCGCCACAAAGTAACGATCGGGGCCGTGGGAACCCAGGCCCACCTCTACCGGGATGGAGCCACCGTCCTTCAGCCCCCATCTCCTAACAGATCACGAGTAATGTAATAGTATAAAGTATATAGTATATGCCCGTGATCACCTCCCAAGTGATCACAACCCAAAGAGTATAGCATGGCGACGGACAAGAGTGTAGGGCCACCGATGGAACACTAGCATCCTATACTAAGCGAAGAGGATAGCGGTAAAGATATCAACAATAGTAGGAAGGACAAAGGCTATGCAGCGAGATAGGATTAATCAAAGTAGTAACATGCTACACTACTCTAATGCAAGCAGTATAGAGAAGAATAGGCGATATCTGGTGATCAAGGGGGGGCTTGCTGGTTGCTCGAGAGAAGAAGGAGGGTCGTCGGTGGCGTGAGTCGACCACAGGGGCATCAACATCGCCACGGGGTCTACCGAAGAGAAGAGGGGGGAGAAACAGTAAATACATAGCAAGCAAGTGCATAACAGGATAACAGGCAGAGCTAGACGTGTTCTAACGCGGTATGAGGTGATACCGATGAAGGGGGGAAACATCCGGGAAAGTATCCCCGGTGTTCCGTGTTTTCGGACAGATGAACCAGAGGGGGAAAGTTGCGAGTTTGATATGTTAGGGGTGTGTGGCAGATGAACGGGCTGCGTATTCGGGTCTGTCTCGTCGTTCCGAGCAACTTTCATGTTGAAAATATTTTAATGCGAGTTACGGAATAAAAGATATGATTTTCTAAATATTTTAATAATTTCTGGAATTTAATTAATTATTTAATTAATTCGAAAATGATTTAATGACATTAGCATGATGTCATGTCGACATCGCCAGCCAACAGAGTTGATCGTCAACTCGACTAGTGGGTCCCATCGTCGGTGACACATTTTAATTAATGCATTAATTAAACTAATCATAATTAATTAGGGGTGGACCCCACCGTCATTGTTTGATAGGTTAATCTAATTGTGATTAATTAACTTAATTAATGCGTTAATTAAATAATTAATTTAATTATTATTATCTATTTATTTATTTTTATTTTTTAATTCCTTTTCTCTTTTTTTATTAAACGTCCTTGGGGCAGGGGCCCCACATGTCATAGGGCCATAGGCCAAAACGGGTCTTGGGCCGGCAAACAGTATGAGCCCGGGTGGCAAAGTGGCCTCGGCCACTAGGGGCTTACTGCAGCGTGGGCGCACAGATGCTGGTCGGCGCCTGACAGCCTAGGAGCTCCGGCGGGTGGTGGGCAAGGCTAGCCGAGCGAAGCGGCGTAAAGGCGCCGCCGCTGGGAGGGCAACTGGTCTTGGCCCGGACTAGGGCGGATCCGAGCGCTGGCGCGGTGGTGGCGACGCCCGCCAGACGGCAGCAGCAACTAACGGCGGACTAAGGAGGGAGGGAAGCTCACATGGCAGGTAGGGAAAAGGGCAAGGGCTCGGGTGGAGTCGGGAGGTCCGGTGAGGCGAGTTGGGGAGGCGACGAGCGACGATGTCGGGGCGGCTCCGGGCGAGGTGACGGCCGACGGCGGCGAGCGCTGGCCCCGGGGATCGACTCGGTGCCGATCCAAATCCAGCGGGGGGCAGCTCCGGCGAGGCAGCAACGGCGACGGCGCGGAACATGGCGTCCGAGGCGAGGAGGTTGACGGGGGCGTCCAGCAAGGCGACACCGTGGAGGAGGACGAAGGCACGGCGGGGCGGCGTTGGGCGATGGGGCGGCAGCGTCGGACGACGTGGAGGCGCGAGGGAAGGGAGCCACGAGGAGGAGGTCGGGCGCTTCATGTGGCGCTCCGAGAGGAGGGAGCGAGTAGCGAGGGAGTGGGGGGGGTCGCGAGGAGAGGGGGGGCGAGAAGGCAACGGCGACGGCGATCCGGGCGGTGGCGTGGTCGCCCGATCTCGATCGGATCGGGGAGTGAGGGAGAGTGGGGATCGAGGAGTGGGTAGGTTAGGGTTTGATGGGTGGGTGGATAAGGGAGCAGGGGTGGATGGCGGTTGGCCTTTGCCTGCTGGGCGGCCTGGTGGGGTGGCCGATCGGGCCGGTGGGGTCCAGCCCAAGGGGGAAGTGGGGTTCTTTCCTTTTCTTATTTTTATTTGCTATTTTTGCTTTCTTTTAGTTTCCTTTTGTTTTAGTTTTAGTAAATTACCAAAGTGGCACCTAAATAGATTTTACAAATTATGCCACGCCACAATAGTTTAATACTTATAACAATTTAGTTTTGAAAATGTTTATTATTTTAAAGCATTTAAATAATTGTATTTGCCACTGTTTTATTCATTTTAAAGTATTTAAAGATTTTATAAAAGTGGGGTTTCTTCATCACAATTACCTTTGCATTATTTGGCACAACTCGAACATTTTAGTTTTAAAGTTTGAAAACTTTTGATGTTTGCCTTTAATTCAATTTTAAATTTGAATCGGTTTTGAGCTAACGCAAGATTATCAACAATAATCAAGGTGACGTGGCATCATTACCAGAGGGTTACTGTAGCTTGATTACCCGGGCGTCACATCTACCGCGAAAGAACTTGAAATACATCCTTATGGGGAATGCTAGAACGGAGTTATTGAATAATCAACAACGAAAAGATATGCTCCTCGTGGGCTTATGGAAACATCTGAAACTAGAGGTGAAATTCTGCCACTAACGGAAACAATTGATTGGATTGAGATCAACAAGGAGATGAAAACTTCTTCACCAAGATGATAGAGAGATAACTTGGATCATTGATAAGCACCACAATAGCAACATTCCTTAGGGAAGGCTTTAGGTGAAATATGACACAAGATAACTCCAACGAAGAGATAGATTGGTTGAAAAGATCTTATGAACGAAGATAAAATGATGGATTTAAATATGTCACTCTTGAAAACTTTGTGAATCATGAAACCCGAAGGGAAATTATCCAGAATGACATAGCACCACCTCAAAAGATAAGGTAGGAAGAATTGCACTTTGGAATGCAAGATGAAGATTACTTGAACTCCTCAAAACAAAACATGTGTTGAACATCATGTTTATTTTAGAGTATAGCTTGGCGGATCATAACTTCGAGAGAAATCTTGAAGAGCAATTGAAGAATGAAAAGAATCATTGACGAACCACCATGTAGAGCCTCCATGAAGAACTCCGGTAATAAAAGGATGATAGAAAGAAAGAGAATTTGAAAACACAAGGTGAAGCCTTGCGATGATTTAGAAGGAGCTTCACGATGAGATAATGCCGAAAACTTGGAACTCCGGAAAAGAAAAGATGAAGCAACTCGAACCGAGAATGTGATATGATGAACAACTCCGGAAAGAAGAAATTAATCACTTGGATGAAACAAGAATAAGAATTATGTTATGCGTATACTTCACCAATTTAAATTGATGACAAGCAACGGATTTGGCATACTACTTATTATCATAGAAAGGATTAAAAGAGATATAGCTCAAACTTGAGAAAAGGTCTTGAATGATCCACGGGTAGGATTTAGAAAGAACGAATTAATTGGTATGATAACAATGTAAGAGGAATGTTGGACGAATCACCGTAAGGATTAAAAGAATGAACGCATCACCAGGAAGAATTGGAAAATGAACGAAGATGCTTGAGAGAATTTAGATACAAGTGAACGAATAGATCATGAGCTGATTAGAGAATACTTGAATGATGCACCGGTAAGATTTGGAGAACGAGAGCTGAAGGCTGAGAATGACGATGAGAAACACCACCATGAATTGCTGAACACTCCGGGATAATGAAGAATATAAAGGTTGAATCAACGATGAAAAGAATTTGAAAGATCTTGGAGAAAGACATTTGACTGATGATAATTGATTCTTATGTCAAACTTGCCATGAATTTGAGAATAACTTCGGAAAAGAATTAGAAGAGTCAGGTAAGATCCTGGAAAAAGACCTGTGGGTTAGGGCCCACTCAAAAAATACACTGTTGAAATGGTTGCTTGGAAGAGAGATTGCACCGGTTGAATTAAATGGATTGAATGAGATAACAACCTCAAAATAGCTTGAACGGATTAAGAATGAAAACACGAATCTCCTGAGACATCTTCAGTACTCCAGAACAAATGAATGGCGAGAGTGGATGATTAAGAGGTGCACCGGTATGAGAAAACATTTGAAATGAAGAAGAGGGATAAGATCAACAACGGAAACTTGACTTGAATCCACCGGAGAAGAAAAGAGAACGAAGAATGATGAACTTGAAACTGTTGAGCATCTTCATGGGAAATCACCGGATAAGAACATTGACGGAAAAGAATGGAGAGACGTCCCATCAATAAAAGGCTACTTGATTAAGAAATCTGAGTCCTTGAAGAAAAAGGGTGGGAGGGCGGGAAAACAAAGGCAACTTGGGACGGTTGAAACAAACGCCGTTGAGAAAAACTGAGGGATGATCTTGCGAATGTTGAAATGATCGGATCCACTTGAAGAGAAGCACGCTGCTTGGAAAAGAATTGACATGACAATCTCGATGATCACGAAGGGTTAGCACTCCCATAGAAATATGAGAACACCGCTTAGAAAAAGTATGGAATCACACTTGACATTGAAGCAACTCGAATACCACAAACCAAAACAAAACAAAGGATTTGGCTTGCAGAATAAGCCAGAAACAAACATATGATAGAGATTTCTCCCAAAGTGTTCGTGATGAGGCCCCACGGGCACGACGTATAGTGGACGTCACGAATGACAAACAAGACATCCCCGAATCAGCACAGCCAAGGATTCTTTAAGACGCCTCGTGACCACTGTAAATCGACCATGAAAAACGAACCACTAGACGTTGGACCCCAATCTCAAATCATGCATCTGTCGGAAAGATATCCTAGGAGCTACTTGAATTCCCACCTATAAACTCCCGAAACTTTCTGGTTATGCAATCTGGTGTTGGGGATACAGGGGAAGCAATATATCTCACCAAAACTAACAATCCCTACATCCATCTATATCCATCCGTCAATACATAACCAAGAAAACTCCGAAAATCGTGTACCTCAACCTTCGAAAAGCATCCGTTATACGAGCTATGGCAATACTCCCGAACTCCCGCCCCAGTACTGGGTGGCGTCGAGGTTATCTCACTAACAATTGCATAAAAGAGATTTTCGATGTCAGCGAAAAAACTCAGGTATTCCTGAACTGCAACGATAAAATTGTGACGACAACACCTCGGAGCTCAACTCCCCGGGACACTGCCACAACCCCTAAATGTCAGGAGGCACCAAGAACAATGTTCTCATCACAAGAATATCGGAACAATCCCAAGATACCCGCGTGATCCTAATTTTTTTAGTCAAATTTTGAGGAGAGGAAAGATAAAACTTCTATGTCTGGAGGCCTCACCAGAGCGACGAAGGGACTGAGGAGTAAAAATAATCCTACTCTCCGATATATATAATCCTAAGACTCAAAACATTTTTGTTCCAGGTCAACAACGTTAGTGATTCGATCAAGCAGGGGGGCTCCTAAGTCGGGGATGGCTCTGATTACCAACTTGTAACACCCACGATGCGGCTATATCTCCCACGTGTCGAGGCACGGCTTAGAGGCATAACCGCATGGTGGTTTTGTCGCAAGAAGGGTCATCTTCACACAATCCCATGTAATGAACAAGAATGGGATAAAGAGTTGGCTTACAATCGCCACTTCACACAATACTCAAATAAATCATACATCATCCAAAATACACACACATAGACCGACTACGGTCAAATCCAAATGGAAAGAAGATAACCCCAAATGCTAGATCCCCGATCGTCCCAACCGGGCTCCACTACTGATCAACCGAAAACGAAACATAGTAACGTCGAAGGACTTCGTCGAACTCCCATCTGAGCTCGGTGGCATCACCTGCACTGGTATCATCAGCACCTGCAACTGTTGTGATAGTATCTGTGAGTCACGAGGACTCAACAATATCAAAACCCGCGAGATCAAGACTATTTAAGCTTATGGGTAGGAAGTGTTAATGAGGTGGAGCTGCAGCAAGCACTAAGCAAATATGGTGGCTAACATACGCAAATAAGAGAGAGAAGAGAAGCAACGCAAAGGTCGTGCATCTAGAAGTGATCAAGAAGTGATCCTGAAACTATTTACGCACAACCATAACACAAGAACCGTGTTCACTTCCCGGCCTCCGCCGAAAAGAGACCATCACGGCTACACACGTGGTTGATGCATTTTAATTAAGTCAAGTGTCAAGTTCTCTACAATCACCACATAACCGCGGGCAGGGCTTTAGAAAGTTTATACCCTGCAGGGGTGTCCCAACTTAGCCCATCACAAGCTCTCACGATCAACGAAGGATATTCCTTCTCCTGGGAAGACCCGATCAGACTCGGAATCCCGGTTACAAGACATTTCGGCAATGGTAAAACAAGACCAGCAAAGCCGCCCGATGTGCCGACAAATCCTGATAGGAGTCGCACGTATCTCGTTCTCAGGGCACACCGGATGAGACATCCCACGAGTAAAACCAGCCCTCAAGTTGCCCCGAGGTGGCCCCAGATCTACTTCCGATTCGGACCAACACTCGGAGGAGCACCGCCCGGGGTTTAAAATAAAGATTACCCTGGAGTCTGCAGAACCCAAGGTAAAAGGGGATAGGTGGTAGCAAATGGTAAAACCAAGGTTGGGCCTTGCTGGAGGAGTTTTATTCAAGGCGAACTGTCAAGGGGGTCCCGTAACCCCAACCGCGTAAGGAACGCAAAATCAAGGAACATAACACCGGTATGACGGAAACTAGGGTGGCAAGAGTGGAACAAAACACCACGCATAACGCCGAGCCTTCAACCCTTTACCAAGTATATAGATGCATTAATTAAATAAGAGATATTGTGATATCCCAAAATCATCATGTTCCAACATGGAGCAATCTTCAACTTCACCTGCAACTAACAACACTATAAGAGGGGCTGAGCAAAGGCGGTAACTTAGCCAAACAATGGTTTGCTAGGAAAGTGGGTTAGAGGCTTGACATGGCAATATGGGGGCATGATAAACAAGTGGTAGGTAGCGCAACATAGCGATAGAGCGAACAACTAGCAAGCAAAGATAGAAGTGATATCGAGGGTAATGGTCATCTTGCCTGAGATCCCGCAAGGAAGAAGAACGAGTCCATGAAGTAGACGAACCAAAGTAGTCGAACGAATCCTCATAATCGCAACAATACCGAGAACTATCGAGAAGAAGCGCAACCGGAGAAGGAAACATCATGGTAAACAACCATCACATAAACATGGCATGATGCACAATCAAGCATGATGCATGTCCGGTTTAATGAGGCATGGCATGTCAATGTGGACAAACAATGCTAAAAATTAAGTGGAGCTCAATATGCAATGAGTTGCATATTGACGAAACACCACATCAATTATTTAGTTCTCTCTTGTTTATGTACCCAACAATATTAAATGTTATTAAACATGGCAAGGGGTGAAGCATATGAAAACTACTTATCTAGGCAAGTTTAAATGAGGCCAAAACAACAAACAACAATTTAGGAAAATCCTCATGTCCATAATATGAATTTGGTACTGTTCTGCCCTAAACCATATTTTAGAGTTGTTAAACATGCAAAGTAATGGCACCATGTTAAACTACGCATTTTTCTACTCCGTTTGCATATAAATTTTATTAAATTTGGAGCTACGGTTATTTAGTTATGAAATAAATCATTTTAGCATGGCATTATGCAAAATAAACACAAACATCATGTTAAACATTTTTAACATAGATGAAAGTACCAGATTATGAAACTAGATGAAAAACTAAGCATTTTACATATATAAAGTTTTTACATATGGTGCATGGTTATTTAGTTATTAAATGCATGAACAACAAGGGTTCTTCTGTAGAACAGTAAAACACTACATAATGCTAAATTCGCAGAACTGGAAAAAACATCTACGAGCCGAATCTGACTGGGCCAACAGTCCACAGGAGGCGGCTGCTCACATTGGGCCAACAGGCCGAAGGGGAAGCAGAGCGGTGAGCCGGCGCATCTGGGCCGCGGGGATGCAGCCCACGCGGACGCGGTCAACGGTGACGGGCGAGGTGTCGAGGCAGAGGCACCATCCTCCTTTGCCCGAACTGCTGCTGCTCGATGCAGCGAAGGAGACCCGCGACTGGAGGGTGCTTGGGGCATCGAGACTTGGGCGCGGGATGCGGCCCAGGCGATCTGACGAGGCAGGGGCGCACGGGACCTGACGAGCTGGTCAACACAGAGCGAGCGAGGAGGCACGGGCTCGGTGACTTGCGCGATGCAGGGGACGCCAGCGACGGGATGACTTGGTGAAGCAAGCGAGTTCCGGACGGTTGGGATCCCGCTGGAGATGCGGTAGGGCGAGGTGCAGGCGAAGCTTGCGGGCATGAAGAAGGCCGTGGTGGGCGGCTGGAGGGTCGCATTTACCATGCGACGTGGCGGGATCCAGGCGATGGGACAGAGGGGCTCGAGCGAGGCTGTCGTCGAGGTCCTCCAGGGAGCAGAGCAGCGGCGCGATGCCGAGCTACAGAGGGACTTGCAGCGGAGCTCGGTGCCTTGCCTCGCTAGAAGACGCACGGGACGGCGGCGGGCGGCGCTGGTTCATGAGCAGCAGAGAGCGAAGGTTAGAGGAGAGAGAAAAGGGGAGAAGGGGCGCGAGGAGACGGCGACCTGCTGGCTTCGGTCGACGCTGATGAGAAGAAGGCAGGGCCTCGGGCGCGGGGCGGTGAGGACGGCCTGCTGAAGTATGCTTGGGGAGGAGCAGGGGCACGCGAGGAGCTGCTGTTGGTCATGGTCGTCGGCGGGGACGAGGCCTCGGTGGATTGGCTAGATCTGAAAACGAGGAAGGAAGGAGGCTGGTTGGCTCGATGTGGAATTCGAGGAGGATTTGGTGGAGTGGCGGCGGGGAGGGACAAACCTCCTAGGTTTTAGGGTTAGGCTAGATTAGGTATGAGGTTGGTCTATAAATAGGTAAAGAGGAGGGTTTGGATCATCCGATTTAAATCGAACAATCGGGTATAAATAGGTTAGGGAGTCCACATAAGAAAACGGAGATGTTTTAGTGGTGTTTGGGGATGATCTGAATCCAACGGTGATGATTGAGCGGGTCGGGTTCGGGGAAGTTGACGAGAGAGGTTAGGTGGTTTGACAAGAGGGAACCGAAAACATGGTTGGTCTCGAAACGGTCAACGAAGGCAAGGGGGACGCGGCAACTACGAGGGGATGCAAGTTTGAAAATAATGACGACAACAGAGTGCCAATGCAATGCGAATGATGCGAAGATGAAATGCAACAAAAAATGAAACACACACGACGAACTCGAAAAACGTGGAAGGCGTCTGGAGCATCAGTCTCGGGGCATCACACAAATGATCTGGACCATCCTTGTTCTTGACAAAGAGATAAGGTGCTTGTCGATGGTAAAACCGGCGGATCTCGGGTACGGGGTCCCGAGCTATGGATCTTGGATCGATGGGAAACAAGGGACGAAGGACATGATGTTTACCCAGGTTCGAGTCCTCTCAAAGAGGTAAAACCCTACGTCCTGCTAGATTATATTGAAGTGTATAGGATGATTACAGAGTTGATCTACCACGAGATCAACTGAACTAAACCCTAGGTGAGTAGGATGATGGTTGTTCTTCTAGCTTGTACGGACTAAACCCTCTGGTTTATATAGACACCCGGGATCCTAGGGTTACACATGGTTAGTTACAATAGGGAAATAAACATGCCGATTCTTCCATCTTCACTTGGAGGACACACCAAGGCTTTGAAGGTTTTCTGTCCAGACACAGAGTCACCTTATAGATCGCTTGGTAGTAGTCGTACAACGACCCACCTGTCTGGCCCATAAGAGGTAGGCCCGCAGGCCGAGGACCCCCTAGTCCAGGACTCCCTCAGTAGCCCCCGAACTAGCCTCCAATGCTGGTGTCTCTCAACTCCAAGGTTTCCTGTGCACCTATAGTCTCCGGCTTGCGGGGCGAGTTCTTCCCCCCCTCTGTGTTCGGAGTAATTCCCCTTAGCCAAGTCTCCAAAAGTGGCCTAGCTAAGTTCGGCCATGTATTAACCGGTTATATTCGGAATCCGAATTGTAGATATTTCTTAGCCTCGAACGCCAACTGCTCAAGTGTGAATAGTGCACTTGCGTGACTACTTTTGGCGAAAGGTCATAGCCAGTCACAAATGATGAACCGTTATGAAAACTTGATTCGTGGTTCGAGGCAGTTCCTCGATTGTCACGTCCCATCAATATGGAGATCGTGCCTCGGTTTTTAAGGGATATGATCAATGATTTCGATTATACCACTTGCGCATAATGTCACGATTATATCAGGAAGCGGCGAGGCCTGCCACATGGTTAAAGGACTCTTGGTATTACAATAGCTTACAAAAAGGGAAACAACCACCGCTATCTCTATATGCTTTCTCCTTCTTACCACTGCTTTCCCGATCTACAGAGCTCCAGTGCCCCAAACTACCTCTCCTCAAGAACTCCCTCCTAGCCACTCCTTCAATTCGGCCATGGCCGGATCCGGTGCTAAGGGTAAGTGGCAGGCCTCCATCATCACCAACGACGACGTCGAGGATCTGAAGCGCACCGGCTACCTCCGGACCAACGTCGTTCACAGGCTCCAGAGGAGGGTCAGGTCATCCCCACGCCCAACTAGGCTAGAGGGTAGTGTTCGTCCCCCACTTCGTCCGGGGACTAGGCTTCCCGCTCCATCCCTTCGTCAGGGGGTTGATGTTCTTCTACGGACTCAATTTTCACGATCTGGCCCCGAACACCTTTCTGCACATCTCGGCCTCCATCGTCATCTGTGACGGAGGTGGAGGTGCTGTAGAAACGTGTCTCCAACATGATAAGGCAACACCAAGCTGACCAACATGGTCCAAATGATGCTCTGCCGACGCCTCCTACCATGCCAACAAAGGCCTACCCCAATGTGGTCTTACAAGCCCGAGGACCTAGTCACCGTGCTCTACTTCTATGGCACCACCCACGACAAGCTATGGAATGTTCTATTCAAGCCCCGGAAGAAGTGGCCAACCAAGGGGGAAGACATTGGGCTCGACACCGTGCACCCTCCTCGGGAGGTAATGTAGTTTTGTTTTGTATGTCTGGGTGTTTGTGCCTTTTGACAAGGAGCTTGACCCTTTTTGTCCCGCATTTGTAGTGCTGGCTAGAGAAAGTTGCGAAGATCGATGAAAGGATCGAGAAGAGGTGTCTAGAGGGGGGGGGGGGTAAATAGACTCTTCGCAAGAAAAGTGGCAGTTTTTAATTTCTTCAAGTTGAGGTGGAGTTTTAGCACATGTTCAAACATTCACAATACATATCAAGCAAGCATGACAAGAGTATATGGGCAGCGGAAAGTAAAGCATGCAATTTTGCAAGAATGTAAAGGGATGGGATTGGAGTGTGCAAACTCAATTGGAGACACGGAGATTTTTGGCGTGGTTCCGATAGGTAGTGCGATCGTACATCCACGTTGATGGAGACTTCAACCCACGAAGGGTAACGGTTGCGCGAGTCCACGGAGGGCTCCACCCACGAAGGGTCCACGAAGAAGCGACCTTGTCTATCCCACCATGGCCATCACCCACGAAGGACTTGCCTCACTAGAGTAGATCTTCATGAAGTAGGCGATCTCCTTGCCCGTACAAACTCCTTGGTTCAACTCCACAATCTTGAAGGAGGCTCCCAAGTGACACCTAACCAATCTAGGAGATACCACTCTCCAAAAGGTAATAGACGATGTGTTGATGATGAACTCCTTGCTCTTGTGCTTCAAATGATAGTCTCCCCAACACTCAACTCTCTTTCATAGGATTGGATTTGGTGGAAAGGTGATTTGAGTGGAAAGCAATTTGGAGAAGGATAGAGATCAAGATTTATGTGGTTGGAATGGAATACCTTGACCTCAACACAAGTGTAGGTGGTTCTCTCTCAGAAAATGTATGTTGGAAGTGTAGGCATGTTCTGATGGCTCTCTCCATGAATGAAGAGTGGGCGGAGGGGTATAAATAGCCTCCACACAGAATCTAACTGTTACACACAATTTACAAAACTCGGTGGGACCGAATCAGAAAACTCGGTCAGACCGATTTAGTTCATAATGTGACCGTTAGACATTTCGGTGGGACCGATACGATCAACTCGGTAGGACCAATGTGCTAGGGTTAGGGTAAAGCCTCATCTTGGTTTGACCGATTACACAAACTCGGTGGGACCGATTTGGGTAATAAGTGAAACAGAGAGTTGGCCAAGCAAACTCGGTGTGACCGATTGCATATCTCGGTGAGACCGAAATTCTTGGAGTAGGAAATAGAGAGTTTGCAAGCCCATCCCGGTGAGACCGAGATCCCATCGGTGAGACCGAATTGATTAGGGTTTCTGGCAGTGGCTATGTCAACTGAACTCGGTGGCGCCAGATAGAAAGATTCGGTAGGGTCGAGTTTGACTTTTGGTTTGGGACATATGTGGAAGTGAGAAAGTGGTTGAGGGTTTTGGAGCATATCACTAAGCATTTTGAGCAAGGAAGCCATTAAGCAACACCTCATCCCCTTTTAATAGTATTGGCCTTCCTATGGACTCAATGTGATCTTGGATCACTAAAATAGAAAATGTAGAGTCCTGAGCTTTGAGATTGAGCCAATCCTTTGTCCTTATCATCTTGAAGGGGAAACCACAAGAGTACCAAGACTGGGATGACATGTAGAGAGTTATATAGACATGTCCCCAAAGATAAAAGATATGTAATGTATTCAAAGACTTCCTTCCCTAGCAGTCTTTCTCCCCCTGAATCTTATATGGATAATGGGAGAAAATAGGGAAACAACATCAGAGCAAAACAGATCATAAAAAAATCATGTCTTTCCCCTCTTAAAGACATGTGACTTCTCTCCTCTTGAACACCAAGCATCTGGGGCATTTGATGAGATTTCCTCTCTCCCCCTATTTGAAGTATTCTCTCCCCTTTTGAAGGATTTAAGCTTTGATGTGATCTCTCTCTCCCCCTTTGACATCAATTTCCAAGAAGGGATCTTCTGGAGTGTGAGTAAAAATAGGTTTGGTCCTTGAGTCACAGAGCAAAGCAGCATGTAAAATGTGATGCTGGTAGAGGACAAGAATCATTGAGTGGAGCTGGAACAAAAAACAGGAACAAGTGGCTAATTGTTTTCTTTGCAATGAAATCGGTGACACCGAGTTGTAGTCTTCGGTGGTACCGAATTGTTTCGGTTTGACCAAAAACAACATACCGGTGTGATCGAGTTCAACACAGAGAGAACACTCGTCACCTCAGCTCACTTGGCAAATAAGATCTCACAAGGATTTGCAAGGAATTAACTAAAGGATTTCGCAATGAATTGGACGCAGAAAATGCAGAACAAACAGATAAAAGAAAAACTAGATGAAGTGTTTTTTTGATAAAATAAGGGAACTAAATATGCAAAGAACAAATGCAAAAAATCAGAGAAACACTAGAGAACTTCATCTAGAATTGGGCGGTGACAAAGTCACCTATGTTAGAGTATATTGACTAAGGAGTCAAGTGAGAGCACTTGATCATAAGTCATACTCATTGCTTAAGCTCAAAATGGGGTTACCAATTTTTGTTTAAGCATTTTGATGTATTCACATCTTGCTTTGCTGCTTTGACCCAATCTTGAGGTAAAGCTTCTCTAAGATGGAATAACATACCTTGGGTGGTGGTGTTGATCTTGATCACGTAGTTGGACTTGTGTGGAGTGCTCGAGGTTGATGTAGCACATCAATGATTGGGAGCACCACCTGGAGTTGAGTTCATCTACCTACATGGGATAGTTTTGCAAGGAAGAACACTTGTGTATCCAAATGGACAATCATGAAATTTGATACCAAACGAAATTTGATATATCAAATTTGTCAAAGGATATGTTGAAGAGTTTCATGCTTCCTTGTCTTCAACCACCATGTTGTAGAGACTTGGCGATGTAGAGATTGCTCAAGATGTGAGTGAGTTGCAATCTCATAGATTTATATTCATCCAAGTACCTAAAAGGGTTAGATAGCATGCAAGGGTGCAAGTATATCCAAGACATATGAATAGTATCATGAAAGAAATATCAAGGATCAGTCAAAGGCTCATGCCTTGCATGTATCCATATGGAGTTCCTACTCCAAGTTTGAAGCATCAATGATGTTCAATTCACCTCTCAAATGGAAAAAGACTTTCTCATCAAGCAGTTTGGTGAATATATCCGCCAATTGCTTATCGGTATGAACATGCTTAAGATCAATGTCCCCTTTAGCAACATGATCTCGAATGAAATGATGACGAACTTCAATATGCTTAGTTCGAGAATGTTGCATGGGATTGTGAGCAATCTTAATAGCACTTTCATTGTCACAAAGCAATGGAACATGTTTCACATATATCCCATAATCTTTAAGAGTTTGGGTCATCCAAAGTAATTAAGCACAACATGATCCAGTGACAATGTATTCCGCTTCGACGGTAGATAACACTACAAAAAAATACACTTCCGTGATGATACGTGTTTGTCACAGTGGGTCATGTTTTTTGTCATGCATGTACATCCATGACGATTTTATGACAGAATCAAGATAGTCATACCTGTGGTGTCGTAGAAGTGTTCCATGACATTACCAAAATTATCATCATGGAAGTGTCCACTTCCATGATGATAAATCGCGTGTCACAGAAGTGCTTTTGTCAAGGGTGACCGACACGTGGCATCCACCGTAACGGAACGCTGTTAATCTATCGGGTCCGGTTTTGGATCAGATAACCCGTTAACAACCCCGACCAATGGGGATTTTCCACGTGTAAAATCATTATTGGCTGGAGGAAACACGTGTCGGCTCACCGTTGGGACAGATGTCATCCACTCATTGGACCCAAAGCGCCTATGATACGTCGACAGTGGCACGCCCAACAGAGGCCCATTCTCGTGAAAAGGCCGCCCGTTTGACTTGGTCAGGTGGCGGGCGCCCACGGCAAGCCCGTTAACGGCCTGTTCGATATAGCCCATTTACAGCCCGCTAACCCAGGGCCGTTCACGGCCTATCCGAATTAGGCCTAGTAGCGTCATCCGGCCGCCCAATATAATTCCAGCCCGTTTTAACTTCCGCCCATGTATGGCCCATGACGTATTTCGGCCCATATGAGTCCCTTTGTAACTCTTGGCCCATTAATGGCCCGTGGTGAAACCTGCCCGTAATGAACAGTGTATCGCTTTATACCCATTAGCGGCCCATTATTATATTGGGTCATTTCCAGCCCGTGTTACCTTTCGGCCTTCTGAGGGCCCATTTATTCTTGGGCTCATTTCCAGCATTCGGTTACTTACGGCCTGTTACTGGCCTTTTCTGCTTGTGGGCCAAATTCAGCCCGTGGATACAGTCGGCTGTGGCCCGTTAATCTGTTGGGCCATTTTCATAGCATCATCAAATATGTCCTATTAACGGCCCGTTATGGTCAGCCCATAAAACATACGATTTCCACTCTAGCCCTTTTACGACCCCTTATACAGCCCGTAGAAGGCCCATAGATGAGACGGCCCGTAGAAGGCCCATGGATCCTACGGGACGTAGAAGGCCCATTGACCCGACGGCCCATAGAAGGCCCATTGATCCGACGGCCCATAGAAGGCCCATGGATCCGACAGCCGATAGAAGGCCCACGGATCCGACGGCCATAGAAGGCCATGGATCGTCCGTCCCGTAGATGGCCCGTGGATCGTACGGCCCGTGGAGGGACATGGTCACTACAACGTTTGGGCGAGTTGGCCCCCGTTTGAACGATATAACATATTCAAAGAATTATCCTACTCTATACTATCACCTCTAAAAAACATACACTATACAATAAAGAGACTAAGTCATAGAAACATAGAATAATCCTACACTATACAATAAAGTAATTACAGCCGATTATACCCACTGGGCATTATGGTTCGGCACCAGTGATAATAAAGCATACACAAACAGCAAATTACATACACTGGGCAAATACAGCTCATACATCATGAACGCGCATCAACATAACTTACCATTTGTTGGGGATATAACTATTTGTGTAAGCCGCCCAGGAGGGGCCGGGTTACGTAAAGAGTTATCAGACAGAAGCCCAAGTCCAAGCATGAAGATGGCGTCTCAACAAGGGGCCTAAGGCCCACAGGTGACTTAAGGCCCGTTGTAGTAAACCGCCATAATGGCATGACTTGTATCATAAGGTAGACTTGACTAGTCACCGAGCCGGAGACTGTTTATGAGCCGGCCGGGACTCTGTAAGCCGCAGGGCGTCAACCCGTGTATATAAGGGGACGAACCGTCGGCGGCTTAGGGCAAGAAACAACACATCGAGAACCGGGCATAGCGTATCTCGCTCCCTGGTAATCGAAACCTCAAGAAATACCAACCCAACTAGACGTAGGCTTACCTTCACCGTAAGGAGCCGAACTAGTATAAACCCTCTCGTGTCCTTTGTCCCGATTCACCCCTTTAAGCTTCCTAGTTGAGATGGCTCCACGATTAAGTCCTTACAAGAGGACATCTGCCGTGACAATTCCACGACAGTTGGCGCCCACCGTGGGGCCAGCGCCTGCAGTGGTTGAGTTCTTGAAGGGCAGCTTGAAGGGCTCAAGGGATCTGCAATGGGCGGATGACCAAGAGTCGTCATGCGGAAGATCTACATCGACAACGAAGGTGGGGCCCGAGGCCGACTCAATTGAGTCTGGTGCCGGTCCCTTTGGTGGATTCACGTCTTCATCGGCCGGATTGGTGAGCGGGCCCAGAGCCGGACAGCTGTGCCGACCTCATTGAGGCGGCTCGATGTGCGAGACCCTTCAATTCAACCTGTGATGAAGCGTGCCTTTGTGGGCTGTGTTCATGGAGGGGCACTTTCGGAAGGATCTAAAGATGCCGAAGAGACGACCGTCCCATCAGACGATGATTCGTCCTCCGGCTCAAAAGATTCTATGTATCAGGTCCAAGAAGGCATGCTAGGGGGCTGTTCTGACGACTCTAGCATTCCAGATTGTTATGAGCCGCCGAGCTGGGCAGGAGTCTTCATGGCTGGTACCCAACCCGGCCAAAACTCGATGGTTGCGACAGCAATAACGTCCGGGTTAGGAGCGGCTGGGGCAGGAGGCCCCGCGCGCCCGACGGCCCAGGTGCTAATAGATCTTATGGACAAGTTGACGGCCTTGTTAACCTCCACGGTTATTCCTGCAAATCCAGGTGAGCATTACGCAGAGGTGGCAAAGGTGCGCGAGGAGATAGCCCAGGCCAAGGAGGCCTTGGTGGCGGAGGACACCAGGCTAGCTGCGGAGCGAGCGGCTTTGGATGCACGGGCGCAGCGACTCCAGTCAGAGGCTTTCCAGCTTAACATGAATCTGAATGCGTCCAATGAGGTGATGAGAAGGAGGCATCAGAAAAGCTAGTCCCGTCTGCCTCCAGTTTACGATCCTCGGAATCTTCTCACGACACCCGGAGCTGGTCCTAGCAATCCACCCGAAGCCAATCAATTTATGACACCCGGAGCAGGAGGGCCAGGTTCAGCCTCGAGGCGGCACCTCTTCAGGGAGCATGGCCCGCCCGATACATACCAACACCTCCGGGCCACTTTTCCAACCCCATGGAGAACCTGATAGCAGCATCGGCGCGTCTGGTGGCTCTTCCAGTGGATGGTGACGACTCGACGGCGGTGGAAACCCGGAGGGTTAGGGAGCTTCTCCAGACGACCTTGGCACAACAAGAGGCTTATTCTTCTGGCGGGGACAAGATTCATTCCACTCTCAGCCTTGGGTAGCACCTCGACCAAACCGAGTCCGAGTTACAACAGACACATGGAGTCGAGGCTTTATCAAGTAATGCCAGCGTCGCGACCAACCCGCGGCTATAACCGGTGCAGGATCGATTCGTCGGGAGGATGAGCAGGCGGCTCAATTAAGCGGCTCGGCGAGACGGCGTATGATGGTTTCCAGTATCCAATGACTTCGTTGGGCAGGGTGGCCACTAGAACCGCGGTGTCCCTTGTCTGGTGCCGGCTCTTGAGATGTGCGTTGCCCAAGGATTTCAAGGGTCCTCGAAAAGTGCCGAATTACGGCCGACTTACGACCGGGGCATGGATTGAGAGTTGAGATGGCCATGGAATTATTGGAAGTCAGCGACGCGACAATGGCTAAGTATTTCACCATGATGTTAGATGGAACGGCCCGAACTTGGTTAAAAAGCTTGTGTAACATCCCAAATTTCCTATTTGGAATGTTTTACAATTATAGCTAAGCATCTAATGCATCCTGTTTGAATTTGAATGCCATTTGAAGTTTCAGGAGAGTTTTGAGTTTTCATATTTTAATTCAAACTTGGCAAGTGGGAATCATTTCAAAAACTATGCCTGATGAATACTTGATCAAAAGTATGAGAGGAGTAAACATGACACTCCAAAAATATCAGAGGAAAACCTTGCCAAAAGTTTTGAATTCAAATTTGGGTTTTATTTGAATATTGGAAAAATGGATTTTTATAAAGTTTGGATTTTGCCTTTGGAAAAATGTTCAAATGATAGGGAATATTCCCCTGATCATTTTGGTATATATATGTCCTATATAAAATATTTATATTTTAAAAGATATCTCTATTTTTGTTTTATTTAAAAAATAAAATTTTAAAAGAACCCCCAGCGCCACCAGAACCCCCAGCCCAATACCAGTGGCCACCCACCACTGCCCACCAGTGGCCAGAGCCAGCCAATGAGCCAACCGAGCCGGCCTCACCTCCCCTCGCCTTGAACCCGTTGGAGCGGTCGCCCGACCGCACCACCCCCCTCTCTCTCTCTCTCTGGCGGTGGACCCGCCCCGTCTTCAACCCCGCCCCACGCCACGCCACGCCGCCGCCGATCGCGGATCCGCAAGATCCGGATGCCGATCTTCCCGATCGCCCCCCCCTTGCCAAGGCCGAGCCCCCCTATAAGCCCCCTCCCCGCACCCCCCTTACCCCTCCGAGCCCCTCCTCTCTTCGCCCGTCGCGGGCCGAACCTCCCTTGCCGCCATTTGCGTCACCGGCGCCGCCCTAGCCCTCCCGACCCCCACCGACTCCACCAACGCCTCCCGAGCTCGTCACTTTCCGCCGAGCCACTCCACCGACCTCCCGACGACCGAGAGGCCAGCGACTTGCCGCCGCCGCCGAGCTCGTAAGTCGCGGAGATCCCCTCCCGTCCGATCGCTATCAACGGCTAGGATTAGAACACCCAGAAGAATATTTTTTTAATAAAACCGGCCGGTTCGTTCACGGTTTAAATTTAGTTAGGGTTTTATTTATTAGCCCGGCCCACTCGTTTAACCCTAGGCCCGTTTAGTTTATATTACATACGGTCTGAAGTTTAGGCCCATTAGGCCCTTTTTCATTTATTTTGTTTTCTGTTTTAACAGAATAGTTCCTGTTTTGAAAAATTCATATCTTTTATTCTGTTTAATATTTTTAGGTGATTCTTTTTTGTTGGTTTGCAAATTTTCTATAGTTTCTGTAGAAAATATATTAGCTATGTTAAAATTAATTAAAATTGCTTTATTTTAGTTTTAGTCAGAATAGTAAATCTGTTATAACATGAGCTAGGAAAATTATTTTGGATGATTCCTTTTGTCCCAACTTTATTTTGACATTGCCAAACCATAGGAATTAATTTGGGTATTTTAGGATTAATAAAAAATATTTTTAAGCAGAATCTTGTTAATCTAATTAATTAACTAGCTACTGTTTTCCTATTATTTTAATTAGTAAATAAATTTATTTTTAACATGTGATTGATTATTCTAGGATAGTTTCTGTCACTTAATAGGATGAACTTTTATTTATAATAAATAAACGTTTTATTTTATTTTTCTTAATAGAAATTGAATTAGGCCTAATAGGAGTTTCATAATAGATTTTAAATTAATTCTTTTTGCTCCTAGTTGCTTAATGAAATCTTTTCTGTTAAGTTAACATAAAACCATGATTAGGTTATGTTGAGAAAATTTTGTTATATAAAACTACTTTTAGTTGTTGTTTGAAGTAGGAAAACTTTGAGTTGGTTTTCCTTGAGTTTTCCCTTTGGGTTTTACTTTGTTGGTTTTGGTGTGTTACTTTGTTATGATATTGTGTTATGTGATCCTTTGCTATATGCTTATTGTGATTATTTGTTTGTCTCGGTAGAGTTTCCGAAGTGCGAAGCTTGCTACTACGAATCTTTAGCTTACGAGGATCATCAGCAAGGCAAGTTTTGATCATGTTATTTCCTATACCTATGTTTTTGTGCATTAGAATTTGTCACCACCCACCATGCATGCAGTAGTTGAAATTTTGAAGTTATTAATCTTGAGTAGTATCATGTGGTAGGATGAACCAATCCCTTGTTACCATGACCCGGGATTAAGTAGTTTACTTTGCTATGCTCGTGAGCGGGTTTTGGTTGAGTGAAATTCATAAGCAAGATGTGAGAGTCAATGATGATGACAACCCCATGAACTACAATGATCAAGATGGACTTGAATTCACTCTTCGGGTGGAGGACGGTTGACGGGCACCTGGAGAACCTAGTGGTTGGCGGGATGCATGGAGAAGTGCCATGACATCTTGCGGAAAGCTTCACCCAGCCACGAAGAGAAGGATGGATGCCCCATGACCGGAAGCTTACATGCAGCCGCAAGCCATTATGGGCTCTGGCTGGGTCAACCCTAGTAGTGACGCTGGCTGGGCGGTACTACGAGATGTAGAAGAACGGTAGGATTGGATGGGTACGGCGGTAGCAGAAGAACTCTTTGGAAGACCTGTTTCATTCGTCCGTCTTCAAACACCATGAAGTGCGAAGACTTAAAAGGAGGAATGATTCTTGCGGGAAAGTCATAAACCTCTGCAGAGTTTAAAGATCTAATCGATTAGCCGTGTCCCGATTCTGGACAAATTGAGCCTCTGGAACTTGGAAGTGTTCAGAAATCTCAACACTAAAACTAATGAATTAATTTGAGGGGTTTATGACTTAATAATTTGGGAATGAGATTGGTTGGCGGGACCATCTCAATAACTACCAACAATTATGTAGTAGTTTGCAAGCAAGTCCACTGTAGTAGGAGAAAATTTGCTTTTCGCAAAATGATGAAACTTAGAGCTCCACAGCCAAAATGCATATAGTGTTAGTAACTTTATTATTGTTATTCTCTTCATGACTTGCCAGCTTATTCAAAAAGCTGACCTACATGGCTGCAACGTCTTATGTTGCAGAGGTATATTCCGATCAGGAGTGAGGCTACGCTCCGTGCTTGGCGATTGCCCTTTGGAGTCGGATGGACTCGCTTTATCTTCTACGCTTCCGTAGCATTAGTAGTTTATTTCTCATGAGTTGGCCTTGAGCCGAATTTATTCTCTTGTAATAAAGACTCTATATGAGAATCGTGTAATAAAATTCAGGTGTGATTGAACTTTGATTACTTCATCGATGTCTTGTGAGTACCAAAGATGATCTTGGGATGGTACAGATACGTAGATTTGACCGATTTTGGGTCAGGTCGCTCTGAGAGATGGTATCGAGCACACGCTGACCGTGGATCGTAACACCTAGGATCGGAAAGCCATAGGAAGAGACCATTTACTTTATATCCTTATCATTCCGTAATTCTCCCCTGTTCAATTCTGATTCTTGTCCTATTTTCAACATTCTAGATGGCCGTCGAGTTCACCCCGGTTTGCTACGGAGTTTTGCCACCCGACGAGGCGATGCCCTTCGAAGGAAGCTGGTCCAGATGGTGAAGAAGCTGAAGATTGCTCTACCCTCGATCACCGAAGCCAACCAATGCACTTCCGACGGACACCGCTCTGAGATTGAAGTGCATATCCTGGGAGAACCTTCGGAGGATACACGGAGCCTATTGACTTGAGTTCACCGACTTCAAGCTGGATCATCGGAAGGACATGGCAATCTATCGTGCCCTTGGACATCTCCGAGAGAATCTGAGGCCGAGCTCGATCCCTCGAGACCTCGCCATGGTTTCTCGCAGGGCAAGGAATGGATATATCATCCGTGCCGTGGAGGACGACTCCACTCTCTCTTACATCCAGGACTTGGAGTGTCTCCTCGGAAGCGGGAGATTCAGACTCGCCGTAACTTCGAAGACACACTGAAGCTTTTGTTCCGTGAATGGAACTAGAGGAGAAGGCACGCAGACTTCCTTGGCCATGAGGAAGAAATCGCGGACTTCATGGAGACGATCGGCGACACGAAGATGAAGCTTGCGCGATAGAGGAAAAGATGGACTTGGGAGAGGACCTTTTTCCGAGTGGAGATAATGGACCCCTCGTGAGCAATGATCAGGATTTTGAAGGGAGCTCCACTGGAGAAAGCCACAAGAGGAGGCGCCGCACCGGAGGACATCACACCAGAGGACGCAAGGATTATTGATGAAGACTTTTAGTCGACCACCATGTTATTTTACTTTTTAAATCAATCGTTAGGCCGATATTTCCTTGATTAGTCTTGAGCTTTTGTAATCGAGATTGAACCATGTTTGAGTGGAATGAATAAATGATTGGTGTGTTTATGATTGTGCATTCATATGGGTAGTGTTATTTCTCATAGACCATTGTTCTATTCTAATTTTCTCATCCACTCCAAAACACGGATGCCTCAGGGACGTGACATTGGTTTTCCGCCGGAGCTCACCCAGCTGCTCCAAAGACGAGAATGCACTCATGCAGCTTCTCATCGAGAATCGAACAACAACACCAACAATCCACCGCCACCACCCCTGTGGACAACTTGACTCGATTCTCGAGGCTGAATCCGCCAGATGTTCTCTAGTAGCACCGAGCCGATTGTGGTGATGATTGGCTCCGCAAAGTCGGAAGAGAGCTAATCACCGTGGGATGCACCGATGCAGAAAGGTGCGCTTTGCCGCGCATCAACTTGATGGACATGCAGCTTCTTGGTGGGAGAACTACACCGCCACTTATCCCATTGGTGCCATCACATGGGATCAATTCCAGCAGGCCTTCCGCACCGCTCATGTCTCACCGGAGCCATGAGTCGAAGAAGCGTGAGTTCCGCAACTTACGCCAGGGAACCGTCTTGTGGCACGATGCGTGGATGAGTTCAGCAAGCTAGCCCGCTATGCCCCGATGATGTGGCCACGGATGCCGCAAAGCGGGAGAAGTTCTTGAGGACTCAACGACGAGTTGAGTATGCAGCTTATTTTGGCTACCTTCAACAACTACCAGAGCTGGTAGACAAGGCCACCATACTTGAAGGCAAGCAGCAGCAGATATAAGCCGCATAGCGGAAGTACAGCCGGGGAAGCACAACTCGGGAGCTCGGCGAAGCCCGTTATGCACCATACTCGGGAGGGCACACCTATCATAACCATGGAGGTCATAACCATGGAGGAAATGGGAACAACCGCAGCCAGGACAACAAGTCGAGGCCATGGCAATGGCAATGGAAGCGGTAATGGCAATCAGCATCGTTCGCCCGACTCAAAGGATCTGAGCCACATCACCGCTTCAAGTGCGGAAGACAGGGCACTATGCCACCGACTGCCCGGAGGCCAAGCGGAGGAATGGAAACGGCAATGGAGGCTCAGCGAAGAAGCCCAATCCGTTCCCTCGTGCTCAGGTGAACCACATTGACGTGGAGGACGTCTATGATCAGCCAGACACTTTGGTTGGTAAGTTTTTATTGAATTCATGTTCAGTTTTGGTACTCTTTGATTCTGGTGCAACGCATTCATTCATATCAAGGGTAGTTGTGGAAAAGTGCGGGTTGCCCACTAAAACCCTTAGAAGCCCCTTCGCGTCGATTCGCAGGAGGAGAAATGATGGCGAGCTTAGGCTGTCATGCAACCCTCAACATCGGGAACCATAAATTTCCCTTGAGACCTCATAGTGTTGGAAACCCGGACCTTGGATGTAATCCTAGGCATGGATTGGTTGACGAAGTTTGAAGGAAACATAGATGTGCCCGCAAGTCTATTATGCTCACCACCGCGGAGCAGAAGAGGATCAAGTATGTAGCCAGGCACAACCAGATGAAGAACGGTGAATTCCCTCACGGGAGTTGTTCAGAGGAAGTGCCGATGGTGCAAGACTTTCCGATGTGTTTCCGAAGAATTACCAGAATGCCACGGACGGGGACATTGAGTTTCGATCGAGTTATTGCAGCACAGCCCCAATATCCAAGAAACCTTATCGGATGCCACCGAATGAGTTGAAAGAGATCAAGGATCAAATTAATGAGTTATTGGAGAAAGGATATATTAGGCCAAGCTCATCACCTTGGGGAGCCCCAGTTCTTTTGGTAGAGAAAAAGGATGGAAGCTTGAGGATGGTTGTGGACTATCGTGCGTTGAGCAAGTGACCATCAAGAACAAGTACCCTCTGCCGATGATTAATGATCTGTTTGATCAGCTAGTTGGAGCCAAGGTATTCTCTAAGATCGATCTTGATCGTGGTATCATCGATTGAAGATCCGTGAAAAGGATATACCCAAAACAGCATTCACCACCAGGTATGGTTTATATGAGTATACCGTCATGTCATTTGGATTGACTAATGCTCCTGCATACTTCATGAATTTGATGAACAAGGTGTTTATGGAATATCTGGACAAGTTTGTCGTGGTGTTCATCGATGATATATTGATTTTCTCCAAGAGCGAGGAAGAGCATAAGGAACATTTATGTCTAGTTACGGAGAAACTTGAGAACATCGCTTGTATGCCAAGTTCAGCAAATGTGAATTTTGGCTGAAGGAAGTTGGATTCCTCGGACATGTTATTTCAGGAGAAGGAATAGCAGTTGATCCGCCAAGGTTGAATCAGTCATCGATTGGCGATCACCCACCTCGATCAAGGAGATCCGCAGTTTTCTCGGACTCGCAGGATATTATCGGAGGTTTATAGAGAACTTCTCGAAGATTGCCAAGCCCATGGTGAGCTGTTGAAGAAGGAAGCCAAGTATGTTTGGACCGAGGAATGTGAAGCCAGTTTTCAGGAATTGAAGAAACGTTTGGTCACAGCCCCAGTGCTGATTTTGCCGGACATACACAAGGAATACCAGGTATATTGTGATGCTTCTCGTCAAGGACTCGGAGGAGTACTAATGCAGGAAGGAAAAGTTGTAGCTTACAGCTACAACCTCATGAGATGAATTATGCCACACATGATTTGGAGTTAGCAGCCGTAGTGCATGCACTCAAGACCTGGAGACATTTCCTCATCGGAAACCGTTGTGATGTTTACACAGATCACAAGAGCTTGAAGTATATTTTCACGCAGAAGGAATTGAACCTCAGGCAGAGGAGATGGCTAGAGTTGATAAAGGACTATGACATGAGATTGCATTACCACCCCGGTAAAGCTAATGTTGTAGCAGATGCTTTGAGCCGTAAGAGTTATGTGAATACTCTTACAGCAGGAGGATTACCCCAAGAGTTAGTCGATGACCTCAGAGATCTCCGACTGGAGATAGTTCCGAGAGGATTTGTTGCAACTCTGGAAGTACAGTCCACTTTGGCCGAAAGGATTCGTGAAGCCGGAAGTCGGACAAGGAAATTGATGAGATAAAGCGAAAGATGAATGAAGGAAAAGCTAAGGGATTCCATAAGGATGAACACGGAACTATATGGTTCGAGGATCGTATTTATGTGCCCAATGATCCCGAACTCAGAAGCTAATTCTTGGGAGGCTCATGATTCACCGTACTCGATTCACCCGGCAACACCAAGATGTACCGGATTTGAAGGAAAGTTTACGGTGGACAGGTATGAAGAAGGATATTGCCGAGTGCGTAGCCGTATCGATGTTTGTCAGCGAGTAAAGGCAGAACATCGAAGCCAGCAGGTTACTTCAACCTTTGCCGATTCCCGATTGGAAATGGGAGAAACTTGGAATGGATTTCATCACAGATTACCGGGACCCGTTCAGGTTATGATTCCATCTGGGTAGTGGTTGATCGTTTGACCAAGGTAGCTCACTTCATTCCGTGAAGACTACCTATACCAGTGCTAAGTTGGCCAAGATATACATGACCAGGATCGTATGTCTGCATGGAGTTCCGAGGAAAATCGTGTCGATATAGAGAACACAGTTTACCTCAAAGTTTTGGAAGCGCTTGCATGAAACTTTGGGTGCGAGGCTGGAATTGATCAAGAGCTTTTCATCCGCAGCACAGATGGACAGACCGAGCGAGTCAATCAGATTACGGAGGACATGTTGAGAGCTTGTGTGCTAGACTATGGGTCTAGCTGGGATGATAATTTGCCGACGCAGAGTTCTCATACAACAACAGTTATCAATCCATCAAGATGGCCCTTTCAAGCTCTATACGGAAGGAGGTGCAGAACACCATTCTTTGTGGGATAGTGTTGGAGATCGATCACTTTTCGGTTCCGACCTTATCGAGGATTCGAAGAGAAAGTCAAGCTGATTCGAGACAGGCTCAAGATAGCACAATCGAGACGTAAGAGTTATCACGATAAGATGTTTAAGGAAGTAACATACGAAGTGGGAGACCGAGCATATCTTCGTGTGTCTCACTTCGTGGAATCAAGAGGTTTGGTGTCAAAGGAAAGTTAGCACCCGATTCATTGGCCCTACAAAATCCTCGAGCGTCGTGGAGAAGTTGCTTACAAGTTGGAACTGCGGAAGGATTGTCCGGAGTTCATGATGTCTTCCATGTTTCTCACCAAGAAGTGTCATGCCGACATGGCCGATATTCCGTTGAGAGACACAAAGGTGCCCTAGAGGCCATACAGCTTGCGGTGATCGACCTACAAGGAGAAACCCGTCCGAATTCTCGAGACCGCGAGCAGAGTCAACCGCAGCAAGGTCATCAAATTTTGCAAGGTCTTTGTGGAGTCACCACACCGAGGAAGAAGCCACACAGGGCCTTGAAGAAGACCTTCTTGAGATCACCCGCACCTATTGCTAGCCAACCCGAATCTCGAGGGCTAGATTCATCTTAAGGTGGTAGGTTTGTAACATCCCAAATTTCCTATTTGGAATGTTTTACAATTATAGCTAAGCATCTAATGCATCTGTTTGAATTTGAATGCCATTTGAAGTTTCAGGAGAGTTTTGAGTTTTCATATTTTAATTCAAACTTGGCAAGTGGGAATCATTTCAAAAACTATGCCTGATGAATACTTGATCAAAAGTATGAGAGGAGTAAACATGACACTCCAAAAATATCAGAGGAAAACCTTGCCAAAAGTTTTGAATTCAAATTTGGGTTTTATTTGAATATTGGAAAAATGGATTTTTATAAAGTTTGGATTTTGCCTTTGGAAAAATGTTCAAATGATAGGGAATATTCCCCTGATCATTTTGGTATATATATGTCCTATATAAAATATTTATATTTTAAAAGATATCTCTGTTTTTGTTTTATTTAAAAAAATAAAATTTTAAAAAAACCCCTCTCAGCGCCACCAGCCCCCCAGCCCAGCCAGTGGGTTACCCACCACTGCCCACCAGTGGCCCAGAGGCCAGCCCAGCGAGCCAACCGAGCCGGCCTCACCTCCCCCTCGCCCGAAACCCGTTGGAGCCGGTGCGCCCGCCGCCACCACCCCTCTCTCTCTCTCTGGCAGGTGGACCCGCCCCACGCCACGCCACGCCCGCCGCCGATCGCGGATCCCGAGATCCGGATGCCGATCTTCCCGATCGCCCCCCTTGCCAAGGCCGAGCCCCCCTATAAGCCCCTCCGCACCCCATTCCCCCTTACCCCTCCGAGCCCTCCTCCTCTCTCTCTTCGCTGTCGCGAGTTCAACCTCCCTTGCCGCCATTTGCGTTGCCGTCGCCGCCTAGCCCTCCCGACCCCACCGACTCCACCAACGCCTCCCGAGCTCGTCTCAAGACCGCCGAGCCACTCCACCGACCTCCCCGACGACCGGAGAGGCCAGCGCACTCGTCGTCGCTGCCGCCGCCGCCGCCGAGCTCCGGTAAGTCGCCGGAGATCCCCTCCCCCGTCCGATGCGCTATCAACGGCTAGGATTAGAACACCCCGAAGGGGTATTTCTTTTAATAAAAACCGGCCGGTTCGTTACGGTTTAAATTTAGTTAGGGTTTTTATTTATTAGCCCGGCCCGACTCGTTTAACACTAGGCCCGTTTAGTTTATATTACGCACAGTGCGTAGTTTAGGCCCATTAGGCCCTTTTTCATTTATTTTTATTTTCTGTTTTAACAGAATAGTTCCTGTTTTGAAAAATTCATATCTTTTATTCTGTTTAATATTTTTAGGTGATTCTTTTTTTGTTGGTTTGCAAATTTTCTATAGTTTCTGCAGAAAATATATTTGGCTATGTTAAAATTAATTAAAATTGCTTTATTTTAGTTTTAGTCAGAATAGTAAATCTGTTATAACATGAGCTAGGAAAATTATTTTTGGATGATTCTTTTTGTCCCAACTTTATTTTGACATTGCCAAACCATAGGAATTAATTTGGGTATTTTAGGATTAATAAAAAATAGTTTTAAGCAGAATCTTGTTAATCCTAATTAATTAACTAGCTACTGTTTTCCTATTATTTTAATTAGTAAATAAATTTATTTCTAACATGTGATTGATTATTCTAGGATAGTTTCTGTCACTTAATAGGATGAACTTTTATTTATAATAAATAAAAGTTTTATTTTATTTTTTCTTAATAGAAATTGAATTAGGCCTAATAGGAGTTTCATAATAGATTTTAAATTAATTCTTTTTGCTCCTAGTTGCTTAATGAAATCTTTTCTGTTAAGTTAACATAAAACCATGATTAGGTTATGTTGAGAAAATTTTGTTATATAAAACTACTTTTAGTTGTTGTTTGAAGTAGGAAAACTTTGAGTTGGTTTTCTTTGAGTTTTCCCTTTGGGTTTTACTTTGTTGGTTTTGGTGTGTTACTTTGTTATGCTATTGTGTTATGTGATCCTTTGCTATATGCTTATTGTGATTATTTGTTTGTCTCGGTAGAGTTTCCGGAGTGCGAAGCTTGCTACTACGAATCTTTAGCTTACGAGGATCATCAGCAAGGCAAGTTTTGATCATGTTATTTCCTATACCTATGTTTTTGTGCATTAGAATTTGTCACCACCCCACCATGCATGCAGTGGTTGAAAATTTGAAGTTATTAATCTTGAGTAGTATCATGTGGTAGGATGAACCAATCCCCTTGTTACCATGACCCCGGGACGAAGTAGTTTACTTTGCTATGCTCGTAGACGGGTTTTGGTTGAGTGAAATTCATAAGCAAGATGTGAGAGTCAATGATGATGACAACCCCATGAACTACAATGATCAAGATGGACTTGAATTCACTCTTTGGGTGGAGGGCGGTTGACGGCACCTGGAGAACCCAAGGTTGGCGGGATGCATGGAGAAGTGCCATGACATCTTGCGGAGCTTCACCCAGCCACGAAGAGAAGGATGGATGCCCCATGACCGGAAGCTTACATGCAGCCGCAAGCCATTATGGGCTCTGGCTGGGTCAACCCTAGTAGTGACGCTGGCTGGGCGGTACTACGAGATGTAGAAGAACGGTAGGATTGGATGGGTACGGCGGTAGCTGAAGATCTCTTTGGAAGACCTGTTTCATTCGTCCGTCTTCAAACACCATGAAGTGCGAAGACTTAAAAGGAGGAATGATTCTTGCGGGAAAGTCATAAACCTCTGCGAGTTTAAAGATCTAATCGATTAGCCGTGTCCCGATTCACGGACAAATTGAGCCTCTGGAACTTGGAAGTATTCGAAATCTCAACACTAAAACTAATGAATTAATTTGAGGGGTTTATGACTTAATAATTTGGGAATGAGATTGGTTGGCGGGACCATCTCAATAACTACCAACAATTATGTAGTAGTTTGCAAGCAAGTCCACTGTAGTAGGAGAAAATTTGCTTTTCGCAAAATGATGAAACTTAGAGCTCCACAAAGAAAATGCATATAGTGTTAGTAACTTTATTATTGTTATTCTCTTCATGACTTGCCAGCTTATTCAAAAGCTGACCTACATGGCTGCAACGTCTTATGTTGCGAGGTATATTCCGATCAGGAGTGAGGCTACGCTCGCGCTTGGCGATTGCCCTTTGAGTCGGATGGACTCGCTTTATCTTCTCGCTTCCGCAGCATTAGTAGTTTATTTCTCATGAGTTGGCCTTGAGCCGAATTTATTCTCTTGTAATAAAGACTCTATATGAGAATCGTATAATAAAATTCAGGTGTGATTGAACTTTGATTACTTCATCGATGTACTGTGAGTACCAGCATGATCTTGGGATGGTACAGACACAGAGATTTGACCGATTTTGGGTCAGGTCGCTACAGCTTGCCTCCCAATTCCATCAGTTCATGGGCCGAGTTAAAGGCCAGGTTCATCCAGAACTTTAAGGATACTTGCAAGCAATCTATGTCCATTGTGGACTTGACCCATTGTAAGCAGGAGGAGGGTGAGTCCACAACTCATTGGGTGCGCCGGTCAAAGAAATAATACATTCATCGATAAGATGGATGCCGTCTCTCTGATACTTATGCTCCATCGTAATTGTCGTTTGTGCCACCAGCGAAGTTAGGGCGCCTTAAGCGTGATTGCAATGACATGGGTATGCTGATGGCGGCTTTGGTTAAATATGCCGATTCGATACTCTTCAAGATCCGTGGTCCGAGGAGGAAAAGACAGAAAGGGAAAGAAGAACGGCAACGGAAAGGGTCAAGACAGAACAACGGCAAGTCAAGGTGGTAACAAGCGTAAGACGGACGGTAACCCGCGTTGTGGCTAATGCTAATGCTCAAGGTAATAACAAGAAGCGCAAGGAGAGGGCCTCCTCGATCCGGTGGCTCAGTCCATCTCTTGAGCAGCTTCGAATGAGCCTTGTCCAAGACACGGTGCTTGAGAAAATCCTGCCACCCACTTATGGAAGGACTGCGCGATCATGAAGGCTTTCAAGAATTCAAACATGTTTGATGGCAATCACGGTCAGCGGCGGTTCAGAGCAGGTGGTTTCCATGGCCGGTGGCGGCTCAAGTTCCGGTTTTCAAGGTGGTCAAGGTGGCTATAATCAGCAGCAATCCGGTCAAGGAGGACAGCAGCAGCGATCGAGTTATCGAGCCATCCAAAACAGTTAAGCGGTGGGCAATACCATGTGTTTACCACTAACTTGTGTAAACGTGACCAAAAGGTTCATAAAAGGGCTGTGAATTCGGTTGAACGGCGGTTCCTGATTATCTGAAGTGGTCGAAACAGCCTATCATTTGGAGTAGAAGATAACCCCGGGTTGATAACCCGGTCGATTAGCCTTGGTGGTGTCCCTCGGGTTGGTGGATATAAATTCACTAAGGTGCTCATGGACGGCGGAAGCAGCATCAATATTCTCTATTATGAGACCTTTCGCCGTATGGGTCTGACTGATAAGGACTTGAGGACGTCCAACACTGTTTTCCATGGGGTGGTACCCGGTAAGTCGGCGTATCCTGTTGGAAAGATTGAGCTGGAAGTGGCTTTTGGAGATGAATACGATTCCAGGGCTGAGAAGCTGACGTTTGAGGTAGTCAAAATCAGAAGCCCATATCATGCTCTGTTTGGACGGCCGGCTTATGCCAAGTTCATGGCACGGCCGTGTTATGTTTATTTGCAACTCAAGATGCCAGGTTACAAGGGCACCATCACTGTGCATGGGAGTCGAAAGGTGGCCTTGGAGTGCGAGGAAGGAGATGCGGCTTATGCTGAATCCGTTTGTGCTGAAGAGGAGCTGAAGTTTTATCAAACTAATGTTGACCCGGCAGATATGACCTCTTTGAAGAAGCCAACCACAGAGCAAGACTCAGCTTTGAAATTTAAGTCGGCCGCCGAGACAAAACTGGTTGACTTCACTCCAGGTGACTCTTCCAAGTAGTTCAACATCAGTACCAATTTGGATCCCACATAGGAAAGCGCGCTCGTCGAGTTCATCCATGAGAACCGGGACATCTTTGCATGGAAACCTTCTGACATGCCGGGTGTCCCGAGAGAACTCGCTGAGCACACTCTTAATATTGATCCAAAGTATAAGCCGGTCAGGCAGTTTCTCCGGCGATTCAATGAGGAAAGGCGAAAGGCTATAGGGGAGGAGGTCGCTCGGCTCTTAGCGGCAGGGTTCATCGTGGAAGTTTTTCACCCGGAGTGGTTGGCTAACCCGGTGCTTGTGCTCAAGAAAAACGGCACTTGGCGGATGTGTGTCGATTACACGGACCTAAATAAAGCTTGTCCGGCTGATCCCTTTCCTCTGCCCCGTAATGATCAAATCATCGATGCTACTGCGGGTTGCGAGCGGTTGAGTTTTTTGGATGCTTACTCTGGTTATCATCAGATCAAGATGGCAGTTAAGGACCAGGAGAAGACGGCTTTCATTACTCCATTTGGAGCCTTCTGCTATGTGTCTATGCCGTTTGGACTCAAGAGTGCCCAGGCGACTTACCTGCGGTGTGTGCAGAATTGTCTCCACAATCAGATTGGGCGCAATGTTCATGCTTATGTGGATGACATTGTGGTGAAGTCCAGAGAGAAGGAAACCTTGATCTCCGATTTAAAGGAAACCTTTGATAATCTCCGGGTCTACAAGATTATGCTTAACCGGACAAGTGCGTGTTGGTGTACTGCAGGCAAACTTTTGGGATTCTGGTCTCAAACAAGGGCATTGAAACTAACCCGCAGAAGATCAAGGCGATTACCTCTCGGCTAAGCGGCGTGCATCAATGATGTTCAGCGATCGGCGGGTCGCGTTGCTGCTTTAAGCGATTCATAAGCGGCTAGGGAGAAGGCTTTACCGTTGTATCGATGATGAAGAAAGCGAGACACCTTTATGCAGGTGTGAAGCTGCGATGCTGCTTTTGAAGATTTAAAGAGACAATTGGCTGAGCCGCGGTTCTCGCAGCTCCGATTGATAAAGAGCCATTGCTATTGTATGTTGCTGCTAACTCACGTCTTTGTTAGTGTGGATATTGTGGTGGAGCGTAAGGAGGCGGCAAGGAGCATCCGGTTCAGCGGCGGTTTATTACATCGATGAGGTGCTCATAGAGTCCAAGCAAAGGTATCCGCATTGGCGAAAACTGGTTTATGGGGTGTTCTTGGCGAGCCGGAAGCTAAAACGGTACTTCCTGGGTCATCCTATAACTGTGGTAAGTTCAGCCCCCTTGGGAGACATCATCCATAATAGGGAAGCCACAGGACGAGTTGCCAAGTGGGCCATCAAGCTTGGGCCTCACAGTTTGAAGTATATGCACAAGACAAACTATCAAGTCTCAAGCCCTAGTGGACTTTATTAATGATTGGACAGAGTTGCAGGCACCAGAGGAGAAGCTGGATAACACGTATTGGACTATTCACTTTGGTGGGTCCAGGCAGTTGGAAGGCTCGGGGGCTGGAGTTGTTTTAACTTCCCCTCGAGGTGACAAATTTTGTTTTGTGCTCTGGCTTATGTTTCCCTGTACTAACAATGCAGCTGAATATGAGGCCTTCCTCCATGGCCTCCGGATGGACAAGGAGATGAATTTAAGCCGGGTAAGATGCTTGGGCGATTCAGACCTCGTTGCTCAACAGGTGTCAGGCACGTGGGATTCTAAGGATCCCCTTATGGCGGCTTATCGTCGTGAAGTTGATGCGGTGGCTGGGCACTTCAAGGTTATCAAGTGGAGCACATTGATCGAAGGAAGAACGAGGCGGCTGATGCTTTAAGCCGGCTGGGGTCTCAGCGTAAGCCGGTGCCACCTAATACTTTCCTTGACGTTTTGCATAACCCTTCATCGAGTGCCTACAGAGGAAGAGCTTGCGATGCACCCGGGGCGAATCGGTGGCGGCTCTCCATGCCATCCCGGACTGGACGGTTCCGTACTTAGCCTATATGACCCGGGGAGAGTTGCCTGAGGACGAGACCTTGGCAAGACAAATCATCAGGAGGTCCAAATCCATGACGATTGTTCATGGCGAGCTGCATCACCACAGCATCACTGGGGCGTTTCAGCGTTGTGTATCACCTACGGATAGTCAGGAAATACTTCGTGAGATTCATGAAGGTGATTGCGGTCATCATGCCGGTTTAGAGTCTCTGGTAGCCAAGGCTTTTCGTCATGGTTTTTATTGGCTGACGGCTCATGCTGATGCGGAGGATCTGGTCAGCAAGTGTGATGGATGTCAAAAATTCTCAAGACGAGCTCATGTGCCGGCTCAAGAATTGAGGATGATTCCAATTACTTGGCCGTTTGCAGTCTGGGGGCTTGATATGGTTGGACCTTTCAAAAGGTCTAAAGATAAGAAGACACACCTATTGGTGGCAGTGGATAAATTCACCAAGTGGGTTGAAGCAGAGCCGGTCAGTAAGTGTGATGCAGCTACGACGGTTCAGTTCATCAAAAAGCTGATCTTTCGTTTCGGTTTTCCACACAATATTATAACTGATAATGGCACTAATCTCACCAAGGGTGCCACGGAAGAGTTCTGTCAACAAGAGCACATTTGGCTCGATGTTTCGGCTGTTGCTCATCCCCAGCCTAATGGTCGAGCGAGAAAGAGCTAATCAAGAGATCTTGAAAGGTATCAAACCCGGCTCTTAGTTCCTTTACAAATAACTCCGGGTTGTTGGGTGGAGGAATTACCTACGTGTTATGGAGCATCAACACAACGCCCAACAGTCTCTTGGTATACACCTTTTTTCATGGTGTACGGAGCAGAGGCGGTTCTGCCAAGTGACATCCGGCATGATTCACCCCGGGTGGCGTCTTACCTTGAGCCTGATAACAAAAAAGCTCGTCAGGATGCACTTGACTTGTTGGATGAAGAGCGATACTTGGCTATAGCCTGCTCGGCGATTTACCAGCAAGACCTGCGCCGTTATCACAGCCGCCGGGTTAGAAGCAGAACTTTCCAGGAAGGTGATTTAGTGCTCCGGCTCATTCAGGATCAAACTGATATGCACAAGCTGTCCCCTCCTTGGGAAGGACCTTTTGTGGTCAGCAAGAATCTCAACAACGGGTCATATTACCTCATCGATGTTCGAGAGCACAAAGACTCACGTAAGTCGGAGGAGGAGACCCACCGGCCGTGGAACATAGCGCATCTCCGGCCCTACTATACTTAAGCCGCTGGCTTTTAGAGTATATTTATCTTTTGTTTTTTAGCAATGTATATATATTATATAAGGCAATAAAGCAGGACCTCTTTCTTTTCCATCCTACAAGGTTTATGTGTCTTCTTTACCAGGTGATGGAAACGACTAACAGGGAACGGATCATATCTGAATCCGGTTTTTTCCCTTTGGTCCGGCTTATGATCATATCTGAATCAAGCCATGGTCACTTGGGGGCTTCCTGTTCAAACATAGGTCGTATTAGAACCAAAGAGAACATAGCTGTCGATACCCAATTGATTGGCACACTGCCGAACCCACTTGGGGGCTTCTTGATCATATTTGAATCATAGCTTAACCTCTTTGGGCCTGACATGGATCGTATTTGAATCAGCGTCATTAAACAACTCTCATGGTCACTTGGGGCTTCTGTTCAAACATAGGTCGATTCAACCAAAGAGAACATAGCTGTCGATACCCATTTGATCGGCATCGCCAAAGCCATTGGGGCTATATGATCGTATCCGAATCTTAGCTTAACCCCTCTGGAACGGTTCTTCTTATCGTATTCGAATCAGAGGCCTTTGAAAATCAGGTTTACTTTATTCTATAAGAGTAAAATAATACTAAGGGCCAGGTAAAAATTATATGCGCCAAATTTCAGAAGTTAAATATAACTGTCTGCTTTTTTGGAATCAAGTAAGCCGGAAAGGTACGCCTTAAACCGGCTGATAATTATGATGTTTTGGTTCCTACTCTAGATTAATGTTATCTTACATGACCCCGGATGTGGTGAGATGCCAAAGGAAGTTTTTTTTATATACACAGAGTAAAGCAGAAAGCTTTTGGATGATTCAAGCAAGCCGGCAGGACACATTGCTGGCGGCTTGAGACATTGTTAAGCACCGCAAAACATGTGCGAAGGCATGACAGAGTTAAGGAGTTTTTTCTATCCTATTACAAGACTCCCCGAGTCTAAAGTAAGTGAAGCATTGTTTTGTAAAATTCATAACACATCTGGCGGCTCATTCCTCCGGCTGGCTTGATGACTCCGGATTATCCTTCCCCGCCTCTACTTCGGTTGTTTTGTCCTGGAAGGTTGACGAGGTATAAATGCCGCTTAAGGCTTCAAATTCAGCCTTATCATCTATTAAACTGGCCGGGTCAACTTCAGGAGCAAAGGTATGCTTACGAGTTGGAGGGATCATGCTGACATCATCATAATGCGGAGTTGGAATCCTCCGGTTCTCGTTGTCATAACCGGCTGGTACTTTGTAAGATCAATGTCGCTGCCGGCGATGGTGGCCACATGACGCATTTACTCTCACACAGTGTGGTGAATTCTGATTGATCAAGGCGAGCCGTCCTCCTTTAAGCTGGGGTATCCAAGAGCAACGTCGTTTAAGTCTAGCTCTGGAGCCAATGCTTTGGCCCGGCTTAAAGCGGCTATGGCCCCGGCTCTACCAGATGCTCGCCTTAACTCCTGAATCCGTTGAGGTAACACGGCAAGCCGCTTGAGTACATCTTGCAGGAGATAAGGAGCGTCATTTGACAAAGGCACAATGGCTAAAGCACGTTGTGACCCGGTGTATAATTGTTCCACCAGAGTGTACACCGCCTTCAGCTTGACCAGCATATTCTGCTTAAGGTTCGTGCTCCTGGGGCCTGTGTTTATACATATAAGGTGAGCCAGAGTTAACAATTAAAATAGACATCAAAGGAACCATTGTGATATTCAGAGTTATACATCGTAACTTACCAAAGATTGCTGAGACCATTTGAGATATCTGGCGCTTTAAGCCGGACAGCTCGGCGGTTGCCTCGGCAAGAGATGCCTCTGCTATTTCAGCCCGATTCACCAGTGAAGCCCTCTCTTCAACCCAAGTTTTCTTCTCCGATTCAAAATTTTTCTTCAGTTTCTCTTGTTCGGAGACACTGAATTCAAACTTGGAGTTGGCTTTTTGAGTTTCAAGCTCTTGGGTTTTCAACTGACTCTTCAGATCAGCAATCTCCGCCTCAAATTGACTTATGGCGGCTTGCATAGACATTAGGTTATGGTAAGAATCACGGTAAGATTACATTCAAGTCCCAAACACTTTACAAGTAAAGATACTTGGCACTTGGGGGCTAATGTATGCTTAAAGAATTCTTAACCTATTTTACCGGGTCATGTATATTAAGTCTCAAGCACTTTACAAGTAAAGGCACTTGACACTTAGGGGCTAATGTGTTACCCAAATTCAAAGTTTCATGCTATCACCGAGTTAAATATATTCAATTTAAGCGGACAAAACTAACGATAAGTAGATTTCTAAGTCTCAAACATATTCATTCATAAGCAATAGACTTGGGGGCTGATACATGAAGTCGTGTTAAAGGTATACCTCGATTTATGTTGTATTTGCTTCACCATGTCAATTTCCAGGTCACAGCTATTGTGCACTTGGTTCAAATAGCCCGAGACTATATCACCAATGCTTAGGTGAGTATAATCAGTGATGTCTTGTTTGGTTTTCCGATGTTGGGCAAACTCCTCCTTGGCAGTACATCGAGCAAGGACAGTAGGCTGGCCCGGTTCAACATATTGGCTTTTTAGAAATGCAACTTCTGGTTCAGTCGTCTGGACCGGGCTAGGAATTTCCGGCTTATCAGAATCGTGGACAACGTCTTCTGCAGGCGGGTCAGAGGTTGACACCGGAATATCAAAAGCCGGTTCAGGCGGTGGCTGATGATTGGAGCTATCAGGAACGGATGAGTCAATTGCCGGTTCAGTGATCACCGGATCTCGGGACAAATTATTCTTTTTGTCCTTCTTGCTAAGCTTCACTTGCAGGCTGTTAGTCAAAGTGGAAGGATGAGTACCAACGAATAAGTATGGAAAAACTTAAAGTAAGAAAGGTGGCATTACCCGGGAGCTGTTTTAAAAGCCGGCATGTTCGATTGCATCGACTCGCCGGAAGACGGAGAGGTATCTTGATAATTGAGTCGATGAATTGAGGGTCGATTTAAATAAACCTGCCAAAGGATAAACAGAACAAAGCGGAGATGACCTCAGTTCGACGCTTCCTGGTTATATCGGGTAAGCCGGAGGAGAGTTCTGCGTCTTGAGTGGCCCGAGTTTGCCTCCGGTTCTCAAGTTGTTGTTGCTTCAAAAGAAATTGAGGATCTTGGTAAGCTAGAGGGTGTGAAAACCTTACTTTCCGGGTCATCCTTCGGATTTTTTGTGTTGGCAAAGGCTCTGAGTTGGAGGAAATTATAATTACCTCTTCGCCAGCTGCTTGACTGTTTCCAGTATCCTCCTGAAAGGATCAAATATCAGTAAAAATAATGGCAAAGGAGTTAAAGAAAATTGAAGAAGATTACCTCTTGCTCATCCGAAGAAGAGTCATCCAATTTAAACATATCAAAGGCGCTGGGTTTCTTCTTCTTAGAGGTGCCCGTCCTGGCGGTTTTCTTTCGATCTTCTTGGCATACTGGCCTGTTTAGCAGCCTCATGATCATACTTGACCTTCCAGAAATCATCACCGGCCTGTGGAAACAGATAAAGAATCGTAAGTATAAGAAGGTAACATATAAAAGAGTATTTGTGAAGACTAGTAACTTATCATGAGAGCCGGTTCTTCTTCTGTAAGGGAAGTAAGCCGAAGGCATTACTGGTTACAGTACCTTCCTTCAACGGAGACCAGACTTCACAAATTCAGCTAGCTTGCTTTTATTGACAGTGGATGGGACCCAGTTGCAGGTTACAGGAGCTTTGGTTGGCTTGGGCGCCATGACAACAGATTGGCCTATTGCAAAATAAGAAGTTCCGGCTTAAATTTTAACCCGGAAGAAGATATTCAAATTGCTGAATGGTAGCGGCTTAAAGGGGCCTAATGACATAGGGATAATTGGGCAGCATTATTTAAGCCGCCACAAGTGTTAGCAACAGTTCAAAAGTTTTAAAGACCTGAGAAGGTGCCAAGGTTTACAGACCAAGTGGGATGTGTTTAAATCGGACATTTGAACAGTCATGTTGAAGGCATTTAACATAAGAAGTGTTCTGGGTGATAAAAACAGATTTCATAAGTTACAACTGTTATTTTGGATCAAATGGTCATTCAGAAACGAAAAATTTCTAGACCTAAAACATGATACAGAGGAGTTCATGCATCCTAATGAGGATTCTTTGCAAGAGAAGAAGATATGCTAGTATATAAAACAGATGTGGAATAGGTACCGCACAAGATTTATGCTACGGTGGCATCAAAAGAAGCCCCGACAGAGGAAATACGAAGAACAAGGGATGAACTGCGAACTGTACATAAGAACTATCAACCCTAGCATGGATACAAGATGCAGAAAGGGGAAACTTACAGTACTGGATCTGCTGCGGAGGGGCGCTGCCATTCTCTGGTTGGATTCAAGTTGATGCAGCGGCCAAGGTCGATGAAGACGAGGGGTTTGACGGCGGCGGCGGCGGAGCTTGAGTGACGGAGAAGAGAGAAGAAGACGACTGGAAGGAGAAGAATGAAAGACCTAAAGTCGCGCCTATTTATAGGGAGAGGATAACCGAGATGGAGCGAGAAACAAGGAGATAAGAATTACTATCCAGCGGCCCCGACGCCTCGATTCTCAGAACGGGCAATAAAGACAAAGATCCGTTGGGCCGATTCGGCGGGATAAAAGGAAAGATGATGTCATGACGGGTTGACACGGATCCAAAGAGTGACGTCACGCCGGGTTAAAGAAAGTCTTTTTGCGCAGTCTGAAGACTGAAGATTTATGTCTTAAGTTATTTTAAGATTGACATGAGCAGGTTCAAATCAATCTGGGGCCTAATGTTGGGGATATAACTATTTGTGTAAGCCGCCCAGGAGGGGCCGGGTTACGTAAAGAGTTACCAGACAGAAGCCCAAGTCCAAGCATGAAGATGGCGTCTCAACAAGGGGCCTAAGGCCCACAGGCGACTTAAGGCCCGTTGTAGTAAACCGCCATAATGGCATGACTTGTATCATAAGGTAGACTTGACTAGTCACCGAGCCGGAGACTGTTTATGAGTCGGCCGAGACTCTGTAAGCCGCAGGGCGTCAACCCGTGTATATAAGGGGACGACCCGCCGGCGTCTTAGGGCAAGAAACAACACTTTGAGAACCGGGCATAGCGTATCTCGCTCCCTGGTCATCGAAACCTTAAGCAATACCAACCCAACTAGACGTAGGCTTACCTTCACCGTGAGGAGCCGAACTAGTATAAACCCTCTCGTGTCCTTTGTCCCGATTAACCCCTTTAAGCTTCCTAGTTGCGATGGCTCCACGATTAAGTCCTTACAAGAGGACATCTGCCGTGACAATTCCACGACACCATTTGAACTATAATCTCTTCAGAAAATAGGATTGGCCAGATTTAGATAGCACAAATTTCAGTCTACAAAATCTCCAATTCCTTCGTTGTTACCTCAGTGTCTTGTTTCATTTTTTGACTCCTGCATCTAATACCTGCATGTCTAGTCTCAACTTGTTGATTGTACGTTCAGAATCATGTACATGTTGTCTTGCCACCTCTAGTTGATGCTCGAGAACATCATCACATTCCAATTCCAATCCATAATCATTCGGTAATGGCCGTGCCGCACTGCTCGCAGATATTTGTGTTGATGTCACTTCATCCTGAAATGTTTCTGTAAGTACACATGACTAGGGAAAAAATATAGTTACAACAATGAAGCGAGCAAGACAGACTATTTTGTACATGGCAAAACAGGACTAACAATAATGTTACACGTCATGAAGCATAAGCGGGTGATATTTTAAAAATTATAAAAAAGGTATTTTGTGTAGCCTGCATACAGAAATCTCTCTTAGCTCACCAGAGGAGCATGATGTTGGGGCCCAATCCAAAACACAGACAAGTTACAAATTGAGACATCACATTGCGTAGAAGTAAGCAAGCAGTTGGCCATTCTGTAGCTCAATTAAAGTCTTAGGGAGCATAATGAATAGCAGAGGGTTTCATACAAACATACTACATCAAGCAAAACTATGCAATCATTAGCCTAATATAAACTAGATTGTGGGCCTCATGCAATAATAGTTGGTTAATAGACTTCAAAGCTTCAGGCACACTTCGGCAGAGTAATTAAATGGCAAGGCCTTTAATTATGTCAACTAATAGTTATACAAGTACCCAACATCAGGCATCATTCTTTGGGCATCTCATTAACCGAGGACAAATAAAGCAATTGAAAAGAGCAAATTAACTATGCTTGAAACAAACAAGGAATTGAACTGTTGAGTTGGAGACAGTGACTTACCTTAATAGGTTGAAGAGGCTCAGCGCAGCTCCTACTTCTCTTGCAAGGCTCCTTCCTAACATCTTGTACATGGAAATCCTCAATCTTATCTTCATTGCACCCCCTCTGCAAGGTGACACAACCTAGTTACTCATCTCCTTGGAAGATAAATATGCATACTTTCCAGTCTGTGAACACAAAAGAATGAGATTATAACAAAACAACACCACATAATGAAACATGTCGCATCTCTTGTACTTGCACACAATGAAATGAGCATTTACTATGTCTGCACTATGTAAAAACTAGGCATACCTTCGAACTGGATCTCCAGGTACTCTTGGAGAGCCTACTTTAGTGTACAACCAAACCTTTATGTCACCTATGAGTTAGAAAAGGCCCCACTACAGCAGCCCTTAGTGTTTAAATCGCTGACAAGCTCATAGAGTGTTAGGTCAAGAACAACAAGTAATCAAAGCAAACAGTCCTAGTATGGCTGGCTGATGCAAACAAGCAATTGAACAGATGTGTGAGCAAATCTTACATATCAAGAAAAGAAGCAAAGAAGGAGGCTTAAAGACCATCACTTGATCGACCAGATTTAAGGGCATTTAAACATCATGTGCAACGATGAACTAACATAAACATTGCATATTCCAGATTCTACAATGGAATGCACATGTATTAGGTTATGCCATGTATGATGATGCCTAAATGTACACTATAGCAGGCAGGAGTGATTCATCATTGCACACACAATTGAATTGCAGGTTAAGGGCCGGTTCTATTCTGCCTTTTGAAGGCTTATTGTCAAAATAAGCCATAAAAGATGTAAAGAAGTCATTTTTGAGTTATGGGCCTTGGCTTAACTAATTTCGCTTTGGAGGGGGGTGTTTCGGGTAGAACCTCACTAAAAATTGAAGGGAAGGGGAATACTGAAATGACTCTGTTGTCTGCCTATATTACACTCAAAATGCAACTGGTGACGCCCGCGTCACACCTCACCCTCAAGTAAAAACAAACACACAAGCGTTCATTGCCCTGCCCGCTTGCATCTCCTCTCCCTTTTCCCTCTACCTCGATCCCCTTCCTGCAGCACTAGGGTTCCTCCAGCAAGCCATCGCCACTGGTCCCATCTGGCTTGGTCCTCGACGATGCTCTGTCCAGCTAGGCTACATGACCGGCGGGTAGGGGCAAATATCCCTGGCTGCTCCTCCCTCTGGAGCCGCCCCTCATTCTCATGGTCTCCAGCAGCTGCTCCATTGTGGTTAGGGATGGCAATGGGGCCCCATACCCGCAAAACCCATGGGGATTTCATCTATTAGGGGGTGGGGATGGGCGAAAAACTTCCCCATGGGGATATTTACTAAACTAATTTATTCCCCATAGGGTACAACGGGGATGGGGATGATATTCTGTTCCCCAGACCCAGTACCCATCGGGGAGCTACTTTTGAACTATGACATTGCGGTCAACCTTAAAATATTCACAAATAAACTTGTGAAAACAAAAGAACTCTGAAGAAAACCTTAAACCTAACCCACGTCCTCACCTCAGCTGCCACCATGACCAAGAAGTGAGTATGACCTAGATTGATATTAGCAGAACATGGATAATGCCATTTATATTTGTTGATTATAGTATGTGTCACATTATGTATATGATCATTTGTTCATGGGGATGGGGACCCTAATGGGGCCCCGTTCCCTAGTGGGGCATGGGTATGGGGAAAGTTCATCCCCAGTCATGTAAACGGGGATGGGGATGGGATGATGGGGAATAGATGGGGATGGGGATGTTCTAGGTATACCCATAGGGGATTGTCCCCATTGCCATCCCTAACTGTGGTTCGTCCAACGCACTACTCCGGTAGGCGCCGCACAACTACGGCTGATGCCACACTGCGGCATAAGGCACCTTATTCCCCCTCCCCACCTCCCAGGCCGTGGCCTTGAGGTGCTGTCGAAGGATGAGCTCATCCAACAAGGTGAGGATCTCCTCTGATTTTTTGCCAAATTTTCATTCTGATCCACTATACGATGAATTGCTATGAGCTGCTCCTGCTGCTGCTATATGATGAATTGCTATGAGCTGCTGCTGCTATATGATGAATTGCTATGAGCTGCTCCTGCTGCTGCTATATGATAAATTGCTATGAGCTCCTGCTGCTGCTATATGATGAGTTGCTATAAGCTGCTCCTGCTGCTCTGTATGATGAATTGCTATGAGCTGCTCCTGCTGATGCTATATGATGAATTGCTATGAGCTGCTCCTGCTCCTGCTATATGATGAATTGCTATGAGCTGCTCCTGCTGCTGCTATATGATGAATTGCTATGAGTTGCTCCTGCTGCTGCTATATGATGAATTGCTATGAGCTGCTGCTGGTATATGATGAATTGCACACTGCTGCTGCTGTTGTATGATGAGTTTCTATGAGCTGCTACTGCTGCTATATGATGCTTTCAGGTGGTGCTGCTATATGATAATAACCAGCCACTTGGACCATCGAATTTTAATAAATAATTGTTCTTCATTTAAATGTGGGTCATGCGTTTTTTATTTAAATTAGGCAATGGGATCTCTATGGAAAACATTGACCAAAGTAGATTGTGCCAAGTAGATGATATCTTTGTATTTGCATTTTGAGCAAATAGTGATGGTCTGTTTTCCTACCATATTAATTACTGCACTGGGTTCAATTTGTGATGTTTGCAAGTCAAATTAATTTTCATATGGGCAGCAAAATGAAAAAAATATAATGCAATCTAGACATTTCACTGATCATACCAAAGATAAGCTGAAAACACAATGAAAAGAACTGGTTGGCTTATTACATGGAGCTTATATTCATAGGTGCTTATTTTCTTAGGATAACTCGTAATAACTGTCCCTAAGAAACTTGGCCAATAGAACTGACATACAAATAACATGTCACGATGATTGCAATGGAGGAGTGACGTACCATAGCACACTATATAGGCTCACCGTTGTCTCTCCTTTTTTGTGATGTTCCGTGAAATTGCCACATACATCTTGTACTTTTTCATTGTGTAACCCTATCTGCAAGTTGACACGGCTAATTTTAGACATCTCTACATGATAATACATTGCATATCCCTTGCGCATATTTAAACCACCAATTAATTATTGTGTGCGTAGCATAAACTAGCCATGACTCTGTGTGCTGGACTAGCAGGCACTCTAAGGGAGCCTAATGTAGTGTACTAGAATTCCTACATGCCACCTATGATTTTGTGTAATGTACTGCATCTGTTCCTAAATATATGTCTATGTATAGATTCCAGTATGGACCACATACAGATGTATATAGATGCATTTTTTAGTGTAGATTCACTCATTTAGCTCCGTATGTAGCCTATAGTGGAATCTCTAGAAAGACTTATATTTAGGAATGGAGGTACGAGGTAGTATCATGTATGACATCTACATATCTAATTTAGCAGCCAATAGTAGAAATCATTGTCTGCACAAAGGGATTACTGGTCAAAAATCCTAGCAAAGCACGCACCGCAGCACAGTAACAATACAAGAGAGAGAGAGAGAGAGAGAGAGAGAGAGAGAGAGAGCGCTTACAAGATCATAGCAATGCCTCGTCCAGATCTTGGTTGGCTAAGCTTATTAGATCCGTAAGAAACATCGCCCTTGTAGTTTTTGCCACCTGCATAACAGTAACAAATGACTGTTAGTATATTTGAAGTACATCGGGCAGGTGATGCTGGACGGGTTTAAAGGTGAGAAGTACCTAGGCCGTGGCGGGTGCTTGGCATCTTGCTAGACGATGGGAATCAGGTTAGAAACGTCAAGGGTGATGATGCTGCGCTGGCTATCGAGTCCGTTAAGGAGATCTAGAACTGTCGAGTAGGGTGTTTGTGGAGCGGCTCCGGTAGGGTGGACTACGGTGTGGGCGAAGCGGATCTATGGCCGTGGACGAGGGCATAGGTGAAGCTGCTCCGGTGGTTGGGTTAAGGATGGTGTTGACGATGCGGATCTGCGGCCGTGGACGGGCGCCGGTTGCCCGTAGGTTGGATGAGGGTGCGAGGAAGCGGATCTCGAGGCCGTGGACTTGTGAGTTGGCAAAGCGGCCCGGTAGGGTCGAAATGGTATAGGCGGTTACCCAAAGAGGGGTTGACGATGGTGTCGGTGAAGCAGCTCCGTAGGGTTGAGGAAGGTGTCGACGAAGAGGATCAGAGGCCGCCGACGGGGCGCCGGGGGGCGGCTCCTGGGTGGGACGGCGCCTCCTGGGGAGTACGAATTAGCCGCTGCAGATGCGATGCGGTTGACGAGAGTACCGGCGAAGTAGATCCGACGCCGTGGACAAGGCCGACACTAAATGGGATGTGGTACAGTGGTGGATGAGCAGTCTACTTGTTTCTAGGGGAGGTGGGAGGGGTAGATGCGGCCGCAAAAGCAGATCCGACGAGGTGGACACCGCTGGCAGTGAATGGGCTCTGGTACGCTGGTGGATGAGCAGTCTAGGGTTTCGAGAGGGAAGGGGAGAAAGGCCGATGAAGTACGGACGACGTGATGTGAGATGCTCTAGTGCTGTGGAATTAGTTGTTTTTGCGGGAGGGGGAGAGGAAATGGGGGTGCCATGTAGTGGGGGGAACCAGAAGTTACCAAAGCAGCCCCGACCTATTATGTAGATGAGGGCGGTATTGTAACTGTTGGTCTCCGTGCAGCAAGGACAAAAGGGGAATTTCACATGCTAAAGACTAAGGTGGCGGAAATTTTAGAGGGAGGCGGGAGATTTTGCCGCCCGCGGGATCGTTCATATCCAGTTTCAACTAATTTTGGACCGTGCTAGTGGGAAGTTCATGCGAGACTTTGTACACGGGGCACGCGTCAGCAGTTAATAACTGGTGTGAAGTCCACCCTAGAGAAAAGATAATAACTCGGGATGATGCGCCGATAACTTGGACGTTCACACGGGCTCGACCAATCGTACGGATGTAGTGGCGCGTTCACAAAAAAAGGGATCAAATGCTCAACCTATGTATTTCTCGTGTAAATAGATAATTTAGTACAATTGGTTATTTACTTTAAACATAATGCATTGACGTGTTAGTGTAGAGGCGCACAAAAAGAAATGGATATTGTAGTCCGCTACTTAAAAGTGTTACCTCATATGATTACATAGCCTCCATTTCATAAATTATGCACTGTTGAATTCATATATGAATATTACATATATTACTTCATAATAGAACCTTAAATCATCCAAGACTAATGATTTTGAATGCAAGAGTAACAATGGTGCATGTACATGATAGCTACATTGGTTGTTTGAAGAAACATCACTGTAACTTTGGCATGCACAACTGAAAAGGTTTATTTAAATAGAAAAATGTGATATGTGAGTGTCCAATCCTTATAGCGCTGAATCAATATTGTACCTTTGGCCACGATATGAAGTAGATATAGATTTATGTTCTAGCGATGCACGTCCACAATCGCTAGATAGTGATACGTGAATGAATTGTGCAATCTCTCTCACACGCATACATATCTCATTTCCCTTTGGGCATCGGAATCACACACGCGCACTTCATGTATTTCTCTCCCTCTGTCAAGGTTAGAATTCGTCTTTCTACCCCGTCCTACAAGTCTCTCACACAGAAACACACACGCTCTCTCCGTCGAACACGCCCACCCCTTTAATTCCGCCCACCCACAGCCACCAATGTCTCAAAGTATAATAATGTCTCTCACACATATGCCTAAGGTTAACTCGAGTTCCGGAACCATATGAATACATACAATGGGATTCCAGTAGAGCACCTTTTGTGTTGAGATTTTGCTCTCTCTCTCTCTCTCTCTCTCTCTCTCTCTCTCTCTCCCCCTCTCTCCCTCACACACACACGCGCGCACATTGTTTCTCGCTTCATTTTTTCCGGCACTTGCATGCACACAATTTTGTTTATCTTCGTGATGCTTTAAGTATGCCTCGCACAAATGCTATCTACCTATCCCTTAATATAGCTAGATATGTGTAACACAAACTCCTTCTCCCTACTAGCAAGATGCCCATGCGTTGCACCGAACATCAAGATGCATTTGTATGAGTAGTTTATATTGTGGGAGAAAATGATGAACGAGGGAATGCCTTATTTGCAAATGCGGAGAGGGTGTGGGTATCTTTTGCAAAATTGCCACAGTTTCCTTCCTATCCGTCGGATATAAATCGGATGGCCTATATTGCAGGATGGCAGGAACACCATCATCACCAACTCTATTTTTATAAGAGTAGGGATATGTAAGTGTCACTGCCCCCACACACACACCCACACCCACACAACCACACACACACACTTCCCAACACCGAAGGGGTGACACCTCGATCTTGATACTAATCTATCGACTGGCTTATCTCTCAAACACACACACACTACCCGACACCGAAGGAGTAGGGCAGCACCTCGATCTTGATAGTAATATATCTACTCCTCTTTCAAACACACACACACACACACACACACACACACACACACACACACACACACACTCGCTAGTTGCGCCTCTGCGCCTAACGCACACACTCGACACGCCTTTCTCTCCCTCCCTCCCCCACCCCAACAATGACAGCAGAAGGGTGACAACTCGATCTAATCGTAATCACAATTGGTTTCTCTCTCGAACATTGTGTCTCCGTGCCTCACTCAAGAGCCCCTTGACATGTAGACTTCTCACAAGACAGCTGTAGTGACGATGACGCTGAACCCAGTGTGCCCAGTTTTTACCGGCCTCATGTGGTAGTTTTCACCCTGTTTTTTGTTAATTAACAAGGCAACCTTTTCTTTGTTACTACTAGTGAATCTGAAATCATTCAGGGCAGACATAAAATATATCACTTCAACCCAATTATCGCAGTAACTATTTTAAAAGAAACTAGCTAGATGCCCGTGCGTTGCACGGAACATCAAGATGCATTTGTATGAGTAGTTTATCTTGTGAGAGAAAAGGATGAACGAGGGAAGGCTGTATTTGCGAACTTTGAGAGGGGTGTGGGTATATTTTTGCAAAATTGCCATAGTTTTCTTCCTATCTGTTAGATATAAATCCGACGGCCTATATTGCAGGATGGCACACACACCATCATCACTAGCTCTGTTTTCTACACCCTTCGTTCCTAAATATTTGTCTTTTTAGAGATTTCAACAAGTGACTACATATGGAGCAAAATGAGTGAATCTACACTCTAAAATATGTCTACATACACATCCGTATGTGGTAGTCCATTTGAAATATGAAAAGGACAAATATTTAGGAACGGATGGAGTATAAGAGTAGACATGGAGATATATCTCCAGCATGGTCTACAACAAAAATGTGCTGGACTGGTTAGCGCCGGATGCTCGCAAAGCGATGACATGAGTTTGAATTCTGTCTTTAACTTTAGATTTTTATATTATATATTACTTATTTAATATATACTTCTTTCGCTACTGTATCCACATTGGAACCATAGAGTACTTAGAATAGAAGATTAAGGATGGACTTGTTTCTTTTTAACTTTCTGTAAGAAGCTGTAGCCACCCCGCAAGTCACGTGTACACTGTACATGCAATTAACTTTTTATACAGGGACAATCATACATGCAATTAACTCAAATGGATTGGATGTCACTCTATTATTTCCAGCATAAGAGCATCTCCAATGGCAGCCGGCAAATTTCCTCCCGCTTCCTTCCGCGGAGGACGACATCAAACGCCAGCGGCATACATTTTCACAACTCTAACCAACCAGTCGAAATTCATGCAAACACAGACTGATTTCATATAAGCATGAAGGATTTCGTATAAAAAAGCCGGATCTTCATATAAACATGATGGATTTCATTACATTTACATGAACTAAGCGGTGCCAATCTGGCTCTCTTGGTATAATTAATACTCCCTCCGTCCGGAAATACTTGTCCTAGAAATGGATGTATCTAAACTAATTTTAGTTATAGATACATACAACTTATCCATTCTTACAACAAAAATTTCCCGCCAGTTGGAGAGGGAGTACATAATCTAAATGGTCGCCATGATCCCTTTGTCTTCCTCATGTCCGGCAGACACTTTATGGGTCGACGAAGGTCCTCGGAGAGACGAAGAAGCAAAGAAACCACCAATGCGCAGTGCCGCCTCGGCGGTGGCCTTCATGGGACCCAAGTGGCGGCGGCCTCCGTGTTCCACTTCTCCTCGATGATGGCGGCGACACGGAGAAGCTGGCCACCGACTCGCCGCTTCCACGCACCCGCTTCGCCTCGCCGCATGGTGCTGCCGCAGAGCACGGAGGCGCGCCACAGACACGGAGGCGCGACACCGCAGATTTGGTGGCGCGGTATGACACGGCAGCGACGACGCCTGCATCGGTGTGCTTCGCCGCCGCAGGCCGGGCGTGGAGCAACTCGCCACTACTCATTGAGCTAAACCGAGCGGCGAAGTTGTTGAACCACGCTACCGCTTAGCGGCAATCGCTCCCGCTGGGCCAAGCGAGGTTGGTGAAGCACCGAGCAGCCTCGCCAGATCCGGAGGGCTCGGGGCCACCCAGCCGGGTAATATGCCGAGAACGGCTCCTCGGAAGCCATCGAAGAGTGGAGAAAATGGTGAAGGAGGAGATGGGGAGCGGCGAGGGTGCGATTCTTGCCCGCCGTCTGCGGCCTTGTGTAAATAGAGGGCGAACGGTAGGAGCTTGGCTGCCCCGCCTCGCTTAAACCGAGGGCGGACGGGAGGAGCTCGGCCGGTGTTGCGTTTAATTCCGGCCCGCTCATGAACGGACGTGTGGCTGGAGTAGGTTTCTCGGTTTGCATGCGGGTTTAACGGAGGGGTTTGATGGAGGCGAGGAGGTGTGTTCAGCCGGGCGTGCAGCGGGCGGCGCAGTACTATTTGATTTGACAGCGGGCGGCACAGTTCCCAATATGGCTTTAATGCAGACGAGGGAGGGAGTAGCGGTTCTCGAAATGTTGAATGGCCAATGCATCCTCCTTCAATTAATGCATGAGGGAAGTAATGGGAGGAGGACGGGGAAAAGAGGCTCCATAATGTGAATGCAATGCAGTTTTCCCTCATATAAAGGTGCCCCTCCATTCCAATGCATCTACCACATCGTACGCACCTAAGCATTTGCCTAAGCACCTACACTAAACGCAAAAGAGCTCACTCCAGACCCATGGCAGCGATGCGCGCGAGCGGCCAGCGGCTGTGCCAGATGGTCCACGACGTCGGCCTGCGGCATGGCGTCGAGGATCATCTCCAAACGGTGTTGGACACCGGCTGGTGGATGGCCGCCGTTGACGCCAACTACGACTCGCTGACCAGATGATCGCTGCCACCACCAACAAGTTCACCGTCTCAAGAAGCTCAAGGACGACATACAGCATTCTCCAGCCCGCTACTGGGCTCCTCATTGCTCGCCACCTAATCGGCCTCCATGGCCGGACCTCTTTCAAGCACTTTGGTGGCCCTACGACTGCCCGCCGACGCCCAAGAATGTCCACCTGGAGGTCGCGTGAGGGAGTCCTGGATTAGGGGGTGTCCGGATGGCCAGACTATAACCTTTGGCCGGACTCCTGGACTATGAAGATACAAGATTGAAGACTTCGCCCCGTGTACGGATGGGACTTTCCTTGGCGTGGAAGGCAAGCTTACGATACGGATATGTAGATCTCCTCCCATTGTAACCGACTGTAACCCTATCCCTCTCCTGTCTATATAAACCGGAGGGTTTTAGTCCGAGGGACTAAGAACAACAATCATACCATAGGCTAGCTTCTAGGTTTAGCCTCTCCGATCTCGTGGTAGATCTACTCTTGTACTACCCATATCATCAATATTAATCAAGCAGAGTAGGGTTTTACCTACATCGAGAGGGCCCAACCTCGGTAAAAACATCGTGTCCCTTATCTCCTATTACCATCCGCCTAGACGCACAGCCGGGACCCCTACCCGAGATCCGCCGGTTTTGACACCGACATTGGTGCTTTCATTGAGAGTTCCTCTGTCGCCATCTTTAGGCCCGATGGCTCCTCCGATCATCAACAACGATGCGCGTCCAGGTGTGACTTTTTTCCCGACAGATCTTCAGATTCGCGGCTTTGCATCATGGCCAATTCGCTGGCCATCCGAGTAGATCGAAGCTACGCCTCGCCATCGTGTCAGATTTGAAGTTTAAACTACACGGCCGACGTCCATGGAGACTTGATCTTCGATTTAATCCGAGCCACAACCGTGCGAGCCGCAATGTTATGATGGGCATGATCTAGCTCTATCACGAACAAAGGCCTCGAGGTCGCACCCATGCCCGCTCCGACCCTTAGCTCGGAGCCGACTGCGCCAACCAAGGGCGGGTGGCTGGACACCGCCTCGGGGGCTGCAATCTCTACGGCGATCGAGCCAACACCAGTCTTGTCCTATGCGGCCCGTGACTCAAAGTGCCGGACTCTCTCCGACCAAACTTCCGCGCCCGCCAATTGAATCCGATCGGGCGCCGATCATGGAGTTCACTGCCGCGGACATCTTTTAGCACTCGCCCTTCGGCGACATTCTGAATTCATTAAAATCTCTCTCTTTATCAGGGGAGCCCTGGTCGGACTATGGTCAACAAGGTTGGGATGCGGACGACGAAGAAATTCAAAGCCCACCCACCACCCACTTCATAGCCACTGTCGATGATTTAACCGACATGCTCGACTTTGACTCCGAAGACATCGATGGTATGGACGACGATGTAGGAGATTTAACAGAACCAGCGCCTATAGGGCATCGACAACCACCCCATCTCACGATGTATACATGGTGGACACACCTAAAAGAAACGACGACGAGGAATAAAGGGACGCAACGAGGATCGCTCTCTAAAAGCGATCAAAGCGGCGCGTAAGCGCCGCCCAAACCCCACCTCGACAGACACAGAGCCATACAGCACTCCAACCATAGAGCAGGCGAACCGCAGACGATGAACATGCCATCAAGCAACCGTCCAACAGGCAACTTGATAAACAAACCGTCCCCGCGAAGATAACAAATCCGGACGACCTCACGCCGGACAAGCTACCGGAGCAGAAGAACCTCCACAAAAGGCTCGTCGCCACTATGCGTAGCCTGAAAAAGCAGAAGCGGAAGCTCAAAACAGCGGAAGATGCACTCGGAACTAGTTGGAGCAAAGTACTCAACACCGCAGACAAATACGGCGACAGTCGCCGCACAAAGAGCTATCCGATGCAAAAATTACTGCCGGAATTTGATGAGGAGGCCTTAGAGCCCCCGCAATCAAAAAATAAGGAAGCCACCCGGTCGGGTGAACATCCCCATGGCCAACATAGAGCAGCAAAGGGCGCCACACACAAGCCGGCACGCGATCCGCACAAGGATTCACGTCAAAAAGATGGCCCAGCTAGATCTATTATGGGCCAAGAAAGCAAGCTCTAGTAAGCAATGCAACACATCAAGTATCCAAACATCACGGTCCACCCAAATATAGGGGTGCCGCACACCCCCTATGTTTCACCGATGAGGTGCTGGATCATGAATTTCCAGCGGGATTCAAGCCCGAAAACATAGAGGCATACGACGAAATAACAAACCCTGGAGTCTGGATTGAGGATTACATCCTCCACATGCACATGGCTAGAGGAGATGATCTCCACGCCATAAAATACTTACCCCTCAAGCTCAAAGGGCCAGCCCGGCATTGGCTCAAAAGCCTTCCCAAAAACACCATTGGAAGTTGGGAAGAGCTCTAGGATGCTTTTCGGGCAAATTTTCAAGGGACCTATGTCCGACCTCCGGATGCGTATGATTTAAGTCATATAACTCAACAACCCGAGAGTCAGCCCAAAACTCGAACAGATTTCTTACTAAAAGAACCAGATAGTCGATCGTCCGGACGCCAAGCCTTAGCAGCTTTCAAACATAGCGTTTGAGATTAATGGCTCGCCAGACACCTCGCCAAGAAAAGCCAAGAACAATGGCAGCATTAATAAGCCTCATGACCCGCTTATGCAGAGAGGATAGCTGGTTGGCAAGATGCAGTACCAAATACCCAAGTACATCCGGGTTAGGGATGGAACGGAAACCGCGACGCAGCAAGGACCAGCGTCGGACCAAGGGAAACAGCCCGAAGAGCACGGCAGTCAACGCCGGATTTAAATGCTCTCGGCAGAATCAGAAAAAGCTGCTCCTCAAGGATAACAGGGACGAGCTATCTAACATAAACAAAATCTTGGACAAGATATGTCAAATCCACAGTACTCCCGAGAAGCCTGCAAACCATACCCACAGAGATTGTTGGGTCTTCAAGAAATCCGGCAAACTCAACGCCGAACACAAGGGGCTCAACACACCAAGCGAGGACGATGACGAACCCCACAAGCAGAAAGCACCGAAAACAAAAGAATTTCCCACAAGAAGTCAAACAAGAAACTCACTTCACGTGACAAAAGGAAAAACAGGGTGGCGCCTATATAGATACGCCGCCATACGGCCTATCCCAGAGGAGTCCCGCCACCGGTTGTTAAAACCAATCACCTTCACCATCGTGATTACTCTAGAAGTATTCAGAACGCAGGCTGGACTGCCTTGATATTAGATCCGATAATTGACGGACTCAATTTACACAAGTCCTAATGGACGGCGGCAAGGATCTAAACCTGCTATATCGTGACACAATCCGCAAAATGGGATAGACCCAACAAAAATTCGCCATAGCAACACTTCCTTTCAAGGGTAACGCCAGCCCGATGCCCATTGTACGGCTCTCTCCTCGCTAGAAGTTATGTTCGCCCCGACACTTCCGCCAAAAGCTAACCTTCCACATCGCCCCACTCACAAGTAGCTATCAAGCACTCCTGGACGCCAAGCTACCGCTTTTAACGCAATACCGCATTATGCATCTCTTACACTTAAATGCCCGGTTCGCGAGGCATCATCTCATTAAAGGGAAATTTCGAGTGTTCCTCGAGCGCGGAAGATTGTGCGGCTGCCTTGACAGCCACACACACTAAACCGGCTTTACTGATCAAAGCACCTAAACAGGCCGTTCAGACCCCAGACATGGCTAGACGAGTCCGGTGTAAACATACAAGGGCTTACTAGCCACATATGCCCATACAAGGGCCTCCGCGCATGTACAACAAGAGACGATAAAGCTCAATTTTATTCATTTTTTGAATTATACTTTGTTTAATATAACGTATATTTTCGCACGATCTTTTTCAACTAAGTTCCTCTCTTTTACAGATGAACACCGTATATACCCGCCTAGGATACTTACACAATGAAGACACAGCCGCAGACGCGCAATAGGGACCCGCTGCAAGGATTCTTTTAGATTAAGACCTCAGTAAACCTTTTTGATGTCTCTGGTTGATACACATCCCCGGTTTCATGATATAACCGAGGAGGAGGCTGGCGCTTGGCATGTGGCCATGTCGAATTTTATGCTGCACGGACACCAGTGGGCTCATTACCAAGGGCGTTGTTCAGCCTGCTTTCAAAAAGACCAATACCTTAGGGAGTGTTCGACGTCGCAAGATTGGCCTTATATGCATCAGCTCCGAATCATGTTTTGGTCAAATGTTGGGTTTGCCCGCCCTGTGTTTTGCTGCCTTACGCCCGCTCTATCGCTAAGGCGGCACTGTGAGAACTATCGCGACAGCCCCGTTCGACCAAAGCGAGCACCTCAAGAGAGAAAGCCGAAAACTGATCGTCATGATATAGCGTGAGACTGGTCAACCACTGATGACCCGCCGGAATCTTTAGGATTCTCCAAGATAACGGCGGGGCTGCTTCGCCAGCACACACGCGCCTCGAATTCGGTGAGCGCGGTGCCCCTAGGGGCTATATAGTAGCCCCACCGTCAAACTCCTATGGCTAAGTGAAAGTGATAAAGCATTATAGTCCGTTGTTTAGTTCGCCGCGCTATCACCTCCTTTATAGGACCAAGACGTTGGATCAAGTGTGAAAATGCGCTTTCAGAAACACCCCGCATTATATGCGTAATGGGCTGAAGCCGACGATTGCCATCTTTCAGGTTGTATATACATATACATTAACGGCCGCACATGAGGTATTTTAATTTTGAAGGCACAAGTATAAAAGCTTTTATATTCCTCAAACATTGTTTTACAATAATACATGTTATTTGAACATAATATCCTTCGAGCATCGTGATCTCTATTAAACGAGCGCCTGCAGAACTTCCTGAAAATAGTGCTCGACAGTACTGACTCGTCCGAATCTTGGGATGCAACAGCGTGGCCTTCATCTCCGCCAAAGATGTCTTGACACGGCAAGAGCCATCCGTGCACCCTCTATGCACACTGACCTCTTCATTGCATTGATATGCGGCACCGCACCAAGGAACTGCTGCACCAAGCTAAAATAACTCTTCGGCTCGGGCCTTTTCGGCCACAGATGACTCACGACATACTTCATGGCGAGTCCGGATAAAGTATTCAGCTCCGCCCACGTGGCCAAACGATCGGTTAACGGAAGTGGGCGCTCTGGATTGTGGAACTGCGACCAGAAAAGCTTTTCCACTTCGTGATCCTTTTGATCCCGGAAGTGTTCGGCCACGTCCGCGGCACTCGCCGCCAAGTCCAGATAAGGGTCCGCCGCACTCCACAGCCGGTCCAACGGAGCATATTTAGGATCCCCGAACTTCATCCGCAGCATAAAGGGCTTTCTAGCCACGATATCTCCGGCCTGACATAGCACCTCCTTCATAGCTCTCATCGCAGAGCGAGCATCCTTGGCCTCGGTTGTGGCCTTCTTCAGGTCCTTCTGTTCCGCCCGATCTTCTTTTTCAAGAAGCTTGCAGTGGTCGGCAGCATCCTTCAGTTTCACAGCCATCTCGGCCATTTCCTTCTTGCTTCGGCAGTGAGCATCCTGTTCAGCTTTCAGCTCTTTAGCCGCCTTTAAGGCAGCCGCATCACTTTTCCTGGCCTGCTCCTTGGCTCGGGCGAGTTCCACCCGAAGGTTCTCCACAGCAGCGGCACCATCTGCATCAAGCACACAGGTTGTAAGGTACGAGCATCAAACCCCCTTACCAGTGTGTCCGCGAGAAATTACATACCTTGACTCGCAAGCCGCTTGTTGACAAGCGCGATGTCGGCATCGCCACGCTGTTGCCGCTTAGCTCGGCAAATTCATCATCCGGCTAGCCACCGACACTTCGCCACCTACATAGGAAAAGCGACATATCATACTGGATTATGATCCTCGGCGCCGTCATTTTTGACAACGCACCGAGTCTCGTGGGCTACTATCTATACATGGCGATCTTTTATATGCGGAACTGCCGAAGGTACATCATTTCACAGACCTCAAAACCCGCCAAGAACTCCTCGACAGCCGTAGACAACCCGCTCTCCGCGGATGGAATCCTTTCAATCACCGTATCCATCAACGCACCGTGTTCTTCTCGAGATAGACGCCGCCGAGCAGATCCTTCACTCCTCCGACCGCAAGCACCGATGGTGCCGACTCGTCCGATGGCCTTTTTCAAGGTCGGACACGAGGGCTTTGGGGGCCATACGACGCCTTCCGCCCTGCCGGATTCGGAGAAACCTCCATGACAACACTCAGGGTCGCCCGCCACGACGGCGGTACGGCAGGGGAGGCGTTCCGCCTCCATAATCTCCTGGTCAAGATCCTCAAGATGAGCTCACGAGAAGGGCTGAGATCCGAACTACAAGGTAAAAATTCGTTATCTTCCTCGTAAATAGAACAGGATGTCTCTTATTTTAAAACTCCCTCTCTACTTACGGCTCATTGGAGGGCTGATCCCCTTAGGGGCACAAGGCGGCCGAGGCATCTCCCGCGCAGACCCTCCGAGGAAGATTTCTTCCCCGCTTTGAAACTATAGTCTCCGGTCTTCGAGGCGGTCCTCTTCTTCCCCGGATGGAGGGATTCTTGATTCTCCTTTCCCGACAGCCTCCTTCGGGAGGCGGTAGCCTTTGTTCCCCTTCGCTTTCTTCCAAAGGCGCAACCTCCAAAGATCCTGGTTAACACGGGATCCGCGTGGTCTCGTGGAGGGGGCCGACACCTGATTAGCTTTGCTTTCGCTATCCACTCCTGTTTAAGGGACATCTCTTTAAGGGCAATTTTATGATAAATATACGGATGGCGGTCCGGCACATGACTACTTACTTGAGTATCCGGCGACATAGCTCAGACTGTGTCTCGGTCGAGCCCAACACATTGCTTGTGATCCAAGAACAATTTGTACATCTCCATGGGTGTCGCGCCAGAAATGTTGGAGAGCTCGTGGTCCCTCCGGATTAAACTCCCACAAAGGAGGGGGCGACGCTTGCAGAGCAAGGTGCGGCGAATCAACATGACTGCCATCACTGACCAGATTGATGTCTCTCTAGGAGATCTCGAATGCGGCTCGCAACAAGGGCACGCCCTGGACGGCCCCAGCTAAACCCTTTATTGACCCATGATGCTAGCTGTGGTGGGGACCCGAGCGAAGGCAGGTGGCGCCACCCACTTGGTGCCCCCGAGCTGTGATATAAAACCACTCTCATTGCCATAAGCTGAACTCCTCTTGAAAAGAGCCCTCGGCCATGGAGCGCAACATTCTTGCTTATAATAGCGCCTCTGACTCAGCAGCTGCCCTTGATAATCTTCGGCTCTACTTTGAAGGTCTTAAGCCACAAGTCAAGTGAGGAGTAATGCGGAGGAAGGCTTCACACGACGATGAACGATGAGATGTGGAGGATGGACTCGAGTCAAGTCGTGAAATTCCAGCCCATAATAAAACATGAGCCCCTCACGAAGGGGTCCGCTGGAAGCCTAGCCTCAAGGAAGTGAGACGCGAACACCACGCCTCACCAGGCTTGGGAGTGGGAATAACCTGCCCTTGAGCAGGCAGCCTATGCGAGATTTCACTGGTTAGATACCGCATCTCTCATTTTTAGCACGCCTTCTTCCGTAATGGAGGAAGCATCCACCGCCTTGAAGGCGGAGCCGAAATCATCGAAGGTCCAAGCGCTGAATCTGGAGCTTTGGGTGTTGGAACTCGAGGCGAGAGGCGGATTCGATTGAGATTGAAAGAAAGGAGTAGAGCCTTGGTCTCTTTATAAAGAGGTTGAATACCAAGAGCCCTCTCCGTGAGCGCTTGGGACTCGCCGATTGAGGAAATATACCAACAGCACGATTGGGTTACCCACGCCGTATTGATGAGAATCCGGAATAAGGGACACGATCTCGCTTCGACAAGACGTATGGAAGGAAACCGCCGCTAAGTGCACCGAGGTGGGACAAGAAATGATTCAATAAAGGCTTGGCCGTGGTGTGATGTCACGCTGCGTAATACGCCGCGATTGGATTTGTGTAAATATTATTCTCTCTACGGTGGTATGTGGAACTTATTTTGCAGAGCGGACACTATCCTTGTGTTCAAAATCTTCTATGAAGTATTCGAGGAGGAACCCGCCTTGCAATGTCAAGACAATCATGCGTGCCGGACTCGTCGTCATTGAAGCCTGGTTCAGGGCTACTGAGGGAGTCCTGGATTAAGGGGTGTCTGGATGGCCGGACTATAACCTTTGGCCGGACTCCTGGACTATGAAGATACAAGATTGAAGACTTCGTCCCTTGTCCGGATGGGACTTTCCTTGACGTGGAAGGAAAGCTTGGCAACACGGATATGTAGATCTCCTCCCATTGTAACCGACTCTATGTAACCCTAGCCCTCTCCGGTGTCAATATAAACTGGAGGGTTTTAGTCCGTAGGACGAAGAACAACAATCATACCATAGGCTAGCTTCTAGGATTTAGCCTCTCTGATCTTGTGGTAGATCTACTCTTGTACTACCCATATCATCAATATTAATCAAGCAGGAGTAGGGTTTTACCTCCATCAAGAGGGCCCAACTCGGGTAAAAACATCGTGTCCCTTGTCTCCTGTTACCATCCGCCTAGACGATAGTTCGGGACCCCTACCCGAGATCCGCCAGCTTTTGACATCGACATCGGCCGCCGTGAGGCGCCGCCTGCAAGAATCCGAACTACACATCCACGATAAGAGCAAATCGTACATAGGTATCTACAAGGCCAGTGAGGACGCTTCGACGTTGGCCTTTCCTCAATCGGCTGGAAGCCGTGGATGCCTTTTGCCGAGAAGCACCTCGACTCACCACAAAAGCCACCGCTCCTTAGCCGCCGGTCGATGGCCCGGTGCACTAAGTTGAGGAGGAGGAGGTCGTACGTTGATGGATGCATCTTTCTTCTTGCCTTCAGAACCACCACTACGATCGCATCATCATCGTGGCCTTAATTTTATTGTGATGTTGCATTCTCGCTCCAAATAATACCGACATGTGCGATCCCTTTGCTTAATTATATGCATCACTGTAACTTGTACTCCATCCGTCAATTTATAAGTTGTGCTTACCTTTTCCATCAACTTCGTGCAACGCGCAGGCGTCTTGCTAGAAACACTAGAACATGTCGGACCGCGTGTGACCAAACCGACGATGCGCCAACCTAGCTACTACGTACTCTGCTTATCTAGCGGAAATAGCCCCGCCCTAGCGTTTCCAATCATTATTTCTATATATCGATCGTGCCAAGGAGCAGAACCAAAATGTTACAATTTATACATGTGTCAGGACCCCGATTCCAAGTCACATCGATCTAGCCAGTAACACCTCATATCACTTTGCGGCCTCACGCACGGTATTCCCACGGTGTCGCTTTACCATGTCCCGGACCGCTTATGCCTTTTGGCTCACGATATGATAGTGTCGCTAGCATCCATATGATGAGAACCCGGGCCGACATGACTAGTCATGAACCCAAAGCGGCACTAACCCATGGGGACAGGCATACATGAATCACATCGAGCATGTCGGTCGCCAGCGTGTGAATCCGGGCTGTAGCACTGGCTAACAGGACTCGGGAACCCGGCTGTAGCAGTTAGGCAGACTCCGGATGTCACCGCGTGACATTTCAAGGGATGTATACAGAACGAAGTGAAACACATGCCGACCACCAAGTGTCCCGAGCAAAGTAGTGCTGGCTAGCAGGACTCCTGTGAACCGGCAGTAGCGGACTACTACGGCTCAAGGAAGCACTAGACTACATTTCCCCATAAGAGAGGCTGCCAAGGATAAACAACTAGATTGTCGGATCCCACACATACCAAGCATTTCAAACATACACACATATGCCCGATATGTGTAAATACAACATGGCATCACAACATAACTCTACGACTCAAAGTATTTATTCATTAGGCTCCGAGGAGCGAGATATTACAAACATGGGTCTCTCGACCCAGCATTCAGAGCATACAAGTCAAACACATGCGGAAGCTAAACATGTCTGAGTACGTACATCTATAAGTGAAAAAGGCTGAGAAGCCCGACTATCTACCGATCTCGCCGAGGGCACAAGATCGTAGCTGAGGTAACAAGCTAAACGTCGAAGTCCACGCGGAACTACTAGCGAGACTGACGTCTCTCTGCAAAACATAAAATAAGCAAACGTGAGTACAAATGTACTCAGCAAGACTTACATCAGAACTAACTACATATGCATCATTATCAACAAGGGGGTGGTGGAGTTTGACTGCAGCAAGCCAGCTTTGACTCGGTGGCTGTCCTAACTACGACTGCAAGTAACTCTTTTGAGGTGGCGCACACGAGTCCACATATTCACCATATCAATACACCACTATGGATCCGCCTCCGCCTTCCCACGAGAACGCCATCCATAGCACTCACGCTTATCTTGCGATTTTAGAGTATCCACTTTCACTTGTCTATGAACTGTTATAGGCAACCCGAAGTCCTTTACCATGACACGGCTATTCAATAGATCATATTAACCCTGCAGGGTGTACTTCTTCACACACGCCTCGCCACTTACCACCATGTACACGCCGTATCTCGCAACCTTCAAGCGGGCTCGGCGAGGAGTCGGCCACGACCGACTAACCACACAAGTCTCTAGTCCAGGTTTATCGCCTATTCGGTTCCATCCGCAAGGAGATCCGCCGGGTGTCGCCACGGCCCCAAACGATGTGTGCAGGTTCCCGAGACACCAAACGGGCGCCGGACACCGGCCACGTGTATCTACCGCATCATAGCCCACCCCTAGGGTCAGCGCTACGCACGGCCTCCAACACATATCCTAAAAACACCAGAAACTAGTTGCAACTCCTGGACAGAGATCGAGGCGATTAATAAGCCGAGAGGGGCCGAGTTACCGGAACCCAATGTGTGGTAGTAACTGTTTCATGGATCACAAACACAGAACTCAGTTCCTGAGGACGGCTGCAATGAGACAACCCACCATGTACTCCTACATGGCCTCTCACCGCTACCTTTACCAAATCGTGTTCACACACTTAGCTCACACACAGTAGGACATGTTCACACACCTCTGATTCATCCTCGATGAATCGACCTGACTCAACTCTAAGCAAGAGCAGCATGACAAACAAGCATGAATGAGTAGGCACAACAGGCTTAAACAACTCCTACTCATGCTAGTGGGTTTCATCTATTTACCGTGGAATGACAGTCATGCAGAGGATAAGGGGTTCAGCTACCGCAGCAAGTAATGATGATTCGTTGTTGTCCTAATGCAGAAAAGAGAGCAGGAGCGAGAGAGTGGGATTGTATCAGAATGAACATGGGGGTTTTGCTTGCCTGGCACTTATGAAGATAGCATTGAGTCTTCATCGCTGTCAACGATCACAACGCCGGTACAACGCTCACCGAGGGGAACAACACCGGCAAACAGAGAAGACACACGATCAATGCAATGCACGATATGATGCATGCTATGACATGGCAATATGAATGTGTTTTGAGCCAATGCAACTACAACCAGATGGGTTTGAGCTAATTTTGAACCAAAGATTCAAAGTTCAAACTCATCATGGTCATTATTAGTGCTTTATCTTGTTCTGCACTAAACAGCAGGTTAACTTGTTTAAACGTGCATGAAACCAGTACAGATGGATAGATTGAATTTTTCTGATAATTTTTCATATATAATTTGTTTGATTTGGAGCTACAGATTAATTTCTATGATTTTTAGAAGTTTAGAGCATTTTCTGAAATTCCTGAAAAGAAATAAATCCAGAAATTACATTATTGCATCAGCATTACGTCATGCTGACCTCAGCAGGTCCACAGGCGCCACCCAGGTCAAACCTGACCAGTGGGGTCCACTGGTCAGTGACCCAGTGCTGATTACAGCGGCTGACATGTGGGACCAGGTCAACGGCCACGTCAGCAGGGTCAAAGTTGACACATGGGTCCCACTGGGTTAAGAATTAATCTAAATAGAAAATTAACTTAAGCTAAACAGGCACAGGGCCCACATGGCAGTGGCGCTAGGGGTGTTTAGCAGAGTCATTAGCGCTAATTAAACTGGGATTAGGCCGGCGGCTAATCACCGGCGAGGCCAGAGGCGGCGGTGGGGTTCGGGATTGCGCTACAGGGCACGGTTCGAGCTACGGCTAGGCGTGTTGGAGAGCCCTTGCCGGTGCGCGTCGAAGGGTGGCGGAGGCCGGGCCTATGGTGGCCGGAGCCGACAACGGCGAGCTCCAAGGCGGCGGCCGGAGTTCGGGCGTGCACGAAGACGACGTTAGGAAACATGGCAAGGGGCGCAGAGGGGTGCTACGACCTCCTGGGGGTGCACTGAGCACCGTGACACGCCTGGGCCATTCTGAGGTGACAGTACACGGCGGCGACATGGTCATGGAGCGAAGCTCCCGGCCGTGATGGCCAACGAGGGGTTAGGGGGCAGCTCGAGTGGTGTGGCTAGGGGGAGAAGGAAGAGGAGCTCACGAGGAGTGCAGGGGTGGCCTCGGCGTGCTCGGGGAAGCACCAGAGCGAGCGCAGCGGTGGGGAAGATCTCCGGCGGCCAGCAACGAAGATGATGAAGATGGCGACAATGCAGGGCCTCCGGCGAGGCGCGGCTCGGTGGGGAGGAAGAGGGAGTCGAGGCGGAGCTCGTGGGCACGCTCGAGAAGCGAGGGGAGGCGGTGGCTGCGGTGGTGCTTGCCGGGCGGCGGGCGGCAAGGCTTCGATCATGCATGAGGGGAGAGACAGGGAGGGAAAGAGCACGGGAGAGTGGGAGAGGTGCAAGGAAGCAGGAGACTGCGTGGCGCTGGGCTGGTTCCAGCGGCGGAAGCAAGAGGTGGCTCGGGCGCGTGCCGACACGCGGTGGTTACACGCCTCGCCCTTCTCGCGCGAGGTGGGAGACGTGATGCTCTGTGGGTCACTGTAAGTGGCCGCCAGTGGGTTTGGCTGTAGGTTTCCGATCTGTTTTATTTCTGTTCTGTTTTCCTTTATTAATTCATTTTGCCACTGTTTTAAACTCCAAACAAATTGAAAACAGTGACAACATTCCTCTCAATATTTTATATTGCACAATGGGATTATCCAAAGGCACATAAATTATTTCAGAGTTATCTGAAATTATATTCCACATATTAAGAATATAAAACCAAATCCAAATACAATATTGATTTAAATTCAATGCCCAAAATAATTCCTTAAAAATGTTCATTATTTTTGGTTTGGAACAAAGCCCTTGCCAAAAATACCAAATATTAATAAGGATCATTTTGGTTTCATTGAATGCAATTTTTAGTTGAACCTAGTTGATTCAAGTGGTGCAAGGGTTTGAACATCCCCATATCAAGATTTCAATTAAAGTTAGACATGATGCATGAATGCTTGTGCAACTATTCGCAATCAAATTCTAGGGCTGTGACAACTCACCCCTACTAAACAAGAATCTCATCCCGAGATTCAAGGTGAGGTAAGAAGACAGAGGGGGCACAAGACCAACACAATCTTCACGATCCAGGTTCCACCTCATAAGGTTGTTGATTCATTGCATACGGTGATCTTGACATCCTCGCTTTTGAGATTTTCATCCATGCGATGACGACGGAAAGGAGCTTTACTAGGATTGATCTTCTCAAAGATCAACTATACAATCTCAACTCGCGGAGTGAGATGTTTTGAACATCTTGGGTTGAGACACAAAACACATCGAGAGGGATGGAAGAACAAACGACGGGGTTTGATTTGATGGGCAACAATTCCACGCTTAGAAAGATGGTGGATGGTGTCAAGGTGGCGAGGAAGTAATTGCCAT